>CM043118.1:820601-1381629 GCA_023701765.1 Hylyphantes graminicola | reverse complement strand
AAACACGTGCTAATGTTATCCTAAACAGCTCTCAAACCACGTGTTAATGTTTTCCTACTGCTCTAACTTAACGGTTGCGTTGGGTGCCAATTCAGGTGTTGGCTCGTCACTTGACTGTGGTTCTAAAATACGACGCCCGTCGCCAATAGCCCTCGTGTAGCTCTAGTGCGACGATATTTCAAACCTAACCTAACCTACTGCTCTAGCCTGTCTAACCGCTTTTTTTACCACAGCGATTTGGAATTGAAGCTCAGGTGGATATGGCCGTGAATGTCCCCCATTGAAACATCCCCCCACTTATTTTTTACCCCATTTTCACCACTACCACTATAAGGAAAGGGCTGTACAAACAGAGAGCCATCACCTGATAGAAAGGCAAAAGAGCGGACGCCTTTCGTATCTTTGACATGGAGTTTCGCGACTTTCGGATCGCCAGAGTTCCACGACTTTCGGATTTTCGCGACTTTCGGATCACCGGAGTTTCGCGACTTTCGGATTTCCGGAGTTTCGGATCTTCGGAGCTTTCGCGACTTTCGGATCCCCGGAGTTCTGCGACTTTCGGATCCCCGATTTCCGCGACTTTCGGATCCCCGGAGTTCTGTAACTTTCAGATCTCTTTCTATAATGGTAATGGTTGATAGGGATCTCAACTTAATAAAAAAGAATTCAAAACATAATTAAACACAAAACATATGCTTTTCTAAAACAAAACCAACCTAGTTCCTGGTCAAACGCACTGAAAATCTGTGCAATGTTTGATTCTGTCTGCCTTTCCAAAACCCACGTGCTACTAGCCGAACGTAGCACTGCGCTTTCCCTATACCACTACTCATGGGCAAAATTAAAAGGGAAATATCAATTTTACTTTCAGCCGGTGGCATCTATTGGGTTAACATCAAGAAAAAAAGCGCCAAAGCTGATTTGTTTTGGTTTTGTGTCGTTTCGTTTGGCTTTTATAAATTTTTTGGAAAATAGGAGGTCAATTCTTTCTGTAAATGCCATAAGTATCTCTTTATTTTCAAAATTAAAGTATTTTTTCAATAAAAATCTAGTTTAATTTGCAAAAAAATACTGTTAATGCTAATTTCAGAATGATTTTAACGAACTTCTTTAAGGAAGTATAGTAATAAATGAAAAGCTATACTATTATTTACATTTTTTTATTGAAATATTATTCAAATAATTAGTATACTTCTTTTATAGCGCACTAGTGTTAATTTTTAAACAATCCTAAGAAGGGGAAATCGATATACATATGTATTTGTTTTCGTGACTTTTAAAATATTATTAATTTATTCAATTATTTTTAGATTCTATTCTTCTTTTGAATTTTGTCTTTGTATTTCATGACTGTCAGGTGTTGAACTTATTCAATGTTTTCTAATTTCATTGCTGTAAATACAAATACAAAAATTTTCGACCAACAACAGGCCAGAGGCCCAGCAAGGTTGCTCCAAAATATATCTAATTCATTACCAGTTTCCAATAGTTATCGAGACTCTTCTTAAAATTTTCCACTCTCTTCGAACACATAAGATATTTTGGTAAAGCATACCACTCATTGACGACTCTATTGTAAAAATAATGTTTTCTAACCTCCCTTCTAAAGCATGATTTATTCAATTTCTGACCATGTCCTCTGGTCTGTCTATTTAAGGTAAAACCTAAGCCCTCCATGTCTCCCTGTTTAATGAACTTGAACAACTGAATTAAATCACCCCTTTTTCTCCTATTAGTTAGTATGTATATGTTCTATGTAGTTTCAATATTTGGTATAGCTGTGATAAAATGACCATACTGGGCTGAGAGCCCAGTCGGTTAAGCACTCGCTTATCATGCGGAAGGTCCCAGGTTCGGGTCCGGGCATCGCCAAAATAGCTGCCGACCTATAAACGGCCCGTGTAGCCAAAAATGTCCGACGAATAATACCTCGTGTAAGGGAGTGCACGTTAAATATCCTTCAAAGTCCTGCGTACGATGTTGCCCTTAACGGTTGCGTTGGGTGCCTATTCAGGTGTGGCTCGTCATCTGACTGTGGTTCTAAAATACGACGCCCGTCGCCAATAGCCCTCGTGTAGCTCTAGTGCGACGATAATTCAAAACCAAACCAAAATGACCATACTGTTTATTGGTGACTTTTTGTGAGCTTGAAAACTTTGGACGTTGGGAAGCTATACCTATCAGGTTGTATGAAGTGGAAGGGTCACCACATTTGGGTCGTTTCGTTGCTTGGCAACCTAACACAAATTGCCAATTCAAGACTGTCCATTATATCATAGCTGCTACCTATATTATAATTTTACTTTATTTTTTGCAGTCATATAGGCTTGTAGGACATGGATTCAACTGATTCAAATGGCTATGTAGCAGAGGTAGGTTACATTGAAAAAGTTCTAAATTGATCAAAAAGCATGACTTGGATTGCAATTTTATTTAAGATCTGGTAACTCAAATAATAAATAGCAGATCTTTGTAAGTGTAACAAAGAGTTGGCTACATCTCATATTTCAGCAATGTGATAGGAAATCCTCAAATTAAACGGAGACATAGTTGTGTTGTGTGCCAATTTCGTAAGAATTATTTTTTCTGAAAGCTTCTTTAGCAATTCCATTGCAGAGATATGTTTAACACTTTATCATGAATCTTGCTTAATTTAGCCAAATCCTGCATAGTTCACAAAAAAAGATCAAATGTAAAAGCCTTTACTTACATTTTTTTAAACCACAAATATTATTTAAATAAAGTATACATCATTTTATTAAAATATATGTCATTTTACGCGTACAGGGTAACGTGTTACATAGACTATGCTCTTTCTTTCTGGGCTCTAAATTTTTATGTTATTTAAATAAAAATTATTTCAAGGTTAGTATGCTTTTATGTTGTTATAGCATGAATGAAAATTAATTAGGTACACTATAGTTGTGATGACTCTTCATTTTGCAACAGTTAATTAAAATTCTCGGCTTTACTTTAAAAAATACTTTAAGATATATTTTGATATTTGTGTGCATATATATAATGACACAAAATAATTTTTAAAAATGATAGTTTAGAACATGCATTTAAGTATATTTTGTTCTTCAACAATTTCCACTATGTTGCTATGTAACTATCAACAACAAAGTGTTATGCATTTTTTTCTTTATGATTAAAATTAAACTAATTGCAATGCAAATTTCAGCTCTTGCAACAGTTAGAAGAACTGAAGAGAAAAAAAGCTCGCAGACTTCAGAAATTAAAGGTAAAAACCTCCTTGAGTGTTAATCATATGAAAAAATATTAACTTTCAAACTAAACTGATTCTATAAATCCGTAAAGTTAACTTTTTCAACTAAAAATTAGTAAAATTATGAGTCGTATAGCTATTTTTTTTTAATTATTTTTAGTTTATTGCAATTAAACTTAAAATCGCCTTCTTCTAGTAGTTTTTCATAATTTATTGTTAAAATATTCTTTTTAGTTTAAACTAAAGTATTGGCTGCATAAAAGAAATTGTAAATATCTATAATAATAAAAATGAAGTTTTGTGTGTATGTATGTATGTATGTATGTGGGTGTGTGTCTTATAGATTCAAAAACTAGACATTTGTTTGACTCGTAACTTGGCACAAATGCGTATTTTATACTTAAGTTACAAATAGGGAACTTTCAGAGCTCAAAATTTTCTATTTTTAGAGAAAATTCGAATTTCCTGAAAAAACTACACCACTTTGGCTCAAATCCGATAATATTTTTACTTTAATGATGCCATCTGCTGAAAAAAATTAAATAAAACTTTCAACGAAAATAAATAAAATTGAAAAGGTTTATTATATTCTGGTTGCCACAGAAACTAAATACATCATTTGAAAATAATTGACATGTTTCAAGTGACGTAATTCCATACAGTTTCCATTCCAGGATTTATTGGGGTTTTAGTTGATGATTTCTTCATTGATGGTTCTGTTGATTGCATATATGCATATTTAAGCAATAAATGTATAGTTAATGTGATGATTAACAAAGGCCATCGCATTGGAACTGCATATAAGGGTTATATGTTTTTATTTTTTCGCCAAATATGTTGCCAATCTCGCCAAATTATTGATTAAAACTCGCCAAATGGGCAAAATGTTTGTTAAGCTATTAGTGAACTGTGATGGTTAATAAAGGCCATCGCACTAGACCTGCATATAAAGATATTATGTCTTTATTTTTTTCGCCAAATACGTTGCCAATATCGCCAAGTGGGCAAAATGTTTGTTAATCTATTACTGAACTGTGATGGTTAATTCAGGCCATCGCACGACAGCTGCATATCAGGGTTTATTTTTTATTTTTTCGCCAAATATGATGCCAATCTTGCCAAATTATTTTTTAAAAACCCGCCAAATGGGCAAAATGTTTTTAAAAAATAATTTATAAATTGGTTGGTTATGCTGAGATCATTGTGTTAGAGCTGTGTAAAAGGTGTGTTTGTAGCTATATCTATTTTCTCGCCAAATTATTTCCCAAAACATGCCAAAAGAGTTGAAAGGTTTTATGTATTTATGAGGGAATTGTGATGACATTTATGAGTGCATTTTACACCGTATTTTTGATTTTGGAATTATAAAGCAATGAAACGGGATTTCATACTTGATAACGAGCAGGAAGAATAACTTAAGTTTATGATCTTATAACAGGTTATATGATACACATACTTGGATCGATTTGATTTTTTTTAATCCGTGCGAAGTACGGGTATAAATTTGCTAGTCTATAAATATGTATATATTTATATAAATCACACTATTCACTAAAAATAGCAGATCTGTAGAAAGATTATTTTTCAGGTTCATTGTCTGAAGTTGTATATTCCTGTTAATTTTTTTCATCATTCTCATATTTATTTTTTTGTGAAAAAATAACAAATCTGCTTATTGTAGCTCATCAGTTGTATGAATTGCCTCAAAATCCTATCAATTGATAGATAGAAATTCGACTAAAAAAGTTCAAGTTTTCAGTTATGTTACTTTTTTGGGACATGCTATTTTTAATTGCAATTTAAGCATACATGTCAACATTATCAAAAATACAGCATTAACTACTTTTGGCAAGATACTGACAATGTCAAGAAGGTTTGTAAACAGCTTTTATTTGGAACAGTAGTTCCCAACCTTTTCAGGATCATCGCCTCGTTCTTTAAGTTGATAAACATCTATCGCCCCCTTTTTATTTTGATGTTATGTCCAATCATAATTTGATTCAATGTGTAACTATAAAACTTATAACTAAAATTAAACCTAAAAAGTTTAAAGTAAAGTTTTATAACACTTACTTCTACCGTTTATAAAGACAAGCAAAGAAGCTTTATCCAGTCATTTTTAAATAAAATCAAAAAACATAAAACACATATTTTTAAAGAACAAAAGCGAACTAACTAAGATATTTTTACTGGTTTCTAGAAAATTTAAGAGAGTTGAAAGCAAAAATTGGCTGGTTTGGTTATGGTTGGGAATGGTTTATTGTACAAAGGTACAACATAATTTTAATTTCCCTCCTTTGAATACTCATCCCCCCCTGATCAGCCCTCTTGTATTTTTTGCCCCCTTGATAACACAAATCGCCCACTTGGGGGCGATGGCCCCCAGGTTGGGAACCGCTGATTTAGATTGACAGCTTAATCTAACTTTTGATTTTTTGACACTCCTTGGGAATGACTTAGGTAATTGAGAAAAATGCACAAAAGTCAGGTGTGGATTGTAGTTTAAAAATTAACTATCGCATCTTGTGACGGAGTATTTCATGTTTACACTGCGCAAAAATAATTAATAATTAAGCAATTGAAGTCCAAGCAACAGTTAAACACACAAAAAGTCTTACTATTACAAAATGTTTAGATCCACGACTTGTGACACTTAGCTGTTGAATGGGTGGGCCAACGTGGCAGTCAGACCTAGCGGATAGACTTCAGGCACTGGGGACCATTGACGCCAACCTGGGATGGACACTGGTATGGTCGCCATGGATGTCTCCAATTAGGCAGTGAAAGTAAGCATTTAAAAAAAAAGGTGGCTTAACCTGCCTGCAGGACTATGGAAACACACTAGTAAAACTAACACGGAAAGACACTAAACAATAATAAGACTACGGTAAGAGGTTAAAACGATAATGGCAGAAAATGATAAGGGAAGGTCTTCTTGAACTGCGAGCCTTTTATCTGAATCTGGGAGCCCCACTACAGCTCAATTACTTAGCATAAACTTTACAGCTTCTTCAGAGCGATTTCAAAGTAATTTTTGGCTGTGTTTGGGTCGGACCGCAACAATTTGATCAAAAGATTAAATTATTCATGATTTGTGTTGATCAATATTTTATGCATTCATATTTTTTTATTGTTGCAGAAACTCAAAAGACCTCCAAGTCACAATGAAAGTGTGGGCAAAGATATATCTTGCGGCAGCACGGAAAATGTTTCGCCCAGTGCCAACAGTAAACAAGACAATTCTGTCTCAAAGTGTGCCAAGTGTGGTCTGTCCCTTATTAGCAAGGGTTCTGCATGCATTCAATGCATAAGTGCTGAGCTTAAAGAAAACAAGCCAAAAGATTTGGACAAACATGGAATGACATTGGATGGCGAATCTGTCGTTCCTGAAAATCAAACAATTGTTGATGCTGAAACACCTAAAGTTATAAAACCAGGATTAAAGCATAAAAATTTGAAAGAAATTTCCAATTTAAATTCAATTGATGAAGTACAGCATGGAGACCATCACATTGTTTTTGAGTCTGTTCCAAATAAGATTTATGCTGACTCTAAGGAAAGGCTAAGTTCTGAACCCCCGAAAAAGCAAAGGAAACGGTTGTCTGCGGCTGAGAATGACATTGAAGAAGGTGACCACAAAAAGCTAAAACTTTCTGAAGAAACTTTGAAAAATAGCAGTAATAATATTTCTATGGTGACTAATGATACCTTTAATGGAAAAAATAATGTTTCACCAGTTGGTACTGAAAATGAATCCAAGAAAAAATCCCAGTCTAAAGGTTCAAATGATGGTATTGATGAATCCCTATTTAAGGACATGTCATGCTTCTTATCCTCAAGTCCTCTAGTTGATGATGAAGCTAAAGTTGAGTCGGACATTGATAAACCCATGTTATCAATCAAAGAAAGCCTTCTAAAATCGTCAATGCGTTCTGAAGTTTTTATTAAGGATATTCATAACTCTTTTGTTTTTGATAATGCTGCTGAAGCAACTGATTCTAATTGTTGCTCTGAAACTGAATACATTGGTAATTGTAAACCTGAACACAAAGTTGAAGCAGATTCTAACAACCCCTTTTTAAATGGTAAATCTACTTTCTTAAAAACTGACTGTACAAAACAACCTGAAATTGTTCCTGATACAATGGTTGAAAATACATTAGCAGATTCTCCGGCAGAAATTTTAGGCAACAATAATTTATTGGTGTTAGATGACTCTATCCAGGATCATGTTTTGGAGAAAAAATTGCTTCCTGAACCAAATAACAGTTGTGACTTTCCAACCAAAAATCCATTGCTCTTATCCAAAAAGATCGATGAAGTTACTAAAGGTTTAAAGCATACTTTTAGTAGTTTTTCTGTTACGGACGAACCCACCATCAAAAGTCAGGAAGACACATGTGAAGATATATTTACTGATTCACAATTAGTAAAAGACCTAAAGACTGAAGATTTCAGTTCATTTGAAAACTCAGATAGTCCTGAGAAGCTTCAGCCAGTCACTGAAACGTTGGAAATGCCTAATTTGTTTATGCCTAACAAGTACACCAAAGGACCTACACCAGAAATAGTTGAGCTTAATGATTCACACAATACAAATCAATTGATACCTCCTGATGCTCCAAAGGTATCAGAAGATAATGAAACTCCTAATTTACTCAAACATTGTGATAAAGAATTACCTTATCTGCATAATGATCAAGCTCCTGATGATGATTTAAACTGCATTCCAGAAACGTCTGCCCTTAGATGTAATAAAGTACAACTAAACATTGATGAAACTGAAGCTTTCTACGATGATGCCATGACTGCCGACATCGATTTCGAGAGTACGTCTTTAGAAGTGGCTGATACTTTGGAGGATTTGCTGACCAAATCTAATGATGGTTCTGTATCGAACCATGGCAGACCTTCAATTATTTCGAGTGAGCACACTTCTATAAATGTGCTCGAACTAAACCATCCAGAAACTGAGATATTCACCATACCCGAAACTGTGCTGTTCGAGACCAAACCGGAAATTTCAAATAATAGTTATTGTAATTCAGAGGTAACCAAAGATAAAAGACATAATCTCCCATCACCCATATTGGACAAGGATAAAAAATCTAAAAGTAGTTCGTTTCTTTCTGGTAATAGTAAAGAGCTACAATCTACCGCTGCAGAAGTCGCATGTGATTATTTTGAGGAGACTCAGTGTGACAGTCTGGACCAGCTACAGACTATCCAGGATTCTGTTTTCCTGAATGCGGAGGACTCTCTGGCGTTGGGAAATTGCAGGGATTTTCCTTTTATGGAAAAGAAAGTTAAGAAGGGAAGTTCATTTGGTTTGGAAGAGATTCCCGCAGAAGATCAAAATGCAGTCATCAAGTTCTCGTGTAGCTTACAAGTAGGCATTCTTTTTTTTACTTATTTAAAATATGATTAAAAAATATTTGGGTTTATTTAAACTGATAAGATTAAAATTATGAGCCTCTTCGGCAATAATCCAAATGTACTTCTAGTACGATATTAATCAACCAAACCGCTTTCCATAAGGCCCAATTATTTCATACATATGGGTACAAAATCTAAATTTTGTTTCTTATTTTATGTGCAAACAATCTTGTAAGTTCACTTACATGCCATAGCTATAAGGGCTAACTTAAGCACACTATTCACTTCTTGAGCCTGGCAAAAAAAAAAAATTGGAATTATGCCTAGGGGCTTAGTGGTAGTGCTTCACACTGTCATACCACAGTCTGGGGGTTTGAACCTCAAATTGATTAAGGTTCACTTAGCCCTTCATTCCTTAAGTGGATCAATAAAATAAGAGCCAAGCATGTTGTGAGCTAAACACTGTGAGTTTTATGTTGCAAAGTTGAACACCTAGCCAAGACGCATTAAGAGCCCAGTTGAAGAACCCATTGATTGATTAGGAATCCCTTATTTTGGTGTGCTTGGTGAACATTGGTGGCTGGAACTGGTTTCCTTCTTGACTCTTCTCTCGGGTGTACAAACATGGTCTGTTGTGAATTAGGGATCCCGCAAGAGAAGAACCAAGTAAGAAACTGGTTTCCTTGCACCAGTTTAGGCGATTATTTGCTTTCATCTCCAAGCAGTCCTGATGCAGAAAGAATTCTGTGCAATGAAGGGGTTCTTCCCCTATACTCTTCAAATTTTTAACACCACAGAGCCTTTGTCAAGAGAGCTGGTATTAACACTGCAAGCTTTGAACTAGTGAATTTGTTTAGTTGTTTTGATGTGCATATTAATGTGCTTCTTTATTAAATTTTCATTTTCTTGAATCTGTTTCTAGGGTGATATTGACGAGCCTGTCAATGATATAAAGTTGGTGACCTTCAACGAGAGTAGTTATGTTTTCATCCAACACCTCACCTGGATTCAGGCCTGGAGACAGGAGGAGAACAAAGACTGGGGCAAGATTTTTTCTCATCAAGTGGATGATGTAAGTTGTGACATTGAATTCTGCATTCTACACGCAAAAATATTTAAAAAAACACAATGTTGTGTAAGTGCCACCCATAAAACAGAATGTCATGTGTGAGGTCAATACATATCAATAATAATCTAATTTATATATTGTAAGGCATTGTGTCATTTTGTGTCAAATACAGTCTGTCTTGTGTCTTTCTTAATAGTTTCTAACTTAAATTTTTTTTTCAGAATGAAGCAATAAATTTACTGTCATGGTGTAATTCATTGGATTAAAAAAATAAAATTCAATTTGCAGATGTTAACAAATATTATATAATTTTGTCTTACATGCAATATTTTTGTTCTTGTTTAACTAATACTTTCCTACTTTATTAGATCTGCAGAAATTCATTAATAACAGTTGAATATTAAAGAAATCAATAATGATTATAACGTTATAGCTGTGAAAGTTTTCTTTTAGATACAACAATGAGTGTTGAGAGTAGTGAAAATTTGAAAAGTTAATTGTGTTTAATTTTAAAGTTTATATAATCAGCTACCATGTGATAAAAATGATTTTGTTTCCGTTTAATTTTGATTACTATCTACGTTTTTCACAAAACAGAAATTTATCAATAAAGAAAATAATAAATATTTTAAAACTTAGTATTCACACTGTTCAACAGGATAATTTTTGTTTTTATGTAATTTTATATTACCAAAGTATTAATTGCATTGTTAATTGTAAAATATCACAAACACATTATGGCATATTAGTAAGATTTATTTGATAAATTTATTAAGTCCAAAAATGTTTTTTTAGGAACTTCAACTAAAAGAAATCTGCTTCACGAAAGATTGCAGACATTTAATCCTTATAATGCTTTTGCATGGTGACCAAGTTCACTGCTTGCAATTTTTATTGTTCGAAAGTGAGGCTAGAGTTATCAAGCTTATGGAGCACACACATTGGATGAACAATAAGTAAATATTTCCAAATTCTTATTTGACTAGTCAGTACATAACCTCTTAAGACTCGAGTAATATCCTACATGTATATTCTCAATTTAAAAATACTTTTTATACAAATATATGCTAAAAAAAAGTATGTTTGCATAGTAATTTTTTAAAAAGTTATGTTTAATAGTTACTTAGGGACAAGCCTTAAACTCTAAAAATGCTAATTTTTTGTGTTAAAAGCAACAAAACATGGCCATATGTAATTTTGTTGGTTTAAATTTTTTTAAACATTGTTTTTAATGCAAAATGCCTTTGAAATAAACTACTAAAAGAACTTTTTGAAAAGTTTGAAAAAAAAGTTTAAAATAATTTTTTAAAGAACTCTAATATTGTATTCACCTTGTTCAACTCCATTTTTTATAGAAATAAATAACTGATTGATACCTGTAATTAAAGGCTGAAAACTGATATTTGGATTGTCTTCTATCAGACCAGGTCAATTTCTGAACTAATTAACATTTTAATTGTTTGTAGGGAGGTTTTAAAAAATGTCCCCAAATGGGGACGCCAGGTTGCAAGAGGTTAAATCCTGTAATTGTACATTATTAACATTGACAACTATCGACATGGCATTGCAAACCACATGGGAAATATCCCAGGTCTGGGTCTGAGCATGCATTGCCAAAATAACTGCCGACCTATGAACGGTCTGTGCAGCCAAAAAGTAATAATACCTTGTGTTGAGGGAGTGCATGTTAAATATGCTCAGAAGTACCTACGCTGTGTAAGATTGTCACCCTTTAAAGTTGCTTTGGGTGCCTACACAGGTCTCTCCTCTTCACTTGAACGTGGTTCTAAATTATGACCCCTGTTGCCATTAACCCTCGTGTACCTCTAGCAATATAATGTTTCAACCTAACTGTCCATATATTTTTTATTGACCTCCACACACTAGCAATATGCAGATTCTTTCAATTTATTCTTCAAGCTGTTATCGGCTATGCAATTCGTGTTATGATGTAACATATTGATCGCATTTTTTAATGAGGGCTTTTCTGCCATAGCGGGCCTTAAATACTCTTGCCTGAATTTTTTTTATCAAAGCTTTAAAATCTCTTTTGAATCACGCCTAATCTCAGCTGCCCTAATCGTCATCTATTCTTATCTAGTTATTTTTACATTTAATCATATATTTCAATAAAGTTTACAAACCCTGTAGCTGAAACGAAAAACTTTGACCTTTTTCCAATTTTGCTGCCACCAAAATAATCTAATAATAACCCTTTTACACCCCCACTTCGCTGTGTACAACGTCACCCTTAATGGTTACGTTGGGTGCCTACTCAGGTGTCGGCTTGTCACTTGACTGTAACTAAATTATGTCACTAAATTATGACATCTGTCACCAAGCCAAAATAACCCTCATGTAGCTCTAGTGGGACAATATTTCAACCTAACCCTCAATTCTACAGGTGTCCAGAGGAGACCGTTCTGCTCTGTGGTCTAGAAGACCTCAAATTTGCGACTGCTCAGGGCAAAGACCGCTTTGAAGTATTTGTCCACATCTTCAGCTCTTTGAACGACGACCCAAGGCTGTCCATGGTCTCTCTGGGGTCTACCCCTGGTCTACTGCACAGCCTCTGTAGGATAGAGAAACTGCCCAATGCTCTCATGGGAACTAGCCACTCGACGCTTTATGTTTGGTATGTATTTTTCAAGTACAGTTGACCCTCGTTAACGCAAACTCGCTTAGCACTAAATTTCGCTTAAGATGAGCTGATGGCATTTCCCTGGCCTATAAAGATTTGAGCTAATGCTGAAATATCTATTAAGTTGAAAGGCGAAATCCTGCTTAACCCAAACAAAAAAAAGTCAAAATTTGACTTTTTTCCCCTGGTAGTATTTCAAAGTTCCGAAGAGCGTGTGGCCGTGTGCCTTCTGATGAACTAGACCTGCAGCTTTTGCTAGAGTAGCTAACCAAACTTCTACTAATTATATTGGATGGTGCTGCACTTCCGGCCACAGGCTATATAAGCTACGTTGTCGACATAGAGATCTTAATAAAAGTATTAGAGTGGAGGTCACGTGACCTATCTATGCTAGCGACGGGACGAGCATGGGGGCTGCCATCTTAGAGTTTGAGACCAACTTTTTAAAGTGGAAAATGCTTAGAAAAAAATTAATTTAATTCTAAAATATTAAACAAATACCATAAAAATACCAGCTGCATTTTGGAATATTTTTAGTGACTTTAAAAGAACTTGAAACGCTTTTCTAGTATTTTTATAATATTTATTTTGTAATTTTAGAATTAAATTTTATTTTTTGCCTAGCATTCTTTTTCTTTATGTGATGGCGACACTGGCAACTTGCAGCCATCGCCGTCACCAACCGTGTCTCGCTCAAATCGCAATGGATCAGAAAAAATGCTGCCGTTGCCACCAACTCAGAGGTCAATTATGAGCATGCGCAGTAAAGAAAAATGACGTCATTTGGCGATCTTTACAAACTTGACCGCCAAAGTCAATTTTTTAATTGGAATATTTTTAATATCTTTTGTTATTCTAATTTGTGTTTTATCATAGCAACTGAAAGTTGAAAAATGGGCATACGTATTTCGGTCTCTCCAGTAACATTTATAGATCGATGAAATCGCTGGAAGAATTGGAGCCAAATAAAAGCGCCAAATTAGAAAAGAAGCCAAATAGTTGCCCTCTAGCCGTTGACAACGGCTGCGTTTTCTTAACATTCAGTAGTACATCCATTAATATACATCCATGGCCGTCACATTAAGAAGAAGAATACGCGAAAAATAAAATTTAATTCTAAAATTACAAAATAAGAAATATAAAAATACTAGAAAAGCGTTTCAAGTTCTTTTAAAGTCACTAAAAATATTCCAAAATGCAGCTTGTATTTTTTTAATATTTTAGAATTAAATTCATTTTTTTCTAAGCACTTTCCACTTAAAAAAGTTGGTCCCGAACTCTAAGATGGCGGCCCCCATGCTTGTCCCGTTGTTAGCATAGATAGGTCACGTGACCTCCACTCTAATACTTTTATTAAGATCTCTATGGTTGTCAACCTGAACACTCTCTTCTATTTCTTAATGTTCCCATGGCACACTTGTCACGACCTGTCCCCTGGTTGATATGCGAAGTATTTTAGTTTTTCGTCTTGTTTGTTAAGTTTGTACAATTGTTAGAAGTTTCTATTTCTATTTAATTTATTTCTGGTTGTTGGAATAAAAGTTGATTTTTTATGAAACTTGGTACTTTCTTCAAACGCCCACTTCTGGCACCGAATGAAACAGAACATAAAGCTGCAAAGGAACGCTATAAAAATAAACTGTCTGCTACTTCTGGGAAAATTACAAGATCTCCCATGATTCGTCAGCTTTAATCCAATTGCTCTTCCTCAAAAATTTGCCTAATTTTTCTATAGTATGTACTACTCCAAATGAGCTTTTTTAATTGAATTACTAATTGTATACATGCATTGTTAGTGTATTTGTACATTATAAAATTACAATAACTTTTTTTTAAAGATAACTTTCACTGGTTCAATTAAAAAATATTCCTGATGGTTTACATGAAATTTGGTTAAACACGAAATGTTTCGGTGTTCTCTTTAAGTTTGCATTAACGGGGTTTGACTGTACTACCGACTGTTTGTGACATAGAGTATGTATCATAATGGATGAAAGTTCATTTTTAGAGAAAGAACGTGGTTTACATATAGTTTATGGTTGTTACGGTTTATGAGATAGAATATCTTTTCCCCCAAAATATTTCAAATTTAAATACTGTGCTTATGTAAAATAAGTTTATAAAGTAGAATATATATTTTTTATTACAATAAAGATAGAATATTGCATACATTATTTAAATTACTACTGTTTGGGGGAAAGAATACTTTTGTTCAAGAAAAGTTTAGATTTTCATATTATGTAAGTATCTCATCACCAACCTGTTTGTGAATACCATGAACGTCTTCCTTACTGAATAAAACCGTTAACACTCAAAGTTATTACAATCAGATTTTTGTGAATAATGCATTGACCTACTAGTTTCTGTTTTCTTTGCTAATGTTAAAGTGGTATTAGAGCACATCTGATCCAATTGCAATTGCGTTTTATGAAGTTTTTGACATTTGAGAAGGTGGCTGACTTTTTTGTGTTCGTCTACTAGCTAAAAATGACAACAAATATGATTACATTACATTAAACGATCTATTTGGGAGCAAATCAAATTTTTGGATCTGTGTTGTTGATTGCAATTCAATTGTTAATTTACTGTGCTAAATTTTATATTAGCACCAGAAATTTATTGTACATTATCTCGTTTAGTTTTTTAAAAATCTTGTATTGGAGCAGTTCTAAGTGACAATTACTGCATATAACCTACTGTTGTGATTTAAATATATGATAAACCTTCATCCAATTGAACTAATTTATAAAATATTAATTTATTTTATAGGCATCTATTGGAGGCACGATTAGTAACGTCTGTATTGCTTCAGCTGCCAGATCAATTAACCATCAAAAAATGCATTTGGGCCACAATAGAGAGTGTGAGTATTTATTTACATTTTTAACCTCTAGCGACCTGGCGTCCCCATTTGGAGAAATTTTTTAAAACCTCCCCACAATTGACACGTTAATTAGCTCCGAAATTGACCTGTGTAGAATATTGTGTTAGTAATAAATGCAAAGAAAAGCAGATCCGTTAGACACAGAAACGTTTACTTTATTATTCGAATTTTATATCGAAACCGTTCACATAGCAACGGTTGCCAAGTTGGTTGCCAGAGTAAGAAAAAGTATAGTGCGCGTGACATCCTCCCCCCCCTGGTCAACCTCCAGGGGGATGACCAGCTGTACAGGGCGCGTGATTGTTTGTCCATTAGTACGTAGTACACATGTGCGAACTTTATCGTCACGGCCAAGGATCAACTTCGTCACACGTGCCCTTTTCCAGATGTGTCGGGGAGTAAGATCTTCTTGTAATAGGACAATGTCCCCAACACGGATCTTGGAAGAGTTTCGGACGTCACGCACTTGGTGGAAAGTGCGTAACTGCAATAGATACTCTCGTGACCATTTTTTCCGAAATTGATCCATCAAATCCTGCTGCTGTGCAAAGATGCGTGTGAGTCGTTTGATTGCTAAGATTGAAGAAGTACCACAATGTACGAACATAGAATACGAACTACAACGTTTGGAAGAAAAAGCAGAAGAATTGAACACAGTTGACAAAGAAATACATACGTCGTTAACTGATACGGAATACGAGCAAGACATAGTTGATTGTGAAAAATACGAAGAGAACGCCAAGTTGGTTGCCAGAGTAAGAAAAAGTATAGTTCGCGTGACAACCTGGTCCGATAGAAGAAGATTCAAATACAGTAAACTCCCGATTATCCGCGGGTGGATTATCCGCTTTGCGGTTTATCCGCGGGTCATGATTCTCCTCTCCCTTTTCCCTGCAAAAATAATAATTTAACAAATCGCAGAAAAATTAAATTTAGTTTTTTTAATACGTGTTGAAAAAATGCATTCCAAGAACAGCGAATTAATCTTAAGAATGACGAACACATTCAAGGAACGACGAATAAATTTAAAAAAACGAAGAATGCATTAAGAACAACGAACAACATTAAAATAAGGATGATATAGGAAACCTGGTGAGTGCCGAAATGTGTTCGGCCAGGTGCACATCACGTGTCGATTTTTGCCGAAAAGCGTCAATTGTAAAATAAACTGTTCGCGATTTCAGTGAACTGCTTTGCGTGATTTTGATTGCAAAATGAGTAAGAAGCGAAAAAAAGTTCAAAAAAAAAAAAAATCTTCAATTGAGAATGAGATCTTCAATCTCAGAATGAGAGACAATCACGAATAACATAAGAATAAGACAAACTTCAATCACGAATAAGAATGAGAAGTTTCATGGCTAATAAACAGAACAAAAAATTGACCGACTTTTTTGTAAAATTGTATAAATATTCATATTTCATAACTGTTACATATTTTACCTTATTTTTATGAAAAAAACCCCAATTTTGTGGATATTTTCTTTACTTTTGCGGATTATCCGCGAATTCGCTTATCCGCGGATGCCGCGCCACCCAATTCCGCGGATAATCGGGAGTTTACTGTATCTGTTTTCAGCCTTTGATTGCAGGTATCGGTCAATTATTTCGATAAAAAAATGAAGTTGAACAAGAGTCAATACGATATTAAGAGTTCTGGAAAAAATCGTTTAAAGTTTAAAAAAAAAAAAACTTTTCAAAAAGTTCTTCTTAGAAGTTAACTTTAAAGGAATTTTTGCATTAAAAACAATTGTAAAATAATCTGTTAACTACAAATAAGTGATACAGCCTTTTTCGATGCATTTATAGCACAAGAAATGTGTATTTTTAGAGTTTAACACGTGTCCCTAAGGAACTATAGGCATAGTTTTTTTTTTAAAAAATCCTTGAAAAACATACTTTTCAGCATATATTTGTATGAAAAGTATGTTTAGATTAAAAATATAAGCTTCGGATTTTCGCTCGGATCTTAAAAGGTTAAACCATGTTTACTATTTAGTGAATGTTATTTTTGATTCTGGTCTAACTTTGATTGTTTTAGGGTTTAGTTTTCTTGATGACGGTGTGTAAAGGAAAAGACGACGTTCAGTCTTGCCATCTCTTGGCGACCAACCTTGCGACAGGATTCTGTCAGACGGCCATGACCTACTCTTTCATGCCTTCCAAAGAATTGCAATATGTTAAAAATAAGTAAGTTGTTTGGTTCCTATTTAAACCCTCTAATGCATACTATTGCCATATGGCAACACATAACATAATCCACTTTATTCTATTAAAGTAGAGCTCCCTCTCGACAAGTCTGTGTTTTTCCATCTATTACATTCCATTTTGAAGTTTTAATTACTAATAACAATAACCCTCATAGATGACAGTAGTAAAAGTGTACACAAAATTAAATAATGAAGTTTTTAACTGTTGTGAAATTACATCTTCGGCAGTATTCAAAGTATAATGATATTAGTACTAAATACAAATAAATTGTTTTGATAAAGTAATTATAGTTCAAGAGGGTTATTTTAAAATATATTTGGTAGTTTTCTAATCATTCTTAGCAAAATTGGAATTTTTGTAGTTGGTTTTTGACACATGGCAATTTTTTTAAAAATTAAATTATTTAAATTCCAATGTAGTTATTTTTTTTCATTATTTTTTTCCACAATGTATGAGTATTAACGATACAAATATATATTTTTTTCGGGAGGAAAAAAAATTATGCTTCACAGGGTTAAGGGGGTGACATCAAGCACTGGGCACAAAAATGCTAGTATGGGCTGGGGAGCCCAGTCGGTTAAGCACTCGCTTAGCATGCGGAAGGTTCCAGGTTCGGGTCCGGGTATCGCCAAAATTGCTGCCGACCTATAAACGGCCCGTGCAGCCAGAAATGTCCAACAAATAATACCCTGTGTAAGGGAGTGCACGTTAAATATCCTTCAAAGTCCTAACGCTGCTTACGATGTTGCCCTTAATGGTTGTGTTGGGTGCCTATTCAGGAGTTGGCTCGTCACCTGACTGTGGTTCTAAAATATGACGCCCGTCACCAATAGCCCACGTGTAGCTCTAGTGCGACGATAATTCAAACATAACCTAACCTAAGCTTCACAGAGTTAATAATAAGTTAAAAAGGCTTAAATCTTAAGCATTGATCATTTGACCTGCACAAACATAAAATTGCATACTTTACTCAAAATTGAGAAAATAATTAATTGGGGCTTTTGGAAATTTAGCAAATAATTTATCTCGTATAATTTCATTTTTGTTTCCAAAATGAAAAAGATGTAAACTTTTTTTCTGTTCCAATTCAAATCTGGGACCTATTGCATGCAAGGCCGTCCAACTGGGCTCCCTAGCCCGGTCGAGTGGAATGTTTACCATATTTTGGGTATTTTTAGATGTAGGATGGCAAATAAAAAATGGCCATTATATTATAGCTAGTCTAGCAATTTTAATGCGGCATATGAGAAACCCCTCCTAACTCCTATAAGGGCCTGGATACAATAGGATTCCTTTTAAAAAAAGTTAATACTGATATTAGAATGGAGGAAATTCTAATCTACTGATGGAGTGTTGACCAGGGGAGAGGTGATTGATTGATATAAATTAAAAGATTACATAAAAAAAAAACACTGTTAGTAAGGGTAAGGGTGCACCCGTGCAACACCGGGTTTAAAAAAAGCTAGTAAATTATATGTCTAAGAACTTTTCTCATTTTCACAGAAATCTGAAAGCCATCTACAAGGAACCTTTTCTCGCTGTCTCATCGGACGACGGTTGCTTTTTGTGGTCAGTATCAGAAGAATACTGCTGCGCTGCCCTGGGCTCCAAAGCAGGCGTCACTGCTGTAAACATCGGCTGTGACGGAGGAGACCAGCTGATAGTTGCTGTGGGAAACGTTTCTGGTTGTGTGCATTGCTACAGCTTAAAGTGCCATTGACAGTTATTTCTACTTAATGGAGGATAAGATCCATTTCACACACAAGGGTTCTGGTTGTTTTAGTTGTATAACTTACAGTGTTGCAAGATCCAGTTTCAAAAAGGGGCATTATAGAAACATTCAAGCCAGCTACATTTATCATATAAAAAACATTTTGTAAAAAATATTTAATAAAAGGAAGGTTGTAGTTTTCTTAGCAATGCTGAAACTAATTGAGTGAATATAGTTAATATAAAATCGTAAATACACTATTTTTTAACTTCAGTCGACCTAACCTCTTGAGAAATAAGCAAAATGGCAAAGTTGTTCTCACTGAGTTAATCCTCTGCGGGATACAGACATATAAACCCTTCACCTGACTTATGCCAATTGTAAAAAAACCTATCAGTTTTCCAGCAACACACATAAATTTTTTTATTAATAAATTTTATAATTTAACTAAATTTTAAAATCGGAAGTATTGTGGATTGTATTTAGAGTTGTATGCTTCATAAATATCAATTAAAAATTTAAATTTTCTGTTGAAATTTTTTTTATTCTTGTGCAGTGAGAATAAGTTTGCAACTCCAATTTTTAACCAATTTGCTTATGTTTTAGGGGGATAAATCGAATAAAGCTAGAAAGTAGTGTACCTACGATTTTACATTAACTGTATACACTCAATTAGTAGCAGCATTGTCAAGTGAACTAGAGCCTCCCTTGTATTTAATATTTTTACAAACTGTTTTTTTATATGATAAATTTAGCTGCTATAAAGTTCTTATAGTACCCCTTTCTTTTAATTTGGTTCAAATATTTTGTTTTAAAATTTTTTATTGAAAAAAAATATCGAAACTAATTTAAAAAAGTGATATTATTGAGTCAGTAGCATTTAGCACATAAAAAACCATTCGTAAAAATATTCAATGGGGGTCAGGGTAGTTTTATTCGAAAACTATTGATTTAATTGAATTAACAGAGATAAGACTTTTCTTTGGATCGGCTATATTCGCCCTTAACATTGGCATCTTGCAGCATAAAATTACCAGAACTGTTCGTGTCTCCTAGTAGTAGGATGAAAGTTTCTAAAAGCTTGTAACTACCATATATATTTGATTAAAGCATAGCTAGTGGCAATATGTGTAAATATACAAATTAAAGATTGCATTGGTAAACATGTAAATTTGTACAATGAAATTTAAAAATGTTATGCAATTCTAAAATAAAAAATTGCCTTAAGAATTTGTTTTGTGGATATAGCTTTCTTAGAGATAAATTAAACACCATTATGAATTGTTTTGGACAATTGGACATTGGTTTCCTTATGAATAAGTTTAGACACTAAACTTATGATTAAGATAAAATATAAAGCAAGCTAAAATAAATGTTGAGAGCTCTTTTGCAAAAGATCTTTGTCGGAGAGGTGTCTTTACACCAAAGAGGCAGAACATGCCATTTTAATTAAGATTGGCTATTTTCTGGAACAGGCATACGGAAGATTACGTTGCTTTTTGAATTCGCTTTATTTTCCACGGAACCCCCCTTTGCTTTTTTTTAGATATTCAAAACTGTTCAAAGATTTTAGAAGTTTCCTTGCAAAAATATGTTTCAGTGAAAAAATGGTATATAATTAGTAAAAAAGTTCAATATATAACATTGCATAACGAAACTGCCCCTTTGAAGAATTTCATCAAAACCATGGATTTAATTATTTATGTATCTTTTCAGTATCCATGACTTCTTCTTTATGTTAAAGTTTAAAAATAAATTTGAACAATTTCCAAAACATTTTGTTTCAAATAATCAATGTCACACATATATTCAACTCAATGTCAATATTTTTAACATGCATTTATTCCTTTGTTTCATTTACAATAGTGATATAAATATTGACGCTATACTTTTTTTAAAAATAATAATTTAATCTGATTCAAATGGTTAAAATACCTTTTCTGTTAAGTCACTTTACAATAATGAATTAGCTAAGAAAACTTTCTTATACAAATTATAATTCTGAATGTACTGTCTTATTATTCATTAATTTATCCGTTTCCATATAACTCATACAAAATAGGTGTTATGATTTGTCATAATAGGCGGGTCCTCATAGTCGGATTCTTCATTGTAATCCTTTATGGGAAATGAGTCAATATCTTTGATAGTCATTGTTGGTTTGACTTTGAGTAAAGGCTTCTTGGTTACCTTTTGTACCTTGACCTTTGTGGGTAATTTGGCTGTGTTCGATTTCATGGTTTTAGTAACAGTTTTTTTAAGTGGTGCAGTTTTCTGTTTCTTAACGGGAGGCATGTTCCTTTATTCCAATACTCCGCCTGTAAAAAAATATTCCAATGGGGTTGTTTTACGGGGGATCTGGCAATAGCTCCGCGGTCTTGTCTTCCTTTTTCTCGAATTACTTTTGTTTTGGTAGAGATAATCAGGTTTGTGTGCTGATCAAGCAGACTAACCTAAATAATAGTCTACCAACTTGACCAAAACAAAAGTAGTTCGAGAGAAAAGAAAACAAGACCGCGGAGCTATCGCCAGATTCTCCGTGAAACAACTCCATAGTATACAAGGCGGTCGTAATTAAATTGATGTACGCGGGGCTTTCTCTAGAGTAAAATTAATAGTGGAATCGCTATTTTTTGGTGGAGAGGTTGTTGACATCAAGGGACAGAGAATTCAGTAACTTTTTTGAATTCTTAATTTTTCCGCTAAGTAATATTCGGCGCCACTGCTGTTATTTCTAGCCAAGGTGTATAACAAAGAGTTTAAAACTTGTAAAACTCGCAATTTCGATGCCAAAGTTTAAAAATGCGATTTTAAATTCAGTGGCGAAATATTTTCAATTACAGAAATTTTCGAACTAATATATTTTTTTTGCTGTATTCTCTTTCTCCCTTGTCGTAAATTGCCTGTCCACTTTACCAGTGTAGTTTGAAAATCAAGAAATCAATCTCTATAAATTTGTCAGATTATGGTAACTTTTAGAAATATTTCTATTTGTTACAGTAACACGATTCTGTCACCAAATTTTTCGTAAATATGTGCTTGTGCTTAGACGCATTAGAAGCGTATTTTTAAGCTTCTTATATTTTGAAGTTTTAATAGATGAGTGAGATTGTAATTTAGTTTCTCGTCCGATCTGCAACGCCTCTTCACCTCTGTAAATTGACACTTTTCATAATATTGATATTGACTCATATGCTTTAGTAATCCACAACAAAACTAACCTTCAAAAGCACTTTAATTTTTAAATTAAGCATCAAACGGGTAGCTAGCGAAAATTCGCAACCTATCACATTTAACTTGACACAGAATCACATTGGTTCGCTTTAGGTTCTTGTATAAATCCACAGGCGATAAAAATTTCGGCGGATATTAAAATTTTGGTAAAAAAGGTACTTCCCAAACTGCGTTGAACTAAAACAGTTTTAGTCTTACAAATCGTTTGCTTACCGAATACAAGTAACTTCTGTGATCAAACAAATAAAAAATAAATATACGAAAAAAATCACTTTTTTTTATTTTAAAAGGTTCTAAACTTTGAGAATCTACATAAATACTGAAATTAACTATGATTCTCAATCAATGGAACGCACTATAAGTTGCCATTCAAAGAATTAGCTAAATTTGTAATTGAAATGAAAATATTTTAATTCGTGTCTGTATTAGATTTTTTTTTATTTTATCTTATAGCATAGATGTAAAATTGGTCATTAGAGTTGTGCGTGGAGTTCAAGTCGTCAATAAAAACAATGGACTTGTTTCAACACTTTGCCACAAAAAACAAAGCAACCAATGACATCGCAGTTCGGATCGCGTGACCCTTTTTAAACAAAGGAGCTGTTTCAACACTTTTTCAAAGAAAATGAAACAACCAATGAAATCGCAGTTTAGAGAGCAGGACGTCATAAGATATATTATCATTATTGAATAAGGAGTTGTTTAAGTAGGGTAAGTGTGATAGGGTTTCTGCATTTTTCATTCAGAAAATTCGTTCTCTGCTTCAAGTAAATTCCAAATCCTAAAATTGGTAGTGAATTATTATAAGAAACATACATATGTAGAAAAAAAATTATGTGTTTTAATTCCAATTTTAAGTGTACAAAATTTGCATTTCAAAATCCATTACACTTACCCCACATAGGTTAACCCACACATATCCACATTAAATTCAAAAGCTCAAAACTTTCTTTAAACAAAAAATAAGGTCAATATTTCTTTTTAGTTTAATTAAAAGTGGTCTAATGTTATATATTGCAAACTTTCAGATTTTTAGAATGATTTCCAAAGTTACAAGAGCTGTTTATCACACTTACCCCCAATCACACTTACCCCACTTGACCCTAGTGTTCATGTTTTACAGAAACTATTATTGCTACAAATATTTAGAAACTGCAAATATCTCTATGACCGGTTTATTAAATATAGTTCAGCAGTAAAAATTTATTAAAAAAATCGCGTGTAAAAGTTTTTCTATTGCTTGATAAGTATTTCTATTTGATTATTTGTATAATAAATCGAGAGTGTAATGATATATCAATCTCTTACGGTTTCTTGGGGCTGGGGAGCCCAGTCAGTTAGGCATTCGCCTTGCATGCGGAAGGTTCGGGTCTGGGCATCGCCAAAATACTGGCGACCTGCATTGGGTGCCTACTCAGGTATCGGGTCGTCACTCGATTGTGGTTCTAAATTATGATGTCCGTCGCCAATAGCCCTTGTGTAGTGCGACGACAATTCAAACCTGCCTACTTTACTGCTTCCTGTAGTGCTGCCATCTATAGAAATTGATTCAAAGTAAAACAGTAGGCGAAAAGTTGGTTTGGTTGAGGAACATTGCACTAGAGCTGCACGAAAGTTATTGGTTATGGGTCTTGTAATTTAGAACCGTGGTCACGTGACGAGGTTAAAACCTGAGTGTTCCTCATAATAGCGACATCGTACGTGGCGTCAGGACTTTGGATTCCCCGATAGGTTTAACGTGCACCCTGCACCAGTCCATATAGTTGGGCCGACCCGGCGGTGCAACGGTTTGGGAGCTAGCCTTTGGATTCGAATCCCTATAAGGCATAAATGTTTGTGTTTTTCGAGTATATGCGGAGTACGCTCTCTTTAAATCTGTTGGGTCCAGGAGTCCTGTGGGCGGTCATTGCGCAGTTTCCCACGAGTCCAGCTGCAGGTCCCTGGAGACTATTTCCGTCCCCTTCAGGGACATGTCTAAATTGTGGAGGTGGCGTGTGACATATGGCAGCATCTGTCACGTATTTGTGTGTCATGTCTGTTTTATCTCTTACCAATCACACAAGCCTGAAAATATATGTCTACCAACCAACCAACCATCCGTATGATTTTTGTCTTGCATACTCCTGTTACAGAATGGTGAAAATTAAGTTTTCTACAAACGAGGCGATACCAGCGACTGAAAGTTTTTTCAGTTTGAAAAATATTTTTTGTTATCCTTTGCTGTACATTGAAACTGGATTACATTTTACTCAATTTACTTAAAACATTGTCAATAGTTTAATTAAAAAGAAACACAATTTGATTGTCAAACGGCTTCTTAGAACATGTTCGTTAGTAAGCCAAACAAGTGCAATATGTTAAAAGGAGCATCATGGTTGTTTACTTTGAAAAAAAAAACATATGGGTGTTGAATAGTCTTTATGAATAAAAAACACCAAACTAAATTTAATACATTTATTTCGACAAAGATAGTAAAAAGTTCGTGAACAAATGCATAACTAGAATATATAGGTAACACATCGTATTTAAGTATAAGTTTTTCTTTGATTCCATGTATAAAACGAAACCGTACTTACAAAACACTTACAACCATTGAGTTATTACAACCTAAGCATAGTTTGGTTTGGGAAACGTAGGTTTATGCTGGTATATCTAATAACGAATTTCGACAAATATGCCGACATAAAATGCACATCATACATTGTTGTTGTCCAAAGAAACTTTAGGTATCATTCTTCGCTTTGTCCGTTCTTCATCTAAGAAATGGGTTAAGGCGTTACAAAAAATTCATTATTAGAATACTTAAAGTAAATAAATAAGGACTTATTTTTTAAAGCCAATTTTAAACAAATGGGCGACTAGAATGACCCCTTCTACAGTAACGTCAATTGTTGTCTTTAATTCCACAAATTATCAAGCAGTTAATTCTTCTGGAGCAGAACGGTCATGCCTACCTTGTCTTCTTCCATACAAAACATGTTCCGCCCGGTTCGAATCGTCGATTATTATGTAATTTTAAATTAAATCTGAAAATCTTGCTGCTTGAGCTACATGGAATGGAACTGAGATAAGAGCAGAAACGGAAACACTATTTAATCTTCAGCCAAACAGCGGCCCCAACATAATCCACGAGACAGAAAGAAAGCATGTCATACTTCTTAATGGCCCAAAATACCTTGACTAATAAGAAATTCCCCCTTTGAAATCAGTTTTCGGCATAAATGCACAAATGTTAAAGTAAGTTCTCTCTATTGGCTCATCTCTATTTATGCATTTAAATCGCTCTTCTAATTCTAAAGACGTTAACTTAAAACTGTTCCATACTAAGCTAATCCCAGAATGTACTTTTTAAACCTTTAACTGACATTTGTAATGCTTTTGGAGGAATTATTTTAATCAACAATCAGTCAAACTTTTCGGGTCAGCGATCTCACTTTAAAAAAAAGTTAACATTCAATCGCTAATAAAACAAATCTTTACACGTTTTCATTAAAAAGTATACATCCCATGTAGAGAAAAAAAGGGCACTTTTAACAAAGAATTTCCATCAATTTTTCCTTTAAATGCAAGAAAATATAGAACATAAAGCACAAATAGCTGCTGACATAAATCAGCTCTTATTGAATTAACTTTTAATTGTATTCATAAGCAACTAGGGAAAATTGCTTTGCAACTATAGTTTTTAGTACACGAAGCAAAAAATAAAGGAACACAAGTTAGAAGTTCTAGAAAATGCTTTATTAATATTATACAGCTTTCTTTATAATAACTTATATTAATTCATGACAAATAAAGAAGATATTTCACACAACAGAAGATTCTAGTAATCAAGAACTAGACAGAGATAAGCCAAAATGGTTTAGAACACAGGTAAAGCAACATTTGAAAGTGGCAACAGTTTACAAAAAGCCGGAATGCAAGCAAAAACATCACAAGTGTAACACAGAGGAAATTCAATAAATCTTAGCAGACCACAAGTATAGGGATCACCTCTATAATTAGCATTACATTTTGATTAAGTACAACATTAGTTTTAACTATTTGAAAACTAAATTATTCCTTAAGTTAAAAAAATAAAAGGTATAATCCAACTACGTAAGAAAATAGTTTTCTAATGAATTTTTAAATTTATTAATTCTTAAAATGAAAACTACATATCTGCAGGCTGAATATATTTGTTTTATAAATGCGAAGAAATTGTATTTAATTTGTTTTAGTACCCATATATATTTACAGCATTATATATCTATTTTTTTTAAATCGAGTTTATCATTATCAGGAATAATGTATGATTAAAAAAGAATTTGAAAGGATAAAAGCTTAGTATTCACTGCCAACAAGTTTAAAAAAATAGTAAAATAAACTTTTCTTATTTAAATTTTTAAATGTTAAGAAAAGTTTGTGGCAATTCTAAATAATTTTTTTAAACATTATTATACATTTATTTCAGTATAGTTTAGAAAACATGCTCCAATTGTTTTCAAAAAAATTAAATTTTCATTTTAATTTATCCCCCAACTCTTTAAAACACATATTTTAACAAAAAAAAGTTAAGAATTGATTTTTTTCAATAAAAGTTAAATAAGCTTTAAAAGTAAACCACTATATCTATTTTTTTAACATTTTAAATTTCAATTGAAGAGTTCTTTTTTAAATGCACCGCATAACTTTTTTTCAAGCTCAAATAATAGTCTTGTGACTGACCTGATTTGTTGGGGTTTAAAAAAAAAGACTAACACTTTATTTCCATTTTTTTTGTTTTAAAGCACGATTCAAGGATTTCCAACTACAGCAATTTATTTTTGACCTTTAAATCTCAACTGGTCAATTATAATAATAAATCTCTTTTTAAAAAATGCATTTCAAATAAAAGTGGTAAAAGCCAGTCTTATGAAGGGTTTAGAGAGAAAAAAAAGATTTGTCTTTTAGCACGATGTTCCGGCTACACTTATTTATACACCATTCTAATAATTTTCCTGAATTCTAATTAAAGCTATTTCGTGAATTTCTATTTCAGGTTCTTTCCAGTGAGTTCATTCTTACTATAACTTTTTCTCTAAAACACAAATAATTTTCTTTTAAAAAAAATTGAAATTAGGTTTGCTCTAGGAATGTTAGAAAAAGGCTAACATTTCCAAGCATCCTGTTTCAAACCAGGTATCATTTTTTATACATTACACCAATAAAGTTCCTGAAATTCCTTCTATAATTATTTTGTACTATAAATATTTTCAAAACACAACTAATATTCTTTTGAAATAAAGGGGAATAAGTCTGCCTTGTTGAAAGATTAAGAACAGAAAAAGTATTCAAGAGTGACATTCCGAAATAAGTTCAATGCAATTTTTTTCCACATGATTCCCAGTAATAAAATAAACTCAAATCCCCATTATATTGATTTATTTTGTAATATATCTCTTTTCAAAACACAACTAAATATTTTTTAAAAAAATCTGGAATAAGCTTGCCTTGTTGGAAGATTAAGAAACAGATTACAGTTTCCGAGAGAAACATTTTCAAATAAGAATGCCTTTTTTTGCACACTATTCCCAGCAATAAAATCCACCCAAATTCCTTACTATATCCATTTATCTTGTAATAAATCTTTTTTTAAATATATTTGAAATAAACCTGCCTTGTTGGGGCAAGGGTTTAAGAAGAAGAAAGAAAAGGCATTCTAGTTTTCGAGCCTGACGTTCTGAAACAGAAAGAATGCAATATTTTGCACACTCTTCCCAGTAATAATATCTATTTTAGTAATATATATCTGTTTAAAACACAAAATGATTTATTTTGAATCTGGAATAAACCTGCCTTGTTGAGGGGGTATTTAAGAGAAGAAAAAGGCATATATCCTAGTCTTCGAGCGTGACGTTGCGGAACAGGTATGACATGGATTCTTTGTTGTGGATGCGGCGGATGGCCTCGGACAAGAGGACGCTGATGTCGACCGTCTTGATCTTGTGGCACTGCATCTTCTGCACTTCGTGGGGGACGGTGTTGGTCACCACCACCTGAAACAACAGCAAGAAAAAATTCTTAAGGGGAGATCATAGTTAACAAAAACCAAAAAATCGAATTTTTGAAACCAGTATTTTCTGATAGATGGAAGCCCGATCTATCGAATGAGACCAACTTTGTATCGATTGGTTAATTATTTCTTATAAAAAATTAAAATTATAAAAATAAACACATGCATCACGCCCCCTTTGTATAACTAATTGTATGCTTGTATTATTTATGTATTACATTATAAAATATGAATTTTTTTTGTGTTGATATTTGAAAACTATTCACTGGCTTAATGTAAAAAAAATTCCTGACGATTTTCATGAAATTAGGTTAACACGAAATGTTTCGGTGGTCCCTTCGAGTTCGTGTTATAGGTGTTCGACTGTATTTGTTTTTTGCGTTTTTCTCAAAACTGTAATTTTCAACACATAGGTACACTTTTCTCCAAATCTATTAAATATTTCTTAATAATTTTTTTGTGTGTTATAAAACCATTTTATATCTATATAAGTCAACTAATTTAGTCTTACAAATTAAAAGAAATATTTTATTATTTTACACTTTTCTTCATTGAAAATCAGAATTTTTATGAATGTAGAATATAATGTGTTTAAAATAAAATTTAAAAATTATTTTAGGCAAAAAATATAGGTGACTTAAATAGATCTAAAAAGGTTTTATGACACACAAAAAAAAAATATTGAGAAACATTTAATAGATTTGGAGAAAAGTGTACCCAAAAATTACTTGTACTATTGAAAATTCGTAATTGTACATTTCAAAAGATGTCTTTTTTCTTAAAAAATAATCTTAAAAAATAAGATTCTTAGGTGTTAATATAATAATAAAAGTACAATTTATAATTTGGTGAAATTTTTTTTATTGTACCATAGTTTTTAAATGATTTAGAGCCTTTCGAAATCAATACTAAGAATTGCTAATTTTTGCTGTCGCTAACTATGATCCCCCTTAAAGCTAGCACACAAGAAATCAATAGCATGTGGTAAAGGGTCAAGAAAGGGAAAAAAACCCTAAATATTTAAAAATATCTTATTTTAAATCACGATAACAAAATATTCAGTTATAGCATCATTGAAGGAGCCATAAGTCACAATGCTAAAAGAGCTTATAAATATTTTAAACTATCTTACTTTATTTTACCCCATAATGACATAAAGAACCAAGACCGAACAAATTTGCTTCTTCTCCTGATGTGTAATCTATCGGCAACCCTCAACATTAGACGTTTTCCCATGGACTTTATGAATATAAAACTGTATGTAAATTTATTTTGCTTTTGTACTCAAGTTTATTAGGAATTTCAAAAATGCGTTTTTTAATGTAATTGGTTCGGGATTTATTTTTTGTTAAGCTGTTTGGAATAATTTTTTGACATCGTAGTTCTTTTTAGAGGCGTTTAATATATTTTTTATCGGTTAATTTAAGTAAGTAATTAAGTCAGCCTGGCTAAATTAAACTTGTCTATGAGTAATTTGAGAAATTGTGCAATATTTATATTTTTTTTTGTGTTTGACATATTTGTACATTTTTTTTTTACATTTTATATACAATAATATTTATTTACAGTATTTTTCTGATTTAATAAAACTTGTTTTATTTTTTTTACTTATTTTAAAGTCTCATTATTTGGCATGATTATTTTTGTAAGTTAATATTATAGTTCTGCCTAGGCATATTTAACTATAGTTGACTTATTAGTTATAAATTTTTTTCAATTTTCTGGATAAATGGTGGGTTTTACCTCGTCTATGGCGGAGTCCTGATCCTGATTAGTTTTAATTTACATTTCTTATATTAAGTGCATTTTGGAGTAGTTCCACGCTTTTTGCAATAAATAAATATTTATATATAAGAACTACATATAAATAAGACGATTAGCAAGATTAATTTTATTTGCGATAGGAAATTAATGAAAAAAGTAGATTTTGGCGTAAGAAGTTTAAATTATAGTTGGATGCTGTGTTTAGTGAAATTTTTTCTAATGTATATAAATTTTATGTAGAAACGGTTGTAAATGACACTTACTGTTCCAACCTGGTTGTTTCCCCCAATAAGAATGTCAGTAAGTATTTAATTAACATGAAAGTAGGCTATTTTAGTTCTTTTAGAACTCCTTGTTTCCTCAAGGGATATGCTTTTTTGGCAGATTGCCTTTTGTGGGCCCTGCTTATTTCCTGAGAAACCAGAGCCACTTATGGCACCATCTAATCAGATCGTTACCTATTTTAACACACATATTACATAAATCCATAGAGATCTTAAAGTATTAGAGAGGATGATCACGTGACCTCCAAGGCTAACGACTGGACGAGCGCTGCCATCTTAGAGATGGGGACTAAAATTGGTATTTTATGGGGAAAGTGTTGCCACACTTTAAGTAGAAAAGTTCTTAGAAAAAAATAAAATTTAATTATAAAATTACAAAATAAATATGATAAAAATACTAGAAAAGCGTTTCAAGTTCTTTTTAAGTCACTAAAAATATTCCAAAATGCAGCTAGTATTTTTACGGCATTTTTTTTTATATTTTAGAATTAAATTTTATTTTTTTCTGAGCACTTTTCTACTTAAAGTGTGGCAACACTTTCCCCATACCAATTCTGGTCCCCACCTCTAAGAAGGCGGCCTCCATGCTCGTCCAGTTCCTTGGAGGTCATGTGATCCTCCATTCTAATACTTGAATTAAGATCTCCATCATTAAATCGGAGCTCTTTGTGGATGCCATAGAGATCTTAATAAAAGTATTAGAGTGGAGGCTCACGTGACCTCCACTGCTAATGGCTTGACGAGCATGGAGGCCGCCATTATTGTCAAATTCGGAGGGTTATGGGATCAGTGTTGCCAACACTTTAAAGATAAAAGTGCTGCGAAACAATAAAATTTAATTCTAAAATTAAAAAAAATATATCATAAAAATACTAGCTGCATTTTGGAATATTTGTAGTGACTTTAAAAGGACTTGAAACGTTTTTCTAGTATTTTTAAAATATTTATTTTGTAATTTTTAAGAATTATTATTTTTATTTTCCCGAGTATTCATTCTTCTTCTTAATGTGGCAGCCAGCAAGTTGCCATCACAGGGTGTCCAGCAAATTTTCTGGTAAAAATTCAAGCACATTTCAAGGATTTCAAGGCTCATTTCCAAATTTTTCAAGGATGCTCGCATATAACCAATTATGTATATCAGTATCACTAAATTTTTTTCAAATATGCTTAACTAGGTAACAGGAATATTAGGCAACAAAAAAAAAGAGAAAATATTTGAGTAAAGAATCGTTTTTGTTTTAGCACTAGCCCAGTTAGTTAGAGTCCCTGATAAGTTGCAGAGTGCATGATTGTATTGTCCCTATATTTTTACTGGTCATCAGTAATTTAATTTGAAAAATTAGGCAAATATGCAATCGAAAAATTATTGGAAAATAACCAAAACAGTTAAGCTAAAACCAATTTAATTAAAACAACCTCTTTAATACTTAAAATAGGCTGGCCAATAAATTAATGACTTTAAAAAAGGCAAAAGTTGGGTGGGTTATTCGCAGGGTTAATTTAGTGATATTTAAAGTAACAATCTTCAATTTCAGTGAAACAACACCACATAAATAGGATTATCTGTTATATGAGATACTCTTTAAAATTTTAAAAAATAAAGGTTATTTTAAAAATATTTCATTCTTTATAATTTTTAATAATGCTAACGTAAATGTAATATTTAACATTTGATAGCTCAATGAGTTATTTCTTTAAATTTTAACCTGAAAAAATAGAATTAAACCATTTCGATTTATGGAAAACCTTCAAAAATCGGCGAATCAAGAACCTTTCAAAATCGGTAAATTTAAAAGTTTTAAAAATAATGATTTACAAAATATCTCAAAAATTGGTAAAACACGATTTCATTAAGTCTGGAAAATTCCAAATTCTCAGAAACCGTTGAACTGCGATCCTTCTGAAATCGGTAAATTTTACGATACCCTAAAAGTCGTGTCGTGTAGCCCTAGTGCGACGATAATTCAAACTAAACTTAAATCTAAAAAATCGTCAAATCATGAACTTCGAAACTTTGAAAAACGGCGTATCGCGAACCATTTGAACACAAAAAAATCTATAAAACCTCGAATCCCGAATTTCCAGAAATTTGCTAATACGAACCGCTAATCCAGACACCCATAATCCGGACACTATAAATTCGACGATTTCCCGCTTTTTTTTTTTTTTTAAACTTGGCTAAAACTAAAATCCCCAGTAGTATAGACCGAAGCAGAAAAAAAGGCAACAAAAGATAATCAAACGCAAACAAAAATCAAGTTGTTCTTGTGATAACAAGGTCACAATACTCACGAATACTTGATTAAAAGAAAATATTCTGGTTGGGCCGATTGGCCTGAACCGGAGCTACAAAAGTAACGAATTGCTATTCCGATCCACACAGAGGCAAAAAAAAAGTCCATCATTATCAGGCAATGTTCATCGGCGCCGGCGGTTTTCGTAAAAATTACTAGGCAGAGTAAATCGGATCATGAGCATTAGATTGCACCGGCCCAGTAACCGATATTCGAACACATAGACCGAGAGCCCAGGGCCCCCAGACCTAAGTCATTTTGGCAAGGATGAAATGTACGTTATAAGGTTCGGTTTTCATTTACTTTTAGTGTATGCATACCCGTTAGAGTGGACCGACGGCCAATTTACAGGTATTGGGTGCAAAAAGTAGGTAAAATATAAGTTAACCTAAGTCATTTTGGAAAGGCTGATTTTTACATATGTTTTAGAAAATAATGTTAAAAGTGCATAATAATTTTCCTAGACATTTTCCGTGGGCCGATATTTCTCCCAGACGCTTTAAACGTCTTCATCAAGCTCAGACTTTGTCAATCACATCTAGCGGCGTGAGATAGCGCTACAACCGCTCTCGGACATTAAGGAAGGGAAGTTAAGCAAAAAAGAACTATGTGTCTATTGGATATATGGTTGGTTGATTGACTTATATTCCGGTGAAAGAATATCGTATCGATTTAATTGAAAAAAAATTAATTCGAAAATGGATTAATAAACAAGTTGTCATAGCTGTCTAGCTTACTACATTTTCACATCTTCAATAATCAAGCACACAAACCGGAATATATATGTCAATCAACCAACAATATCTCCATAAGACACATAGTTCTTTTTTGCTTAACTTCCCTTCCTTGATGTCCGAGAACGGTTGTAGCGCCATCTCACGCCGCTAGATGTGATTGACAAAGTCTGAGCTTGATGAAGACGTTTAAAGCGTCTGGGAGAAATATCGGCCCACGGAAAATGTCTAGGAAAATTATTATGCACTTTTAACATTATTTTCTAAAACATATGTAAAAATCAGCCTTTCCAAAATGACTTAGGTTAACTTATATTTTACCTACTTTTTGCACCCAATACCTGTAAATTGGCCGTCGGTCCACTCTAACGGGTATGCATACACTAAAAGTAAATGAAAACCGAACCTTATAACGTACATTTCATCCTTGCCAAAATGACTTAGGTCTGGGGGCCCTGGGCTCTCACTCTAACACCTTATTAAAATGTATTATTTAAACTTGCTGTTTTCTACTGTATTTCAAAACTTAGAAGTCGACAATCACTGATCCTCATAAATCGACAAATTACAAAATTCGAAGATGGCTTAATCATGAAACCTCTTGAATATCGGCGAATCAAAAAATTCGACGAAAAAGACTAAATCGAAATATTTAAATCACGAAACTGAAAATGTGTAAATCGTGCAACTTCAAAAATAAGAAAATTGAAGACTCCCGAAAATAAACCAGAAAAAATTAGCATAAAAAAAAACGTCAATTCCGTCCAGTTCATAAATCTAGGCTAACTGCAAAACAAAAGAAAATCGAGAATCTCCGAAAATCTGAAATTTTGTAAATAGAAAGAAATTTCAAAAATAATTCATACAAAAAGCTTATCTTTCTTATGAAATCTTTAGGTTAGGTTATTTTTGAATTATCGTCGCACTAGAGCTACACGAGGGCTATTTTGAAATCTTTAGAATTCGGAAGATCGCAGCATGCGGCATGACTTTACGGCACACGCGGGATATTTCAAAACGAACGGAAAATTTGTAAATATAACTTCTAAAATGTAGAGACTCGGTAATAAACGAATCGCGAACCTTAAAAACCTACAGCAGAACAAATAACTTTGAAATTCGGGCGAAATTCTGAATAGCGAACTTGAGACAAATTTCGTAACTTTGAAGGAATTAGACATCCACGAAAAAAATCAAACTCTTTCAAATCAGCAAATCTGAAATTTAGAGAAGGGGAAATTTCTTTTAAATCGGCCGATTCCTAAACCTCGAAATACACTGTACAAAAGGCTTATTTTTATAAATCTATAAAATTCCGAAAATTGCAGAAAGTGGCGAAATTTCCCGGCGCGGACCGGAATTTTCGACAATTTCAAGCATAATTCCCGATTTTCCCGACTCTAAAAAATTCAAGTACATTTCCCGACTTTCCCGGTTTTCCCGACGGCTGGACACCCTGCATCATTACATTAAGAAAAAGAATGCTGCGAAAAAATAAAATTTAATTCTAAAATTACAAAATAAATATTATAAAAATACTAGAAAAGTGTTTCAAGTCCTTTTAAAGTCACTAAAATATTCCAAAATGCAGCTAGTATTTTTTTTTACATTTGAGAATTTAATTTTATTGTTTCACAGCACTTTTATCTTCAAAGTGTTGGCAACACTGATCCCATAACCCTCCGAATTTGACAATATGGCGGCCTCCATGCTCGTCAAGCCGTTAGCATAGATAGGTCATGTGACCTCCACTCTAATACTTTTATTAAGATCTCTATGGTGGATGCTTAAAGTCTTATTGAGTTTAAAATCCTCCATTTTTTTGTACGAAGGGGGGTTACCTCGTCAATGGCGGAGTCCTCCAGCAGGCGTGGCGCGTCCGAGGAGAGCAGGCCGTGGGTGGCGAGCACATAGATCTTGTAGGCGCCCCGCTCCTTCAGCACCTCGGCAGCCATAACAAAGGATTCGACGTCGTCAATCATGTCGTCCTTGATTCAAAGAGAGAGAGAGAGATGAAGCATATCAGGGTTCACACTCTATCTACCAGCGTGTAAAATAAGCGGTATCGCATCGCGAAACGCGACATCAAAATGAAAACTTGCGATAGCGATTTAGCTTTGTATGGCATTTAGTTGCGATACAAAGCTAAATCGTTTTAGAACTACGGTAATCCAGAAGTCGCGGATCCCCGAAGTTTCACGATTTCCCGATCCCCGGAGTTCCGTGACATTTGAACCCCCAGAGTTTTGCGACTTTCGGATCGCTGTAGTTTCGCGACTTTTGGATCCCCGGAGTTCCGCGATTTTTGGATCCTTAAATTTTTTCTAAATTGCTATGCATTAATTAAAAATTGCTACACACAAATACTTTGGTGTAGCAAAACTGCTATACACACAAAAAAAAGTATTTTACACGCTGCTATCTACACTGCTCAAAACAATTAGGGGAGCACTTTGCGTACTTTTATAAACCCTTGCAGTCACAACTTTTTTATTTTTTGTTCTAAAAATCTAAATTTTGTGACATAGATTCATTATGAATCCGGAATGAAATAGAAAAAAACAGGAGAGAAAAACCCTAATTTTTTAAACTAAAATTTAAGTGAAAAAAACCTGAATCATAATTTTTGAATGAATTATAACCATAATTTTTTCAAAACTTTTTTGTTAAAAAAAAGTTAAAATTATTTGTGAAACTTTTAAGAATGCAAGCACAAGGAATTTAGGGTCAATTTATGTCATAAATTTTTTTGGGAATGAATTTTATTTTACCATGTTTTTCATATTTTCATTTAATTAAAACAAACATTTTTAAATTCTTCAAAAGACATGATTCTTCGATCTAACGATAAATAAGTGCGAGCTCAACTAAGTGAGAATAAAATCGCCAGCTGATGATTCGAAATGAAATCATTGGGGGTGAAAGAGTTTAAACCATGCCCTCCCTGAATTGTTTTGAGCAGTGTATAATAGGCTAATTCCATTCATGACAGACATGACATAAGACAACTTTCTCAGCTCTCAAAAAGTACTAAATTTTAATTGACTGTTGAGAAAATGCCATGGGGTGATGCAAATAAAGGTCTTGATTATAAAAAACACTGAGATTTTCATTCAAGAGAAAATACTTAAATTTAATTGGGTTAAAACATGCCGTGACGGACATGACAAAATTGAGACACAGATTTTGAGTGACCTTATATTATTACCATTTGCTCTTAACTGGTATGCATTTCAAGTCTGGATTTTTTTTTTGGAATCAATATAAGATTCTGATGTGCCAACCAGAAAGAAAGAAATTCATAAATAGTAAAATATTATAAAATATTTATTAGCGTGACGGACATGACAAAGTTTGATATTCTATATTTCACTCAAATTTTAAATTTAATGTTCGATTTCTTTTACAAACTGTTTATTTTGAGGAATAAAAAGAGAAAATAAAGTGTCAAGAGATTTTGCCAAGCAGATTTTGTTTAAAATAAAAAAGTTGAAATTTAAAAAATGATGTCCATGGCACATTTTCGTGGAATCAACCAATAGTGAAACTCAGTTTCTAAGCAGTTTTTCCAGGAGTGCAGCGATGTAAATTCAGAAGGTATCATGAAATAAATTTGAATACATTTGTTTACTATTGTATCGGTCTAGTGACTTCACACATTGATATAGACTGTGAATTAATGAAACAAGGGGATAAATGTTGTAGACAATTTTAGGCTTTCGTGTAAAAGCCAAACCCCTTTTTTTGGTGATTTTTTAATTTTCGTGACCTTGGCTCTAATTTCATGGCTTTTTCGACCATTAGACATCCTGCTAAAATACAGGAGAAAAACCAACCGAGAAAGGAGAAAAATTATCCATGTCGTCAATTTTTTCAGGAGAGAGGTCCTAGATTTTTTAGATAGTAGCAAGAATTTCTCCTAAATTTTCACATCCAATTTCTAACACTGGTCTTAAACCTTAAGCCCTTTGTAGACCACAAGATGCATTCAAGCAAGGTATGCTTACACTTTATTGGCGATGAGAGTTGAATAAATAACATCAAATTATACTTTAAAATGGTTTTGTTGGAATTGATTGAAGGACACTAAATTTATGTTTGAATTGACAATTGAATTGATTAGGCTTTGGTTAAATTGATAGCATCTTTTAAGAGGTTAATGTACTCGTTAAATATTTCTGGTGAAATGGATTAATGAGAGGATAGTTTAACTTGCTTGTACAACATTACTGACACTTGTTTGACCCTCAACAAGAACCCTCAAATTTAATACTACTGCATTTCATTTATAAATTATCAAGATAATTCTTATGAATTATGGCTGGTATAAGCCCAGTAAAGCCAACCCCCCCCCATTTAAACCTTATGGTAAAATCATTCATACTACAGAACAGTCCCGATTATCCGATTTAACCGAGCTATAAAATATTTCTAGAATTTTTGCGACGACTACCGAAAAAAATTCTGAGCAGAGAAAAAGAGAAGCAATCAACAAATGAGAATTCACAGAATGTGCTTGTGGGCAGAATGTGAATGTGCATGCTTCCCACCCCAGAAAATCTCTCATACAGATGGACTAAAAGCTATCGAAAGTTCTATTGAATATATAGAGCATACAAGAAGTGGCGAAACCAGCAATTCTGTTATCTTTAAAAAAAAATGGTGAAACATTACTGCCGAGAAACGCCAAAATAACACAAAACAAAAACAATTTTTTTTAAGTGACAGAACTCTTTAAATGTCATGCATATGAATTATGAATTGCACGTGGTCTGTATAACATTTGTATTGTTAAAATATACACTTAGACATACACAATTGAAGAGTACACGGGAAGAACCGATTGATTTCGTACAAGGCTTTCCTTAATAGCCTCTTTGGGGATGATAGCGAGAAATCGCCTAAACTGGTGTAAAGAAGCCAGTTACTCGCTTTGTTTACCTTTCGCTGCAACCCTAACTCACGGCAGAGTTGAGTGGAACGAGTCGCACGTTTGTACCGCAAATGAAGAACCATAAGAAAAACCGGTTTCCGGTTGCCAATGTCCGCCAAGCAGAGACAATTACGGAAAGACTCTGAAGAAATCAATCGGTTCTTCCCGTGTACTCTTCAATTGTTTTATTTACATTTTTCCCTTTAACCAAGTTTTTCGGTTATCTGAGCTAGTCTCGGTCCACACTAACTTGGATATTCGGGGTTCTACTGTATTATCTTTTTTCTACTGGAACCAAGGAAAAAAAAGAATTATAAATTATTTTGGCATGAAAAGAACTTACCACCATAATGGCAATTCTTCCACCTACATCTCCAACCACGTTTATAGGTGGCTTCTCCTTTGCAGTCAACACTGATTGACAAAGTAGAAAAAGACACAACATTATAAACGGTTCATAAATGTTGACCAATCAATCACTACAAGCAATCATTTGTATTAATAGGAATAAGTTTGAATTGTTTGTACTAGATTCATGCATCCCAATTTGGATTGAGAAATTATAGTGAAAACTATGTGCTGTTAATGGATTATGCAAACTCAGTTTCAGTAATATTCTGCAATAACAAAAACATCTAAAGCAGCAAAGAAAAAAATATTTTGCTTGGATTTTATCACATGATACTGGGTTATAAATTGTTTAATAAAACTAGTTTTAATTAAAAAAAATGCAAGGACCTGAAAACATTAAATGTTATAAATCCTACATTCAGGGCTGCCAGTGCCAGAAAGCTTTGAAAATAGTTGCTTTAGTAGCCTCAGATGTTAAAAAATAGTAGCCAAAATAGTATCCTCTTTTACCTAACTAAATAAACAACTTTTAATTCTTAGATAACACTAATGTATATTTTTTAATATTTGCATTGAATTGTTATCCGAAATTAAATAAAATTTCCAAAAAAAGTGACAAATTAGTTTAATATGCTTAGATGCAAAAATTTAAAAACTAAAACTTAAGACTTATATCAGTGCAGATCTTAGAATTGTAGCACCAACACTCGGTTAAAATGATTGATAAAACTGCCAATATATAGTTTTTCGGATGTATTGCAACAGAAAATTTCATGTTAAATTATTAAACCAATTTATATATAACTGTTAGAGAACATAAATTAGGAGAAAACATTTTAAATCTACTTATTTGTATTGGAATTTAATTAGCAATTGCCTAAAAATTAAAAAAAAACGTATTTCGATACGATTCTTTTAGATACCGCCTATACTTAATAAAACTTCAAAGCAAATTAATAACAGACAGATGTCAATCCTATCCCCAAATGCAGTTTTAAAAAAATCTTCAACAAAGCATACAAAATCAAAGTTTTAGTTTCAATAAACTTGACATAGGCTGCTAAAAAAAAAAAAACCTTAAGTCAAGTACTATTTCAAAAACACATGGTTTTGCTTTTGTTTTATGCAAAACGAAAGCAAAACTTGATGAGAACTTTTGACTACAAAAAATAGGTCTTTGTGAGAACCAAACAAACACTATAGGCATCATCTGCACTTCACGTTTTGCGTATCGGCAGTATCCTGGTGGCGCCATCTATGGAAAAATTATATAACTAAAAATAGTCGCCCAAAACTGAAAATAGTTGAAGGTTTTGCTTAAAATAGTCGTTTTAGGCCCTTTTTGGTCTTAAATAGTTGCCATATTCGCCTAGACGCTAAAATAGTCGCTTTAGTAGCCTTTTAAGTCGCCACTGGCAGTCCTGTACATTTAGAGAAAGAACAATTAAATCAATCCACTGTGAAACCAACAAAGGTGCTGCAATAAGGTTTCATTAACAAAATTTATTTTATTTTTATTAGTGTGCAATGATGAACTAAATACATAGAGTAAAACAATAACTATTTTATGGACAAATTTAAGAAAATACTTTTGAAACCATAAAAAAAAAGTTTCTTAACCACCTACAAGTCAGTTCATCCAGTAACACCCTCAACAAAAAATAGATAATTTTATCTAAATTGCAAATTCAAATATTAAAGAAATATTTCCAAAATTTTACAGAAACCTAATAAAAAAATATCGAAATTTTAATTAATTAGCTTCTCAGAATTAAAATGAAACAGTGAAAGCAAGTTAATACTTTTGTCCGTTTGTTTATTCTTCAGAAGGTCAATGACTTTTGACCCTCTAAGGGCAGAGCATATGTGTATAAGTGTTAACTTGTTTTCACAGCATGGTATTAAAACTTAAATTTTTGACTGAAAATTTAATTTATATTAACTTTTAAAATTTATATTTTATAGGAGATGGTTATAAATGACTGGTCCATATTTTAAAATTATATGATTTCTAAAAATTATGCGTGAAGCTTTAAAATCTTACAATCAAGTTGAAGGGTTAATGTGTTTGTATTCATCAGTGCGTTAGGACTTCATGGAATTCACTATAGTATTCGAATCGCATCATAGCAAGCCTTGAAAGCACTTTTCTCCTCTTTCTTTTTCATGTGTTTTCCCCAAGAAATGGCGAGAGTTTTTCTGTTTTCCACCCACTTTACTTGGGTTTTAGAGGAGTTGCAACAGGGTGGCTACAGAATCTGTGAAAACAAATTCCCATACTTTTCCTTGATTTTCCAGGCTAAACATAAAAAATTTCCCTGGTTATCGGCAATGGTCTATATTAGCATGCTGGTTTCCTCATGGTATTAGTAAAACCACTTTCTAGTATATTTAACATTAAAAAAGAAATTTAATTAATGAAAATACAATGAGTTTTTTAAAACAAATCTATAAAAAAAAAGCAAGCGTTAAAGCCCATATAATAATTTTTTTTAGTTATGATAAAACTTATTAAGATTATCAAGCTATGATATAAAAATAAAGTATTATTAGGTGTTCGATGTCATTGGTGGATTTAAAAAAAATTACTAGGCAGCAAAATAAATTCAATGAGGAAGCATTGTTGGTTTGCACTTTAATTTAGTTGGCCAATATTTGAAGAGATCTTAATGCAATTAAAATCATTATTAATATTCACATTTTAATTAGATTTCTCATATCTTAAATTATCTTAATTATCATTTAATCTTGTTTTTAATGAAATTTAAATTTAGTTTTTATTATTATTGGCCGAGAATGGTAAAGTTGAATATCATTGCACTAGAGCTTGGGGAAGGGCAAGGCAGTTAAAACGAAAGATTAATAAGAAGTAACTCAAACACTTAAGTGAAAGCCTTATTAGGATTAAACTTTATGCTTTCTTTTACCGGTTAAAATGGCACTTTCAGAAATTTTCCCTGATTTGTTTTTAAATACCAATTTACCTGACTTTTCCAGATTGATAAAATTCCCTGACTTTTCCATGATTCCCCGATTTCCCTGATCCTGTAGCCACCCTGTGCAATTAACCTCATGGCAGAGTCTCAAACTTGGTAGGTTTAAAACCATAAAGTTCACTTTATTTCCCAAAAAACCACATGAGCAGGAAAGAAAGTGCTTATGAAGCTTGCATTGTAATCAGATGTACTATAATGTCAATCTAAATTTCGTTCCTGCATACCTGGCATAATATCCAGGCCCACATCCATAGTTCTGCAGGCAGACACTGCAGGGGGCGGGGAATACCTCCCGTCCACCATGTCCGACTCGGATTCCTTCTGCTCACCGTGAATAACTGCAATACCTATGAAGAAGGGGAAAAAATTACTGCAGTAAAAGCTTGCTTGGAGCAAGCTTAAGTGAGATTGTCAGTTCTATAGAGTTAATGCATGAGTTCAGAAATCCCAGCTTCCACAGAAGTATTTGTTACAGGGTTTTCTTATAAGTGGAGCAGAGTGACGCATTTACGTAAATAAATGTTCGAAGCTTTTGTAAAAACTTAAAGTTTATTTAAAATATCACAACTCAAAGGTCAAACATACTTTGCTCACCCAACACAAATAAAAATAAAACAAAGTGACTGCTTGGCAGTCAAGAACACTGCTTTACTGCATGGTCTCAAACTAACACCCAAAAGGGTACCGGTGGTTTAAACTTTCATGATAAGAGTGATTATAGTCACTAAAAGTGATTAAACATCTTGAAGAAGAAGAGAAAGACTTTGGAAAACTGGCTGCTCATATACTGAGATAGTTTGCATAAGTTAGAAGAGACGATGCAGTTAAGCATACAAAATTTACATAATATTACTAGAAAAATGCAAGTTGGAATTAATTCAAATATATTAATTAAGATAAATAAGCTACTTATTAAATTCCCAGATTAGTTTAATAATTATAAAAAAATAGAAAAAAACAGTCAAAATATTTGTGACTGAGGAAATTAACTAAAACAAACCAAACACTCAAAGATTTGAACTGAAGAGAGTGGTTCGGTTGTTTGTAAACATTGCCGGAATTTTTCGTGGCAAGTTTAAATAGCTTTTTTTCGTCGTGGCAAAATTAAACGGGGAAAAGTAAGTAAAATTTTAGTACACTACTTTTTCCTAACAGTATTGCTTGGCTTTATGGGCTTGGCAAGCCCATTTTCACCAGGTATGGGAATCACCATAACATCGAAATGAAATAAATTTGAAGTTTCAAAATGCAAAAAATATATGGCAGATGGCGACACGATTTTAAAACTATTTATCTACTAATTAAATAACCGGATGTTATTTTTTTTTTCAATATTGTTTTAAATTATGTGTTAAACTAAGATGATTCCCATACCTGTTGAAAATGGGATAACATGGCAAAGCAATTCATTTGTAAAAGTTGCTATTTCAAAACTAATACATTTAACTCTGTGGGACTGACAGTCTCTCACTCTTAATTATCATAAATTTTCTATTCAGTCATAAAATTAGTACTAGGTTGATTCCACGAAAATGAGCCATGGACATCATTTTTTAAATTTCATTTTTTTAAAATTTTAAACAAAATCTGCTCGGCAAAAAATCTTGACACTTTATTTTCTCTTTTTATACCTCAAAATAAACAGTTCGTAAAAAAATTGGAAAATTTAATTTAAAATTTGAGTGAAATATAGAACATCAAAACTTTGTCATGTCTGTCACATTTGTGATGTCAGTCACGTCATAAATATTTTTTATATTTTACTATTTATAAATTTCTTAATTTTTTTCTTTCTGGTTAGCACATCAGAATCTTATATTGATTCCAAAAAAATTCTAGACATGAAATGCATACCAGTTAGGAGCAAATGGTAATAATATAAGGTCACTCAAAATCTGTGTCTCAATTTTGTCATGTCAGTCACAGCATGTTTTAACCCAATTAAATTTAAGTATTTTCTCCGAAATGAAAATTTCACAGTGTTTTATAATCAAGATCTTGATTTGCCTCACCCCATGGTATTTTCTTAACAGTCAATTAACATTTAGTACTTTTTAAGAGCCAAGACAGTTGTCTTATGTCTGTCACAAATAGAATTAGCCACTAATGATGAGTAATAATGGCACATAAATGTTGACAATAAAAATAAGCATGATTCACAAGTTGAGTGGCAAAAGTTTCCCAGGAATAAATATAAGGTCTCAATTGGTTAGCCAGTGTAGCAGGAAGAGCTTACAGTGTCATGCTATCAATAACAGAAATCACCAATAAAAGCAGGAATAATTCTATGTCATGCAAAACAAGCCAATGGTCTACTAAATCACAGAAAGTATCTTTGTATCAAGCAAACCTTTATTTATTTTTAGTTTTGTAAATTTGTTTTCAGGGTGTATTGAAAGCTGAAACTGATTTTACTATAGAAATGTGAAAAGTAGAAAAATTCAAATCAAATTGAGTTTAGAGCCCTTATCATGTAAAATCAAGAATTTTTTTAAGAAGTTTTTTTTTTGTTTTTTTTTAGCTTGGGCATATATGTAAAACCAAATAACTTCAGAATGAAAATTCAGATTTTGAAATACCATAAGCTATAAAATATACACAATCTAACATATTTGGATATAATTACCATGCCACATTCAGTATTGCTAAGAATTTTTTTGTACAGTAAAGGTGCATTTCTTAAAAATATAAGTACAGTATAGGAATTACCAAGTCTAAGCCTTTCAGCATAAGATGTAGCTTTCTTGGCTGATCCAGGATTTCTGGCAACTATTACAGCATTCCTATAATCTGGTATCTGTAAGAGAAATACAAATCTTTATTTATCTAAGCATATTTCTTATGAAACAATTGACATTAAAATTTAAAATACAATGAAAAAAAGTGTTTTGTACAAAGAAACATTTTTTTTTATTATTCAATTTATGATTTTTGTGCTACAGAGTAATAATTAAACTTGCAAACTGTGACTATATTACAATGTTAAAGTTTACTGTCTCCTTTTGAAAACCTGACAATCTGTACATATGACATGGAAATTTAGAAAATAGTTATAAATCTGGTATTACCATAAATTCAGATACAGTAGACTCCCTCTTAACCGGCTTAAACGGGACCGATGGTAAGCCGGTTAAACGAAAATCCGGTTAAACCGGAGAAACTAAATAAATTGAAATTTAGATGTTGATTTGATTGCACTTCTGTTTATTGATGATATTTGCCTCATGAAATACATGTACAATTAAAATAAGATGTCATTTTTCAGGTTATTTTATATATTATTATTAGTATTTTGCCTTTTTGATTACATACCTTTAAAAAAATCTGAACTTTTTTTGTCGAAGTTTGGAAATTCAACGACTTGACGGTCGATCCCCACAGCCTTCCAATGTCAACAAGTGCCCCCCCCCATTCTCCCCAACAAACCACACGTTTGAAACATGTGCGACACTGAACACCGATCGAAATAACCAAAAAATTGTAATTTTAGCTATTTTTAATATTTTAAGGGAGGAAATTTTCAGCCCGGTTAAAGCGGAGATCCGGTTAAACGGAGGCCGGTTAAGTGGGAGTCTACTGTAGTTGGCAGGCCTGAATTTGTAGAATAAATTAATTTTATTAAAATAACCAATTCGGTAAGTAAAAGTCATAATTTAATTAGACTTAAAATCATCTTCTGGTGAATATTGATAGTTGTATATTAATAATGATTACTACTTACACTTTCTTGAATATATTGAAGGAGAAAAGGGGAAGCCCTCAAGTTGTCGACTGGTATATCAAAGAAGCCTTGCACTTCCTTTGAATGCAGATCCATAGTAATTAAGTGGGTCAAACCTAGTTTAATAGATTTAGCAACAAATTAGAATATGTTGTTACATTACTCAAACATGCAATAGAAATGAACCTATTTTCTGTTTATAAATTAGCTCGGTTTCAACAATTGCCTTGGTCAATTCTAAGTAAAAGTTAAGCGAAAAACAAAGTGGAGTACCATTTTAAAAAAATTACTAATATTTTGGGGATTTACAGCATTTAGCATAATAGAAACTAAAAAGTGGGGGCCCTATGCCTTATGAAAGATCATGCCCTGGTTCCCATACGCACCCATTAGTAGTCTAATTGCTGCACAATTCAATAGACTTTCTGAAATATTAAACACATAATCTAATATATAAACACATTACTCTAATCCCTGGTTTTGACAAAGCATGGAGTTAAGGTGGAAAGCTCAAGTGAATTTTTAAACCATAAATAATGCGAATTTTATTCTAAAAACTTACAGGCATATTTTTTAGACGTCATTTTAACTATTTATGAAAGAATTTTTTTTTTTTTTACATGAATGGCCCCCATAATAGTTCATCTACTTGACTCGTGAAAGAGGGAAAGGTGAAATGATGCATGATGAGGTAATGATTGCATAAAACCCTCCTTATGATGCAACCATACAAGTAGCCAGCGAGTTACCATCCTTAGGTGTGACACCCCTAACCTAATAGATCAAAATGATGACCTTGTGTTGTTGGAATATGAACAAGTGTAGTTCTGGTTGTGTCGGTCGTCAGCAACCAAACTCTATTGTAACTACGTGCCATTCAGTGGAATGTTTTTCAATTGTTTACGAAACACGTTTTGGAGGATGAACTTTGGTAATGTATATATTGGTTAACACTTTGATATTTTTACTCCATTTTTTCCAACTTCTATTTATTGACTGATGTTACACCGCCGGATGGTGGATAATAAAAAAAGAATGGCTTTTAATACTTCTTGTTTTATTGTGCGGAAATGACACAAACATGAAGAGTACAGGGGAAGAAGCGATTGATTTACTAGGCGGACGCCCGCAACTGTCTGCTTGGCAGCATAAAACCGGTTTCTCTCTTTCTTCTTCGCTTGGTCCAAGCATCGGGATTGCCAATCGCCTGAACTTGGTAGCTAGGAACCACAGAGATAGTAGTTAAAGTACTACAGTGGAAGATCACGTGACCTACAACACTGACTTCATTGTGGCTCTTCTGGGAGCTCCTTGTGCGTCCTGTCGTTAGCATGGGAGGTCACGTGATCAGCCACTATATTACCTTAACTATGATATCTATGGTAGGACCTGGTTTCCTTACACAAGTTTAGGCTATCACTCGCCATCATCGCCAAGTGGCCTGCTAAGGAAACTTCTCTGAAAAATCAATCGGTTTTTCCCGTGTACTCTTCAATTTTTTTGCACCTGCGTACCACTTGACTTTTTGAAAATTTTTGGCTTACCACCAGTCCTAAATTTTTTAATAAGCGTATGTTTACTCTTCTAAAAATATTTACTCTTCTACTTCTCCTCATATGTCTATAAACCTGACATGTAATGTCATGTGAAGTTGTTGTATAATGGCTAAAATGGATAATATGTCAAAGGCTTTGTTCTCTTTGGTGAAAACTGTTCCTCGAAACGAGACCGGTTTAGGGGTGGAAAAGGGGGTGGATTCATGTATTAGGGATGATAAACAGAAATGTGATTAACCGACGAACCAGTCTAATGCTTGCGTTACAATGGCAAACAACGGTTCCCAGGCTCAACCAGCCAAACTGAAAATCTAATTCCAGCAACCACATTAAAAGGGTGGCCTTTTTGAAAAACAGGCATAGTAAAGGAAACTAATAGCCATTGTCCCCTCTTGAGAGGGACTTTGTACCAAAACAGCAACCATGCTGAGGTTAGCTCGGGGAGTGGAGTCGAATAAACGGTACCAAAACGTGTTCTACGCACCCGAGTTGCACATCATCTTGGCGAGCAGCTTGGACACGATGCATCCCCTCTTGCGCATCTTGCTCTGCTTGCTGTAGGGCAGGTAGGGGATCACGCCCACGATCTTGCGCGCGCAGCTCGTCTTGCACGCGTACGCCATCACCAGCAGCTCCATGATGTTGTTGTTCACGTCCCTGGAGAAAGAAATTGTGGTTGTTGGCAGAGTGTAAAATGAATTCTTTAACCCTCTAATGCATGAATTATTATTTTCACCCCCCAAAAATATATATGTATCTTTATTACTCACACATTATGGGAAAAATACAAAAAAAATTTAACTGCATTAGAATTTAAATAATTTCAATTTTTAAATTTTTTTCCATACGACAAAAACCAACTGAAAAATTCCAATTTTGATAATAATGACTAGAAAACTACTAAAATTAGTTCAAAATAACCCTTTTTAACTATGATTAATTTTTCAAAACAATTTATTAGTATTTAGTACTAATAATATTTTTTGAATACTACCAAAAACGTAATTTCACAAAAGTTAAGAACCTCACTCTTTAATTTTGAATACACTTTTACTACTGTCATCTATGAGGATTATTAGTAACTAAAACTATAAAATGAAATATAATCGATGAAAAAACACAGATTTGTCTAGGAGGAGCTCTAATTTAACAGAATAAAGTGGATTATGTTACTTGTTACCAAACGGTAACAGTATGCATTAGAGGGTTTTAAACAAGGATTGTCTGCCCTATAGAGCTTAAATGCATTAGTTTTGAAATCACAAATTAAGTGCAAAAGAATTGCTATGCCATGTTATCCCATTTTTACCAGGTGCGGGAATCATCATAACATCAATTTAAAACAAAATTGAAAGGAAAATAACTGGTTATTTAGAAGTTTTAAAATAGTGTCGCCTGCTGTTGTGCATTTTTGGCAGTTTAAAACTTCAAAAATATGTAATTAAATAACTAGGTAACATTCACATTTCAAATTTGTTTCATTTTAATGTTATGTTGATCCCCATACCTGGGAGAAAAGGACTAATATGGCAAAGCAATACCTCTGCAGACGTTGCGATTCCAATACTAATGTAATTTGCTAAATTAGACTGACAGTCCCTCTGAAAAGTCAGTTTATTAGCGTACAGTCAAAACTGTTGGGAAATTCTTTTGTTCGTCCTCGTAATCCAGTTTAATTTCCAGTGCCATATGGGAGAAGAGGCGTTGTTGTTTTTGGACTTTTTATTTTGGCAACTTTTGTTTTTCCAAACAGAAATGTTTTTTGACTTTCAGAGATTGACAAGATATGAACAGGACATGTAATTGTGAAACGAGCTGTAATCCTTGGAAATTTATATTTGACTTAATAATGTTCAATTTAAGTTACTTAGCGAGTTATCTAAGAGATGTGTAGCAGGATAAATATTGTAAAGCTTCCAAAGCTGGATTCTGTTATTGAATTCCTCTTAGTTCCTACATCAACTACACACTGAATTAATCCCTGACAAAAACTCTTTTTAGAAAGTAAAAACCAGTGATGCTTCCCCCCTCAGTAATACATCAGGCCAAATGTCAAATCCCAGAATGTGCATTTCTAGGTTTAGGCAGTTTTTGAAAACTGTGGGCTCAACATCGAGTTTACCCATTTTTGCAAATTTGTGGTTTTTTTATTTGATTGACGATATGCAGACACGTTACAGTTCATTTAAAAAAAAAAATTACATTTTTGCTACATATTTATTTTGATATTTTTAACACATAAAAGATAATATTTAAACATGTTATTGTAAAAGATTACTCTTAATTTAACTAGTAAAAAGTAAAATTTTATTGAACAGTTCGTTGGTCCATCTGCATAATGCTTTTAACAAAATTAATACAGTTTCAAGTAAAACTGTTTTCAGAAGCCTTACTTGACTTTCAAAAGTTTTTGAGAGCTTAAAAGAAATTTTTCCGAAATTTTGCAAATAGTTCAATAGAATCTTTTTCTTTATCTCTACAATTGGTCTAGACTCAATTGGAATGGACCATTGTATCAATTAATATACATAAATGCATAGTTAAGTAACCCTTTTTAGGATTTAATATCAGAAACAAAAACAAAAAAATTACTTGGTTCCTGTCTGCAAGATGTAAACATCTCTACCCCGCACCGACTCTCCAATATCCACTAGGGTCTCTGCACATAAAAAAACATAAAATTAGATTGACAAACATAATTGCCAAAAAATAAAGAGCTCAGACATCAAACTTAAAACAAACATTACAAGTCAGAAGGGGTCATTTAAAAAAATTTGCATGTGCAAACTAGACAGCCAAAACTAGCATATTAGATATCTATTATTAAGTGGCTGTGAGCCAGAAGAAAAGTGGAGTGAGGTGTGTGATTCACTGAACAGGGCAGCAAACAAGCTGGTTCAATAACGAAATGCGGAGCAGGGGTGCCTACAGGGGGGGTCAACGACGCAGACTGCGTCGTTGAAATTTTAGGGGGGGGGGGTCGAAAAAAATTAGAAAATATCCAGTGTAAATGGTTTAATTTTTTTCTAAGTTACAAATACTAGTTCTTTCTAATCATCACCCCCCCCCCCCAGACACCAAGGGAAGGGGGCATTAACCTGCCCCCCCCCCCAACCTTCAAGAATCAAAAATGGTAACCAAAATCCACAAGAACATTACGGAAAGAAGGTCATAGATAATCGAATATCGCGTGGGCCTAACGAATCTATCTGGCATTTATTACCCATAAACAACTCATTATTTCTTTAAACAAAACATTTGCAGCTGCCATTCTGTCTGTATAACATATACAGTTCGATTATATGATGACTACCGAATATTTCTTTTTCACCAATGACACTCGTGCAATTTTCCCGCTCGCTTTGAAGTGTTGTTAGAAGTTTTTTTTTTTTTTTTTTGTAGATGTAGATGTAGATTGTTCATTTTGAAACGGAGGAGGGAGCATCAAAGATATATCTTTATTAAATGCACCTATTTGATCTATTTTAAACTACATGAAGTTAAAATGCACTGCACTATAAATACTCCAAGAGCTTATTTCGAAGTGTTATGGCAGTGATTCCGGTAAGATTTTCATCGTAATTATATAATTTGAATATAATCGTGTTAACCCTCTGAAAAAGCAAATTGGCTGAAATATAAACTTGTTTTCACTGCTTGAGATTTAAAATTTTAACTGAAAATTTAATTTCTCAATTAAAAAATTATTTTTCTGTAGTAGGTGGTTATAAAATGACTCCCCCATGCTTTAAATTTTTTAATTTAATAAAATTATTAAATTGATAAAACTTTAAAATTATGTGCGTTGCTGGAAAATCAGTCATTTGACGGGTTTGTACGTCTGTATCCTTCAGAAGGTTAGGCAAATAAAGAATGGATACTAAAGAATTTTAAATCATACAAATACTGAGAAGTTAATTATATTTGATATTACTACAATAATTTTAGTTTCAAATTTTACACTTTCAAACATTTATGGGCACCAAAAATATTGATCAATTATTATAATGAAAACATTGTTTTCTTATTTTTTAAAATGCACCAGAATCTTAACGTGGCTTTTTTTTAATAAAGTCGACTAAAGACATGAAATTACATAAAATATTTTAGAGTAGCGGGATTTTTTTAAAGTTTTACCTCTAAATCTGCAAGAACTACTAGATGACAGCTTTCAAGAAATTAGATTTTAAAAATGTTAACCCCCTTCCCTTCATTAAGCCCTAGAGATATTAATAATTTTTATTATCAATTTCTAAATATTTATTTGGATAATACTATAAAATTACTTGTTGAGGTTCAAGCTGTCTTAAGACGTAGCCACTTAAACCGCAAGGAACGAACGGGGCCTTCTCCTAATTAATGATCTTATATTGTTGATTTTATTAGAAAATTTTTGCAATGATAACAGAATTGCACTTCTTAATAATTAAACTCGCATTATAAGTTATTTAATTGAATAAAACCCTTAATTTCATACATTACGCACTTAATGCTCTAACTACATTAATCGCAACTAAAATCTTTAACAATATGTCCCGGCGTCGAAGAAAGCCATGTGCTGGCAATTATTTCATATAAACATTTCTTAATCATTGTTATAGCACTTGAAGCAGGCATTATAAATATTCAGAATTTTGTATAACATTTCTTTGAATGAATGAGCTTCGGATAATATTTCTGGCTTAGCATACATGCTGTTAGTGATTGAATTTAGTTAAGTAGTTCAGTTCCGAGTTTTACGGTAATAATTTTGACTGTTTAATATTTCATATTAATTGTAGTAATTTAATAATTAGTAACTTATTTTTAACTAAATCTGTAAACTATATCTGTAAACATTATAAAATAATTTTGATCTGTTTAATGATATCGATTGGTGTCGCATTGCATCTATAATAATAAAAGAAAGAGTCTGTCCGTGTGAATGTCTGTGGACGGCAAAAGACATACTTAGACTGCTGTAAAATATCCGAAATTTTTAATATAGATTCCTTTTAATACCTACGTGTGCACCTGAGGCGTAGTTTTTTCATATTTGATTGTGATTTTTAATTAATATAATAAGTTAAAAAAAAAAAGGTCATCCACGTGGGAGTGCGGGACCATAACAGGGCTTGAAAATACATGGACCGGGCCGAAATGGGTGCTTGACGCCATTCGCATTAGATATTGAGTGTATTTTCACAAGTAAGCAAAGCATGCCTCTAAAAGGAGGCAATGCGAAGTTAACGGGTTACCTCTGTAAGGCGGGACCATACTGCTAGTTAGATAAAAAGCGAAGACAGCATTTTTATGCATTAAGAATTGAGGGAAGGAATTGGAAAATGTTTTTGATTGGATCACGTGTCCGGTTATTTTTATGGATTAAAAAATAATATAATTACATAAATTAAATTTGTACCGATTATTTAGATTCCCGCTAACTTTTACTGTAAAGAAAATCTATTTAAAGGAAAATTAAAAATAAGTTGTAATTCCGTATTGTAAAAGCAAATAAAAAATTTGCTTCCCTTTTTTTTTGAGGGGGGGGATTTAAAAAATTCTAGAGGGGGGGGGGGGGGTTGCGTCGTTGGCTCTGGGGGGGATCGGCACCTCTGATGTGGAGGAATGCACAGCACTGCAGCAGAAACGAACGGAGGCGGAAAACCTAGAAACTTGCCTATTTTGCTATTGGGTTCGTCTTCCCTGGTTCTAAGTTAGTGATCCACATGGTTATTTCTTTTTAAAAAAGATGGAAATTAAAGTTAAAGTAAGTTAATTTCTTTCGAACTAAAAATGTTAAAATACATTTAGAGGTCCAAGTCAATATGATATAGGGGTCTCATACAAGCATTGCATAATAATGTAGGGGAAAATAGTCACTTTCAGCCCTGTTCGCTCAAAAGAGTGCGAGTGGGTTCTCAGCTAGTTGACACTTCACTCCAATTTCCCTTCTAGCTCAATGTTGAGTGCTAATTGAAAGTTGCCTACAGTTTCACACCCCTTATTTAAAACTAGCAGTATGGTCCCGCCTTACTGGGAACCCGTTAACTTCGCATTGCTTCCTTTTAGAGGCATGCTTACTTGTGGAAATACACTCAAAATCAATTCGTGTTGTCGCATGCGCACTTAAAAAAGCAAACACTAATAGAGAATGAAGCAGCCTTAGGGCGAGCGCATATCTCAACCAAACTCAATCAATCGAACTAATAGAGGATGGCGTCAAGCCACCGTTTCGGCTCGATCCATGTATTTTCAAGCTCTGTTATGGTCCCGCAATCTCACGTGGATGACATTTTTTTAAACTAATTATATTAACTAAAAATCACAATCAAATATGAAAAAACTAAGCCTCAGGTGCACATGTAGGTATTAAAAGGAATCTATATTAAAAATTTCGAATTTTTTAGAGCAGTCTAAGTAGGTCTTTTGCGATCCACAGACATACACACAGATAGACAGACTCTTTCTTTTATTATTATAGATTGGAATCTTAGAACCAAGTTAAAACAGACCGTTCCAGACAGACATAAAGTATAGGATAGGTCACTGATATCCTACCTTTCTAATAAAAAAAAAAGAGTTCTTTAAATCAGACTAACAGTAGCAATTTAGAAAGGGTTACAGACATACAGGCATCATATAAATTCCTAAATTTCATTCTTTTCTAATTAAAAAAAGAAAATAGGCTAAAATATCATGGCCATCAGATGTAATATATAATACTCTACCAAATAAATGTAAGTAACCTTAACACTTCAGGTATTAGGCGAACAAAGCCACACACCAGACATTTAATAAAATAAAACTAACTTAATTGCATAAAACTAGATGAAATGAACATTTTTTAATAAATAAAACCATTTTCTTACCTCTATTTGCAGCATGAATAACTGAGCAATTGCCAACTCTTATGCCAAGACGTCTGAAACAAAAAATATTATGTATTATGTAATTAAAATAAATTAAAGATTTATACAATGAAATAGATTGCCTGAAACATTTAAATGAAACCAATATCTTTCTTCGATAGTATGACCATGTAATGATTGCAATTTTCAATACAGCTAGGATATAATGGCTAGTCTGACCATTGGCGAGCTTAGAAATTTAACATGGGGTTGCTATATACCTATTGAGTAAAATTAAAAGTGAAAGAGAATGTTTACCACGATTGAGCATTTTTGTTGCTCAGCAAGGTAATGCACATCAACAAATGGAGACCGACCATTTTATAATAGCTGTTCCCAACTTTTTACTTTTGAAACTTAGTTCAGTTACAAAGAATTAGCTATTTTAATTTATAATTACAGAGGGTATAGTTGTACATCTGATTTACCAACTACCATACAGGGTAGTGTATAGGGCTAACAACTAGTGAGTCTTTAGTAAAAAGTATGGCTGACAGACACCTAAACATGGCCTAATAATTCTGCAAGTAAATACATAACCAATATTAGAAAAATTAAAATAGGATGTCCGACATTTGCATCGGAAACCGTTTCTACTTCCATCAGAAACTCTAGTTTAACCATCAAATATAAACCAACACCTTGAGAATACCAAACAAAGGGGCCTGTACCACAATATTCATGTTGGGAAAATCTATGGCACGCATGTCATATGATTATGTGGCATGCAAAAGTTCTCTGGCGCGCTCATTTAGCTTGGGTTCTCACGGCAAAATTAAAATATCGACATACTTTAACATCCACAGAGAGCTCAGATTCATCGTAATCTGCATGTCAAAATTGGTAGCTAGAGTTGCCTAAATGAATGGCGCCACCAAAAAAATTCCTCTCACTTCTGGAGAATATGCCGAGTCTGCAAAGGCTTGACCGCCAATGTTGCAGCCCCATAACAGAAAAAAACAATTTTCATGAGTGGCACTTATATCATCCCCAAGAAAAAAAATCTGTACTATGACCTAAAACCAAAATGTCTTGGGATGCGTTTGATATATTTAGACATAAGCTACAGATACATACAACTTGTTAAGGAATTTTGTCTATTCTCATTCTAAGGAAAAAATCAAATTAAAAAAAAGAATTTTGGTAAGGTAATTGAATTATTATGAATACCTACCCAGCTATTTTTTGGGCTAGGTCTGGGTGAGAATTCCCAGCTAGAATGATAATATCGGTTGAACCTGGAATATTCATGATGAAGAAAGAGCACCTAAATGCCGCAAATTCTAAATTAGTTATTTTTATCAAATGTTTATCTTTAGCTAAATGATAAGATTATCCACGTGATAAGTTTTATGACCGCTTTGAACTAAAAATAATGAAAAAGATTTAAACATAACGACCACCATGCAAGATATTAATTATTTAAACCACTCAATTTTCAGCTGCCGACCTTTTTAAATCAAAATTTTATTAAAAAAATCTCGATGAACAGCTTTTATATTTCGTCAGAGTATAAACAAACAAATATCAAGTAAAAGTAGAAGTAAAATCTAGGTGCATTGACATGTACATTATGAAAAAAAAGAAAGTTCCTGAAATACACTTTTCAGACAAAAACAAATTTAATATTTATTATTAATCAAGACATAATGAGTAATTTAATTTTTTTTCATTTGTGAAATTTGAGATTGGTAAATAAACATGCGACCAACAGTTGGCAACATTCACGCTCGTAACCAAAAACAAAACCTTTTTTGGAAATTCGCATTTGATTTTCAACTTCAGTAAACTTGAGGTATTTTAAAATATAATTTTACTATATAATTCATTAACAATTATCAGAATATATTTATTAATTGATCGGTCAAAATAAAATATTTATCTATAATTATATTACCAAATTAGTCATCGCCCACTTCCGGGTATTTTCATATTTTTAGTATGTACGACAGTCTTCAAGCAAAATTAAAGTGTGCCAATATTATTATTATTATTATTTGTTTCTTGTGCTTAAAGGTTTAGTTTAATTGTATGCTCTACTTCTAGGTCCTTTTTAGTGAAGTTTTTAACCTTATAACAAAATTATGCAGGTAAGTTATTTGACTATGACTCATTTAAAGTTTTTACTTATTGATAGAAAACAAATTTGTTTCCCAACCCCAACTCATTTTCTTTTTACAAATTAACGATTAAAATTTTAATGACAATTGAAAAATACAATTTCGAACAATAAAATGAACATCGTATCAGGAAAAATTTTTAAACTTCAAAAGAATATAATCTGGAGGCTGGTGCACTTTGATTACTAGCCAAATATAGCAACTTGGTACAGCCTATGGTATCTTTTATTTTTAATCACGTAGATGCCTTTGGGGCATGACAAAAATTTGTGAAATATACTTTTTAGTTGACAAATTAACATTTGTTCAATTGGTATCAGTGTCATCTCTCTTCAAGTTGATATCATTTCTCATTGTTCTTTGCATGCATGCAAAAGAGAGAAATAGTAGAATTTATAATAAAGACATGCACTGTGTGCTGATTTCACGTGTAATTTCATCCTATACGTGCTAGATCGAATGTGGTAATGTGGGCCCTGGTTGGTAACTTTTATCGAAGCTTTTCAAGCTAATAACTTCTAATTAATTTTGCTTTTGTAAATCTATATCATATACTTTTTTAAGTTCGCCAATATGGTCCTTGTGACTCCTGGTGTTCTGTCTACTGTATTTTTACTTTCGTATATGTTTTTTTCCTAAAATTAATGTCCTATTTTTTGTGCAAAAAAAATTAATTAAAGGGTTGGTTGGTAGACATGTATATTCAGGTGTTTGTACTTGGTCAGAGACCCGCTTAATAAACTGTAATGACGTGACTTTCTTGTTAATAATTATTTTTTTGTAATTGACTGACTTTTTTTAACTGAAGTGATTTGAAGCATGTGTATAAATCGGTGTTCGCCTTGATGATTGTTTTGTTAGAACCTTAGAAAATTGCGACTGCTTAACATCTTTTGTCTGAACTCTTCAGAATTCTACATTTTAAATGTCTTATACTTGTTTTGTTTGTAATAAAAAGGTGTCTTGTAACGAGCAGTATCTTTAATGCAAAATAGTACATGAACCTTCGTCAAGTAAGACACACACAGCAGGCACACATAAGTGGATCCATGTAATTTTTAGTGACAGAGGCCAACTAGAGGATCCCCAGAATTGACTTGTTACCCCAGAGGTATTGATTTGGTATGGGAACTTGGAGGACTTTTGTGATTATGGCGAATTTAATGTGCACCAGTCACCATTAGCTTACACAGGGTTTTTTGAAGGGCAACCTCAGGGATGCCAGTCCAAGACCAGACTATCCCAGCTGTAGGGTTTTATGTTTGGACCAAAGTTGCCCCATTTGATGGTATCTTGATAACATTATTTTTTGGCATCATATGTATTAGCTTTAAATGTCACTTTAAAAAATTATTCTGATAATCAAAGTATTCTAAAATAAATGCCAAACAAAGATTCTTTTGGGCATTTTTTCTTGTTGTTTATTATACATTATGTCATTTTAACTATGCTTTGCTGTAATTTTCAAATTGTTTCAGGACCCAAATGCAGACACAGAATGGAATGATGCTTTGAGGAGGCATGGCATTTTGCCACCCAAAGAAAAAGAATTCACAGAGGATGAAATTGTTAATATCCTCGAAAGTACAGTGCAAGAGAAATTACGAGGTAGTATTAAACTTTAATTAATTATGCATGAAAAATTTTCTTACTTAAATGGAAAATTGTTGGAGAGCATTTTAGTTTGTTATTTAGAAAAAACACTAGAGGCGGGGTTCCCAACTGGTGGTACATGGGATCATTTCAGGTGGTACGCGTGATGTGAAAGGGGAACATGATATGCTTTAAATAGCTTCTGTACGCAAACACACATCCCATTTCAGTCTTTTTATTTCTCCTTTATTATAAGCATGTCATAAACATACAAATATCTAACAATTAAATATGAAGTTTTTTCAGAAATTTTACTCAAAAAACCTTTGAACACTTTTAGAAGAGCAAATATTATACGTTTATTAAAATATTTAGATCTGGTAGTACGCCAAAATTTTTCAAAAAGTCAAGTGGTACGCAGGTGCACAAAGGTTGGGAACCCCTGCACTAGAGAGTTAAATATCTCTTCAACTTAAATAGAAGTCATGTGTGGAATAGAATAATTGCCATCGCATGTAACCCCATGAATCATTACAAAACATTTTTGGAAGCTTGGTGTTAGCAATAATTAAAATAGAGTCTGTAATCGCTTTTACCATGTTATCATGAAAATCTATAATTTACATTTTTTATTTATTCATTTGTTTTCACTTGGCTGCTACAATTTCTATTATTTGTGCTTTAAAAGCTTCTTTTTTAATTTTACATCATCAAACTAGCCCTAGCAAAATTCCAATACCTAAATTGTGTACATTTCATGAATCCATTTAATGTGTCATACTGATATCTGATTAGAAAATGCTTATTTAGTTTGCAAATCAATAAATGTGTAGAAACCTGGCAATAATTCCATTTTTTTAATTCAATTCTAAATGCTTTATTTATAGTCTGTTACCCGTCCAAGTTTGATTGTAGTATGCCATGCTATAAATTTAAAAGTACTTTTTTAGCTTCCACACTACGTTTCTAACGTAAAAAGTGGAAGGTTTTATAATCGTGCAGTCCATCCGTCTGTCTGTCACCCACTTTCACAGAACGAACCAAAAGTCTCACAAACAAGTGAGATACGTCATTTTGAAGCAAAAAATCAGTTTAGTCTGCTTTCCAAATTTCATTAAAAAAATTTAATTAGAAGTTTATTTAAAATTTAAATCACTAAAAATTTAATCTATATTGAAATAACAGGCAAATTCCATTTTTATTCAATATTTTCACTGTTGCCAAGACATCAAACGTACGAGAGACTTTATTTAAAACAAAAATAAAATTCTTGAAAAAAATATTTATTTTTGTGTTATAATTCAATTTGGATTGTTGTAATTGCACAATAAAGTTATTTTGAAGGTTATATTAGGAATATTTTTTGAAGGTTTATTGTATATGAATGAAGAAAGATGCATAAGAATTCTAAATTTGCATAAAAAATATGAAAAGTTTCGCTTTTATTTGTAATGCAACCTTTACTAATTTATTTTTATCAAATCTTCAAACAAAGAATAAAGACAATTATTAATTTTGACTTATAAAAGTTTGAATTAGAACTAGCTAAAAGGCCCTGTTTGCCAAATTTCTTTCTGAGGTGCTGTTAGTGCGTTTCCTGTTGAGCATAAATGTTGTTTGGAAGCTCTGTAAGTGACAGATTCTGTAACAAACCAACTTGTGTTTTAATGCACACACACTTTTTAACCTAATATGGCAGCGTATACGTGAAGAAAAACTTGTTTCAATTGTAGAGGATGGTAAGAAGGCGCTGGAAGACTTATCTTTAGACGAGCTGGACCTTGTAGAAGATGAGGAAGACGAAAGAGTTTTATTGGAGTATAGGTGAGTGTGCTAGTCCTCTATGCCATTGCTTAGAGCTATGTATTCTAGAGGTTGCATTACAGTATGTGCTAGTGAGATTCAGTTGAACCTTATTGATTATCTGATCTAATTGCGACTGGAGGTAGGTCGAATAATCGAAAATTCCATAAAATAGATAATTTTCAATTAAATAGTAGAACTTTTAGTACTGAGGATCGCTGAAGGTCCACAGATCCTAAATCCTCTCTGGTTTTTGCTGTTGTATATATTGCATTTTAGTGTCTAGTTAGCTCTGAAATTGAAACCTCCTGCAAAATAAAGTGCTTAAGAATTATTTTTAATTTATATTCTTAATTTTTTTTAATATCCAAGCTAAGTTTTGGGAAACATAAATTTTTTCGTTTTATAGTAGTACAGATATCACTTGAAGTCTTACAATTTTATAAGACCCACAGAGTTACCCTACAATTTAGTATCACCAGAAATGTGTTTTTAATTTTTAAAGGTGCCAAAGTTTTGCTACCTTAAAATCAACCAGGAGTTTTAATCAAACAAATAAAATAACATTTGCAAACATAGGGTGCTCTGTGGACAAATCAATATGTTATGGGTAAGTATTAAAAAATTATTCTGGGTTAGCCATTTGAAACCCAAGTTATTGAAAGAAGTTCTCGAGAATTATTATTACTTATTATTTAGATAATGTCATTTTATAATAACAGTAAAATTATATGTCATTGTTATATTGATATCATTTTTCCAAGAACAGTTTATTTACGTACTTGTTTCCTTATTTTGATTAATTTCTCTAATCTATAATAATAAAAGAAAGAGTCTGTCTGTGTGTATGTCTGGATCGCAAAAGACCTACTTAGACTGCTCTAAAAAATTCAAAAATTTTAATATAGATTCCTTTTAATACCTACATGTGCACCTGAGGCTTAGTTTTTTCATATTTGATTGTGATTTTTAATTAATATAATTAGTTTAAAAAAAACGTCATCCACGTGGGATTGCGGGACCATAACAGGGCTTGAAAATACATGGACTGGGGCAAAACGGGGGCTTGACGCCATCCTCTATTAGTTTGATTGATTGAGTTTTGTTGAAATAAGCGCTCGCCCGAAGGTTGCTTCATCCTCTATTAGTGTTTGCTTTTTTAAGTGTGCATGCGCCAACACGAATTTAATTTTGTTTTGATTTTGAGTGTATTTTCAAAAGTAAACATGCCTCTATAAGGAAGCAATGGGAAGTTAACGGGTTCCCAGTAAGGCGGGATCATACTGCTATTCTAATATAAAAGTGAACACAAGAAAATGCATTGTTTTAAGCATTTAATGCATATAAAGATAGAAAAAATTAAGTATGAATTTTCTAAAATTAAAATAAATTATTAGGTAAATTTTTTTCCGGGGTTTCTAGGCAAAAGAGGATAGAGGAGATGAAAGCGCTGGCCGCCAAACAGAGGTTCGGGGATGTCCGAGACATCTCTGCCGCAGATTACGTGGGGCAAGTCAACAAAGCTGGGGAAGGGGTGTGGGTTGTTTTACATCTCTACAAACAAGGGTGAGTCATTGACAATAAGAGATAATCATAAGTGATTGAGTTCTGTCGAATTAAAACAAAAATTTTGTCTTGTTTTTTAGATACAATCTAATATTTATATCAATAGAACAGAATTTTGTTACAATCATTCATAATTATAATTACTCACAAACTTTTTCTGAAGTTTCAAATTTTAAGTATTAACTTATTTCCCCTGTCCTAATTTCGATGGTAAAGAAACACACCTCTAAGATTAACATAATATCCACAAAGTCCGGCTATTGTAAATTCGAATTCTTTTTAATTTCTAGCTCTCTTAAAATTGCAACTTCAGTAATTTTATAATTATGAACTAGGGTTATTCTAATAAGAATGTTTTTTTCATTAAAAATATATTTCTCAAAAATGCTCGTAGGTAATATGCAGTTGCTCCTAGTTTTTTAAAAAAAATATTTAGTAGCAGAGGTTGTTCCTAAATTTCCTTACCGAATTTCTAACACTGGCTTCAGCCCACTTTAAAGTAGTTCAAATATATTGCTTCTGAAATTAAATAGAGGATTTAAATTTATTGTTTTAATTGCTGTCTTCTATTTATACACATGATTGAAAAGATTCCTAAAAGTTAACTCAATAATATTTCAAAACTAGTATTATTTCTTGGAGTTTTACTTATTTTATCCACATAACAAAAAAAACCCTAGTAAACCTGTAAAATGTAGAAGAAAATTTTAGCTTCCACACTATGTTTCTAAAAAAAAAAAAATGTATAATCTTTTATAAGGCCATGCCCGTCTGTCTATCACCCTCTCTCATAGCCTAAACTACAAATGCTACAGATAAGTGGGGTATGACAAAATAATTAGTGTCTCAAAACTAGCAGTCTTAGGAAATCTCCTTAAAAAAATTCAAATTTGAGGTACTGTAATTCGTTAATAAAAAACTATTTTTAATACTCATTTAAAAAGCATAAGAAGGCAGTTTTTAATTAATTAAATCACCATTGCCATTCATAAAATAATCAAAATAGACTATTCATATTAAATAAAATTATAGATAATGTCATATAATGAGATTCTAATTGTTCCTTTTGGCAAGGTTTTTATATTATCTTCTCAATTCTTGAGTTGTGTTTTCAAGGCAATAGATAATTTCATTTTTGTATGTTGATACAAAATGGTTGACTTCTTCTTAAGTGTGAGAAATATTACATATTTATTCTTCAAATTACAAATAAATTTGCAAAACGATAAGTAATAGCTATTGAAGTTTCAATGAAAAATAGTTTTTTAATTTTGACATTGAAAACATTTGATATAAAACTAAACACTGTGTTTAGCGTTTTTTTTCCAGACACATGAACATTTAGGGGAAGCAGTTCCAAGAGACAGTTTCTGCTGGAAACCGACTTGTTTAAAATATAAAATTGCTTATAAACCTGTGTATTTTGCTAAGTGCATTTTTTAAGCATACAATTACTAAAAATTGTTTTTTTTCCAGGATCCCCCTGTGCACAATGATCAACAACTACTTGTATACTTTGTCTGCAAAGTTTCCTGAGGTTAAATTCTTGAGGAGCGTAGCAGACACTTGCATAGCCAACTACCCAGACAAGAATCTTCCAACCCTCTTCATATACTACGAAGGTCAACTGAAGGAGAAATTCATTGGACCCGATGCTTTCGGCAATCTGAATTTTAAATCTGATGGTGAGTATCGAATAGATTGTACAGTGTGGTATTACTAGATATAAGCTTTACTAACAGAATCACTTAGTCATGTTAACAGATTAGTAGCCTAGATGGCACAAAATTGTCTCTGTTGGCACATAGAAGCGTTCACAAGCTCATAAAATACGAGTTGTCATGAATTTTCTGTATGTATGTTCTATGTAGTACAAGTTGAAATATTGAGGAATCTAATATTGTCTGTTAATATCCTTTTTCTACCAATAAAAATACAAAAATTCATGGCTTCTCAAGCAGTGTTTTTAGGTATTGTTAAATTGTTAGAAAACAAACACAATTGGTTTTAATTAAAGTTTAAAAAAACTTTTATTTTTAAATGTTTTAACTCAACAAACATAGTGTGAATAACCATGATTTTAAAACAAAACAGACATATATAGAGTTCAAGTGGTTAAAAGGATCTTTATTCATAATTATTTTTATTTATTTGTTAATAATAGTATAAACACCAAAAAGTCCTAACTGTTGACCTTTTTACTGCAATATCCTGGCTTCAAAAGACATTGAAAAAAATTCTGTACCATTGGTTTGTTTATGATGAATTTCATAATTTATTTCCTCTAGAACTTGAATGGATGCTGTCCGAAGTAGGTGTTCTGAAAACAGACCTGGAAAGCAACCCCCGTAAGAAAGTGGAAGATGTTCTATTGTCCTCTCTTAGGGGAAGCACTTACAATGAAGGTGATGATTGGTGAAACAGTTGTGACCACACTAGAGCTTTTATATGTTATTAAAAGGACCTCAATTTAAAATTGTGTTTGTTGTTTCATTTCTTGATCTTATGGTCAACAACTATGCTTACTTAACCACCTAACAGTTTTAACCTGCAATGTGATGGAATGGGATGCTATGACTAGATAGGAAATGTAAATCCAGCAACCACCCTGGACCCAACAACAAATTGCCCCCATGAAAAGCACATGAATATTAAAAATACAATTATTTTTTGTAGAAGTAAAATATTTTTGTTGTAAAAAAATTAGATATTCATTTATAGATACGAAGAGCTCAAGGGCAGAACAAGTTAAATCACTTTTTTGCTTATGCCATTTTCGCTCTAAAGTAACTGGCCTTTGGCTGTATCATATAACTGGTTATTTTAGAGTAAAAATGGCATAAGCAAAATAGTGATTTAATTTGTTTTGCACTTAAGCTCTTCATATATTCCAGAGTATAACAAAACAGATTTTCAATTATAAATTTAGATTATTTAGGACTTCAATCATCATTTGCATCAATATCTTACAAAATGCCTTTCTTTCGATGTGTCCCCCAGAACAGAAAGTATCCAATTTAGCTGGCCCTATAGTGGGGCCTGAATTGAGATATTTTGAGATGAACTCAAATGTTTTCCCCATGTTCTAGGATTCGATGTAGAATATGCTAAAACTTAAATTCAAAGTAGTACTTGGACATTTCTTACACAATTTTCTTAGTTGTAAGTTGCGGACCAAACCTAATAAATCTGATTCTTTTTAACTAACCATATTTCGCAAAAATGCGTAGTTACCTATTTGTAGTGTCCATCCTATGATGTGTTTTAAATTATGCATCGATTCTCTCCAATCAAAAGATGCTAAGTTACAGGTTTAGCCTTGTAACTAAGCTTAACCTAAACTAATTTCATTCACATGGATATTTGACAAGTTCCAATACCAGCCACATTTGGTAATTTTAGTTTATGTGAAATTCTTTTATTTTTAATAACATCAAAAACCATAGATATTGTGTTCACATTAAAAAAATCTTCTAGCTTTACATACTCGATGTTGCATGTTTATTCCTTTAATAATGTACCATCCCAAACTCTGCACTTATGCATATGTATTTCGTTCTTTTCATTTGTAAACATCAAGATTAAAATGGATTTCGGAGAAGTAATTAGAATTGATAGAGTAAAGCTGATCAAGCATTAAAAATAAAATAAAGATTTTAAACATAAAAAAAATGTTCAGTTTACAATCTTACAAATTAAACTCATGTATTTTTATATGCTAAGTGCTTAAAAAGCTAACTTGCCAATTTTCTTTTAAATCTTTGAATTACAATATAGAAAAACTACCTAAATATAACAGCGCAATACCATAAATATATTTAAAAAATTAAAATCAACATTTGAAAAAAAAATACTGCTTTGAATTTTTATGGAAAGCAAACAACGTTTCATAAGTGAAGTCTTAATGAGATCGACTTAAAAAGAATCGGAACTTTCGAATGAAAGGGAAAAAATTCTAAAAAAAAAAGTTGCATTCAACATATTTGCGTGTTTGTGTGAAAAGGTATGAAGCCTTAAGAAAAAAAATCCGTCTGAAACAGGACCAAGTGAAACTACAAAAGAGCTACAAGAAGAGGTAGAAACTACAAGTGAAACTACCGATCGTGCCATAAAACACACACACACACACACAAAAAAAACTCTACTACCTCGGATTATTACTACAATATACAAAGTAAGAGTCCTTGAAAGTTGTGCTGTCAAAATTTTTTGGATTTGATCTCGAAATTTACATTTACGCTTAGGTGCTAGATTCCGACTTCTGTGGAATTAATTTACGAAATATTAGTTTTGCTCCTTGTATATCTTTATTTTGGAATATAAAAATAAACAGATTTAGAATAGGTGAATATTATCAGCAAAATATTAAGAACAAATCGCACTAAAATTTAAAGCGGATGTAGGATAAGTCCATCCTTAATATAAACCTGACTCCTTTAATCAATTTTTTTAAACCTTGTTATGGTAAAATAAAAACTCCTTGACATCGAATAAATTGGCAATCATAATTTATCTTCTCCTATAAAATCGTTATCCGGAAATAAACCACTCTCAATCTGGAGAGTGTAGAAAATCAAGAAGAGATGCCGGAAAAGCAATCTCCCGGCAGATATTACTTTTATTTATCGTTCATTACGGGTGCCGCACTTAACCCGCTCCAGACTATTCTTTTCCGGCACATCCCTGACGAGATCAAATCGATCCCCAACCTGCCTGCTTTATAAAAGCCTTTGTGTGGGCATTTCCTAATATGCGGTGGCGCCCCCTTAGAATTTCATAGTGGAGCGATCCTCTCGTATCACTATAATGGGCCGATATTCATATTCCAAGAAATGAAGAATTGATTTTTGTTCATCGATTCGGAAGACTAATACCCAAATTAGACACCATCGAACACATGTTTGTCACTCCTGGAAAAAAAAAAAAATTAATTTCGCGCTACAAATAAAGGGGGTGTTTGGGTTGGAGGGGGGTTTTATATTGTAACTCTAAATTAATTTGTATCCTTCCTGGAATTCGAAATAATTCCTCAACGGGGACCTTTACTTTTAGTTTATTGTTTTAGGGGAAGATATTGATAACGTTAATGTTAATAAGTTTGAATGAGAAAACAAAGAGGTGTCGGGGTAAAGACGAGAATTCGGCTGATGCGCAAGCTAATCGAACCACCACGGGGTAACCTTCAGTAGTATTGATTCTTTTCAAGGCCACTGATGCGCGGCGTGTTGGTATCGTCCAGTTTCAAAGAAGCCGCTGTCAGACTCCGTTTAGAGGACGTACAGGGACTCCTTTTCCAGAACCAACACCATCTCTGAAGATAAAGTTGCTCGACCAGGAGATTACGCAAGAAATTACGTAGGTAAAAGTGTTTCTTTTCCGATATAAACCTCCATTCGGGCGGTACTTTCACGGGCCGAGCCGAACGTTTGTTATTGTTTTGAATTTGAATCGGATCGAATGATACGAAGTGATGGGTCGAAAAATGGTTAAAAATATTTGTGTTTTATTTGAATTGACCACCCACGCATTTGATTCTAAAATCTAAGTAGATTACACATTTTTAATTAAAATATCAGTATTACTTTTTTATTTATTGGCATCAAAGTGTTTATTTATAGTCTGCATCTGCAACTGCATGTTGTAGTTACAATTTTGGTAATTATTGCTATTAAATAACTTTATTTGAATGAATATCTTGTTGCTTTTATTCAAGGTACGTATATTTTCGTTTGCAGGTAATTTGTATGCCAATTTACAAGAACTATGCCCACTGATGATTCAACTTCATCTTCTGGCAGTAATGAATCTCCACAAGAAAGTGGCTCTTCTGGATTTCAAGTATGATTCACTAAATAATACCATTTTTTTGTTTTGACTTTTTTGATTTTTTTTATTTTTTTGTAAGAGACAGGAAACACAGGAAATCTTTAAAATTCCTTTATATAACACTTCATTTTAACTTTAACGTATTAGGATGTCTATATAAAAAGCTAATGTAATATACATTTGAATATGGACTATAGTTAGCAAGGAATACTCGTCAAGTTCAATGTCACTTTGTAACCAACTTCAAATGTCATTATTTCAAGACACAGATTTTCTGCTTAAGGTTCACTTTCACTTGACAATTATTGTCCCGACGCTGTGTACGAAGTTGCCTTTAAAGTTGCGTTGGGTGCTTATTCAGGTGTCTTCTCGTCACTTGACTCTGGTTCTAAAATTTGACACCTGTCACCAATAGTCCTTTCATAGTTCTAGTGCGGCCATAATTCAACCTACCCTTCATTGGCAACTTATGACGATTTTAAATTCAAGTGGGACGAAGTCACCAATTAATGAGCCGAACACTGTATCTTAGTTGTATATTGGGGGATGGGGAGCCCCGTCAGTTAGCCACAAGCCTAGCATGAAAAAGGTCCCAGGTTCGGGTCCGGGCATTGCCAAAATAACTGCCAACCTATAAACGGCTTGTGCAGCCAAAATTGTCTGACGAATCTAATACAATCAAAATACCCTGTGTATGGGAAAGCACGATAAATGTCCTTCAATGGCCTAACGCTGTATACAATGCTCTTAACAGTTGCGTTGGGTGCCTATTCAGGTGTCGGCTCGTCACTTGAATGTGGTTCTAATATATGACGCCCGTTGCTAATAGCCGTAGTGTATCTCTTGTGCGACGATAATTCAAACTAAACTAAACTTAGTTGCACATTGTAGAATGGGAGTTCTGTAACTAGATCTTTCATATATCGGAGGACACTTTCTGTTGAAAAATAGCAAATGTTCCTACATTTGATATCTCCATCTGTTCCACCCAGTGTGTCAAACATGGAACTGTGACGTGCCACCAGCCCAGACTTTAGACCCAAGCTGTACTTCACAACTATCTTCTTCTCCGGCACTTAAATAAACCAAATCAGTATTCAACCAAACCTAAATTAAATAGATCAAATTCATTGTACAGTAGTAAATTTTTAAGTGCAAGTTTCAGTGTTTATTTCAACCCAATCACGAACCACTTCCACAGTAAAACTCACATTAAGCTTGCAGCATGTAAATGTTTGACGGAAAATGGGGTAAATAGTTCTCATTTCCAAGTGCGAGAATCGAATAAAAAAAGGTATTTCACGCTCAATAAACCACTTTATTCGTTTTTTCAAGACATTTGTATTAGATTTATTAGTTTTTTTTTCAGTTAGTGTATAATATTAATTATTTTTTATTTCAATTTTGACGTAACAAGGCACACAAATATCAGAGCATCTCAAAGGGGCAGCCAATCAGAGCAGGGGAAATTTCATCACCTGCTCTGATTGGATAGTGAGGTTTATTTACTCACAACGTTTCCTCCGCGGATGCATACTTAATCTGTGGCTGACTGTAGTGTGGTTCCCAGTTCTTTGCCTGCATAAGCGTGAACATGCCAACAATAGTTCTTCCTAAGAATGTAAATATATAAACAAATGTTCCAAGTTTCTCTTTATCAATTCCTGATCTTTATTGAGCAAAACTAAACCTACACCACCATAAGCAGGCTTTTTGCAGTTTCTGAATAGTTTTGAATGCCTTGTATTCTTCACCTCATCGACTCAAAATCGTCTTAGTAAGTGGTTGATTTCACGAAAATGCGCCATGGACATCATTTTTTAAATTTCAACTTTTTTATTTTAAACAAAATCTACTAGGCAAAAATTCTTGACACTTTAATTTCTCTTATTATACCTCAAAATAAGCAGTTAGTAAAAAATTCGAACATTAAATTTAAAATTTGAGTTAAATATAGAACATCAAAACTTTGTCATGTCTGTCACATTTGTCACGTCAGTCCACGCGAATAAATATTTATTATATTTTACTATTTATAAATTTCTTATTTTTTTTTTTCTGGTTGGGACATCAGAATCTTATATTTATTCGAAAAAAATTCTAGACTTGAAATGCATACCATTTAAGAGCAAATGGTAATAATATAAGGTCACTCAAAATCTGCGTCTCAATTTTGTCATGTCGGTCACGGCATGTTTTAACCCAATTAATTTTAAGTATTTTCTCCTTAATGAAAATTTATGTGTTTTTTTATAATCAAGACCTTTATTTGCATCACCCCATGGCAATTTTTTAACAGTCAATTAACATTTAGTTCTTTTTAAGAGCCAAGGAAGTTGTCTCATGTCATGTCTGTCACGAATGGGATTAGCCAAGTTACACTTTCTAATCTGACATTTCCAACGTTTCCTTTTTCCTCCACAGGTGTCCCTGATTGCTGGCCACAATATCTGGGAGTGGCTCTTCTTGGTGGTGGCCTGCTGGAACGTGGCCCTGCTGTTTGCCTCCTCTGGGATTGCGCTGGCGCAGTGCGAGCTCGAACATAGCTTGCTCAACCCGGAGTTCTTGACGGAGATAATATGCCTCGTGGTGGCAGGTGGGCATAATGAGATTGTTTCTGATGATGTAACGCTCTTGTTTTCATTGTTATTCGTACTGGATTTTATTGGTTGCTTGGGGTTCACTTTCAAAGTGACTGATATGGATGAAAAGAATTTTGTCTTTCTATGCAAGCTTTCTTTAATGAATGTTTTAGACAACCAACAGTGCAGTAAAAGTTGGCATTTAAAAAATTTAATAAGTAAAATGTTCTTAGAAAACTCATTTTCAAATAACAAAAGAAAAGTAATTGTGGTAAACGATTGACAACAAACCGTTTCAGATCTACAAGGTGAAACAACCTCATTGTTGTTAAAGTTTTATTTATTTTGTTTCGGATGGTCCGAAACCAAATAGACACTTTCTAACAACTGTGCTTGGCAACAGTTAGAGGGAAGATAGTTCAAGAAAATTGGCTAGTTAAACTAAAAATAAATAATTAACAAACATTTCCAATTGGTTTAGTGTGTGGTCATTCTGTTTCTATTTTAGCATTTATTTAAGCTATTCTTTGTTCAATTCTACATTTGCTGCTGGCCCCCATTTGCATTAAAAAAAAACCTGGTGTAGTTTTGCAAAGCAATGATTAACCCTCTAATGCATGAAGTTTTATTTTCATCCCCAAAAAATATATATGTCTCTTTAATACATACTCATACATTATGGGAAAAATACTGAACAAAATTTAACTGCATTAGAATTTGAATAATTTCAATTTTTAAATTTTTTCCATATGACAAAAATCAACTACAAAATTCCAATTTTGATAATAATTACTAAAATATATTTAAAAAAAACTACTAAATATATTTAAAAATAACCCTTTTTAATTATAATTAATTTTTCAAAACAATTTATTTGTATTTAGTACTAATATTATTATACTTTGAATACTGCCAAACACGTAAATTCGCAACAGTTATTAACCTAACTCTTTAATTTTGAATACACTTTTACTACTGTCGTCTATGAGGATTATTAGTAACTAAAAATTCAAAATTGAATGTATTAGATGAAACAAAAACACAAATCTGTCGAGAGTGAGCTCTAATTCAATAGAATAAAGTATATCATATTACTTGTTGCCAAACGGCAACAGTATGCATTAGAGGTTTAACCGTCTGAGGGCTACAGGTAAATAAACCTGTCACCTGACTGTCAGGTTTTCCAGCAACAACCATGATTATTATTGTTTCATTAAATTTCAGAACTTAATGCACAGAGGAATCATTTATAACTATCTACTGCTGAAAAACAATTTTTAAAAATTGAAGAAATTAAATTTTTCAGTTGAATTTTTCAGCCAATTTGCTCATCCCTCAGAGGGTTAAGGCTGCTCATCACCCCCATACCCTGTCCTCCTTCGATCGGACTTGCTAATGTTAAGTCAATGGGGAAAAATGGTTTTTGTTCCAAAAAAAGTCAAGAAATTATAGGAATATTTTGATGCGGTTTTTTTTAAATTCATAAAACTCCAATAAAGTAGTGCTTTTAGAGGCTATTTTTTAAAAAACGTTACTTGCCTTTTTTTAATAGAAAAAAAATTAGATTAAAAAAAGTAAATAACGTTCTTAAAAAAATAACCTCTAAAGGCACTACTTTATTGGAGTTTTATTAATTAAAAAAAAAAACCGCATCAAAATATTCCCATAATTTCTTGACATTTTTTGGAACAAAAACCATTTTTTCCCCATAGACTTACCATTAGCAAGCCCGATCGAAGGAGGACAGGGTATGGGGGTGATGAGCAGCCTTAAAGCTGGTGGAGTTGCATTTTAAAATATAATTTTTACAATTCTTTTTTTGTTCCAGCCATCGCCCTTGTGTTTGCCCTGTATGGGATCCACGAGGAGCACCAGTTTGATATGTACCTCCATGTCGTGTTCATCTGCCTTGCTGACTTCTTCAGCTACCTTGCTTCTCAGAAGACCAACTGTCATTCGTGCTTCAAACTGGTGAGTACTGGATGGATATTCTGGGGGGGACAAAATGACAAATGGCAGTGATTGCGCCTTCTAGAAGGGAGAGTGTAGGCTTTATAGCCCATTACCCAGCTTGCCAGAAGAGACCGTCACAAGAGACACACAAAGAAGGACGGCACAAACACATAGACAAATAACAACATTTATTGACAAGCACAAACATCCATGCCTTTACCGGGATTCGAACCCGAGCCCAGCAGCTCCAAAGGCTAGAACACTAACCACTGCGCTGGTGATGTGCTGGGGGAACAAAAGATTGAACGTTAATGAATTTGAATAATTGGTTGTAATATGTATTTTGTAAACGTGTTGTTATAAAGTAAATGTTTTTTAATATCTGACTAACTATAATTTACATTGTGGCTACTACATTAAAAAAAATGTTTAACAAGGAAAACAGGAAACCATTTTTGTTATCTTTTTTTTTGGTGAAGCTTAAAAATTTTTTTTTTGATTTAATTTGTTAATTTCTTGTTTGCATGTCAAATATAATGTAATAAATTGAGGAATCTTAAAATCTGTTCAAAACTAATTTATGGATTAAAATAGAAAGATAACTCCCATTCTCGATTGTAACATATATTTATTTTAAAAAATACCCAGGTGTGCTTCTATGTTGCTGTGGGGATGACATTTATCAATTTCATAACTGCTTACAAAGCGACCACAGCAGCTGATTGGACCGAGTTTCGAATCATTGGTGCATCTCAATCCCTTGCAGGTACTTTCTTTATAATATTGTTTAATTGGAAAAAATTCCTTAACGTTAACAAGGCATGTTTGTTCAATTTGCTTACTTAAGGGGGGACCATAGTTAGCGACAGCAAAAAGACAAATTCTTAGTATTGATTTCGAAAGGCTCTAAATCATTTTAAAATTATGGTACAATAAAAAAAAATGTACCAAATTATAAATTGTACTTTTATTATTATATTTACACCTAAAAAATCTTATTTTTAAAAATCATTTTTTAAGAAAAAAAGAAATTTTTTGAAACATACAATTACGAATTTTCAAAAATACAAGTATTTTTTTGGTACACTTTGTTCGAAAAATATACAATGAAAGAACATAAAACTGTTTCCAAATGCAAGCAAACAATTAGATTAAATTTTTATTTTATATTGTAATACAGAAATAATACAAGCATACAATTAGTAATTCAAAGGGGGCGTGATGCATGTGTTTATTTTTATAATTTTAATTTTTTATAAGAAATAATTAACCAATCGATACAAAATTGGTCTCGTTCGATAAATCGGGCTCTCTTCTATTAGAAAATAATGGTTTAAAAAATTCAATTTTTTTGTCATATTTAACTATGATCTCTCCTTAAGATTACGTCCATAAATTATGTGTGAAGCTTTTGATACATTTTTGACCCTCAACCTGTTTGGCAAGATTTTTTTTAGATTTGGCTAGATCCTTTCCCATGAATATATTTTTCTATATTCTTTTGTTTACTGTGAATGTTGTGGTTCAATTCTATGGTTGAAATGGCTGCAATAAATATTATCATGTTTGATTTTTCCATATTTAAGTCAAGAGAGCTATTTTAATCAACTCGATTTTTTCGCAATTTTTAGCATTTTTCTGCTGCGAAGAAATTATGCGAGATTTTGATAGACTCCTCTCCCCTATGTGAGATTCGCCTCAACCCCCCCCCCCCCCCCCTTAAACAGCTCACATAACTTTTGGATATCTCCTAATCTATTATTATTTTAATAAAGATTATAATATCTTATTGAAATTAATAGTGATGAAGCAGTTTCTTGTTGACTAAAAAAGACTTTTTCTGTGCCTAATTTTATTTTGTAACTACGGTTATAAAATACATGATTATACTGTTGTCTAAACAAAGTTAATTTATTTGAATAATCTAGTAGAAATTGTATATTTCTTTTTTTATTAAATTTTTGTAAATCGTATACTTCTTGCTATAAGAATTATATTGTAAATTGTTTATAAGTGACTTGTGTATTTTTTTAAAAAAGTTTTCTTATCTGTTTTTCCAGTTATGTATAAAAAACAGTGTGCTTTCTTGTCCTTGCTGAAGTTTGATGCATTATTCGTGGTTAGTATTATAAAAAATCTGTATGTATCTGTTTATATGTAAAAGGTAATGTTAAATGCAATGACTTAAGACCATGGGTGGTTGGCGACCGATAGCGATTTATATATTTATTCCCCCAAGTATATACATGTTCAAAACTTTAAGTTGATTATTGGTCATTTTATCCTAACGTTGACTTTTGACTACAAATTTTTAATTTTAAATCAAGTTACGAGTAAAGCTGGTAGCAAATTTTCATATAAAATATCAAAATAAATATTTATTTTTAATTCTTTTGCAACAGTTAGTGTTTAACCTTTGTTGAAATTAAAACTCTTGAGGTATATCCAACCTAATGGTATAATTAGGTTTGTATTGATCCACTTAACAAGTTATCGAGAAATTTAGGATTAAATCAAGTTATGGAGTAAAGCGGGTAGCAAAATTCATACTAAATATCAAAATAAATATTTATTTTTAATTCTTTTACACAGTTATTGTATTACCTACATTGAAATTAAAACTCTTGAGGTATATCCAACGTAATTAGTATTAGGTTTTTATTAATCCACTTAACAGTACTAGTTGTCCAATACAATGTAGTATTGGATTAAGACCAAGCCACTCCGGAGCACATCCTTAAGTGCCTGAGACTCAATAAAGATCTCCTGGAGCGACCATTATTGGTTGTTGATTTCTTGAGAGTGTGCAATATTCTAGACCTAGTCTAGATCTGCTGGGCAACAGGGATCAGCAACAACAACAACAGTATCAGATTAATTGCACTATTTGCAAAAAAATTTCAAAAACTTTACGCAGCATGTTGAGAAAAGTATTGAGTCCTGAATGAATTTTCTAAAAACACAACTTTTGAAAATCTAAAATTTATTAAATTTTAAAATTGAAGAGTTTTTTAAACAAAACATTTACCATAATTAATACATGATTTTATATATGTTATTTAAATAATGAATTTTTAATGAAAATTTCATGGAGCAAAAACTTGTTTACATATATTTTTTTATCTATTTTCTCAAAAGGTAAAAAATACTGTATTATGTTAAAGTAGCCCCAAAATACATAAAGTGATTCAAACATCAATTTCTCTAATAAGCGCAGGCTAAGCTATATTTTATGCAGCTAATATTTTTTAAAAAAATGTCCTGTTTCTTTCAGGTCATATGTGCTTTCTACAGCTTTCCTATCACTCTGGAATTCCCAAACATAAGGAACCTTTACTTGCTCATTACTTTAATTGCTATGTACTCGTTTATGAGTTGGTGCTGTGGGAAAGTGACAGTGAGTAGTGTTTACCTTGGTTGAAAATACGTAATTTCGAAATATTTCTCTGGGCTTCTGATCGCTCAAAACACCATACTTCCACATTATTGCTTAAAAAGCACAGTGGTGGCCAAAACTGGGGACATTTTTTAAAGTTTCATGTAACTTTGTGCGCTTGTAAAATATATTAATTTTCACTAATAAATACAAACGTTTATACATTAATTTGAAGGCAATTTAATGTAGAATTTAGTAATACAAATTGCCAAAAGTGAAAATTAATATATTCTACAAGCACACAATGTTGAAAAACATGAAACTTTCAAAAAATTTCGACACTTTTGACCACCACTGAACTTTATCCAATAAATTGGAGCTTTTTGTTTTGTGTTGTCAAATTTCTTGTGAATATTATATCAATATCTTTATTCATAAGCTTTCTTTTTATAAAAAAAATATTTTTGTTTTAAATACGAAGCACGCACAGTAAGTTAACAACTAATTGAAAATAATATTATATATTCTGAAACAGTTCTCAATTGTAAACTTGGTTAATTTATATTCAACTATGTCTATATTTTGTACATATTAGTGTTTTTATGTCCACAGGTGTGCAAGGAAGACAAATATCTTGCATCCGGATTTGTGGTACTCTGTATTACTTATCCTTGTTTGATTTTCTACCAGGTAATAATAACTTAATTAAAAACATTAATATTTAATTGATTCTGTAAGTCTGTAAAACTAAGATAATATTCTTTTCATATCAATGACTTTTTGTTTATCTTTTGATAAACTAAAAGCTCAAGTATAAGTTTTAAAAATAATTATATTACTTCCTATTCTAAAAATTTAATTAAGTAATAAATATCTGAAAAATAATTCATCTTTATACACTAATTATGGTTAAAGTAATAAAATTATGTGCATTATACACATTTCAGTATTTTTAATTCATAATTACACAACCTGGTAAATGTCAGTATGTTACAAAGAGTATACAATTAGTTGCCTCGCACCCCATGCCAAAGCAAGGCCTCTAGATCGAAATAGTTAACTTTCCAGAATCCTTTTAACAAAGCATGACCTTCCCTTTTGCAGGCATGAAAGTTTTCCGCCTTTCGGCTGATTTCCGCCTTTTTTAATCTTATTTTGGCTGATCCTGAGATCGATGCAGAACCGTTGAGAAATTGTGACTCATATATGAGGGGGGTCCTCGGATCAAACAGACGAGATTTTACTCTGTCGGCAATATTTTGATTCGACCTTCATTCAGATCAGTCAATCACTTTCTCTAAACGTGTCTCGTAGGTCAGTGACGCATGAAGGAGGCGGGGCTGTTTCTTACGTGGGCCAATAAGAATAGCGGATTTAACAGTTAGATTTGGCTGCGTTAAAAATGCGAAGTAGTTTGGTTTGCTTGGCATCTTAGGGAATTTTAACTGTCAACAATAGCTAATAGATCAGAAACAACTAAACTTTTCTTCTTTTATTGGATTATTTATTTTCAAACGAAAGTTTCTATGGCTCGACAGCGGGAAAAATTAGTCTGCTCACGTTGTACTCAAAACAGTACTCTATACAAAATCCAACCTTAAGATGAAAATGCATGTTTGTTTAATAATTGGTATGGATGGAAAGTGTTTTAAACGTTGTATTTTGTGCATTTCATAACTTATTGTTTAAAAAATCGTTTGGCGCTCTGGCACAATTGACGTTATTTTGAAATCGAAACTTAGAATTAAAAGATCTTGGAAATAAGTGTGTGAATAAATATTTGTACAAGTTTACTCGGTTTAAACTGCAGTTTTTATAATGCTTTCTGGAATTTATTTTTTTGTGTATTAATTTCGTAGTTTCGATTTATAAAATTGGTATTTAAATGCTATTTATTGGAATTCTACTGCTTTGGAATTAGATGGGAACTGCTATAAAATTATTCTGCTTTGTTAATTTTTCAGAAAAATGAGTCTTTTAATGATAGTGAAAAATGAGTGAACATATTTTTTTATTAAATATAATTTAATATGGCATTGATATACAGATATTTAAAGTAAAACTAAATTAAGTTATTTATGTATTTTTATTATGTGTGCATTTTATAGTAACTAATTTTTTATGGGTTTGCACCGATACGTCGTTACGCCGATAGTGCGAAAAATTTCAGTTTGAAGTTCAGCCTTTTTGGTTAGTTTGCACTTTCATGCCTGCTTTTGTGCTTGAAGTACACAAAGAAGAGCCCCAAAACTCTGTCAGCGACAAGCGAAGGGGAGGGAACCCTTCAGTTATCAACAGTGAGATCTGCTTCCAAACTACTTGACACCCCTGGATTTTGCAAAAGCGCCCGACTCAGTAACCAAGGGGGCAAAAACTGATCTCGGGCGGTTTCGGAGGCATCAGTAACTACAGGGTTAAAACTTAAAACATAAAAAATATTACATAAAAAAGAAGTTAAAACATAAAAAATATTACATAAAAAATAAGTTAAAACATAAAAAATATTACATAAAAATATTTTATTTTCTAGTTTTGTATTCACATGGTGGTGACATATAATAATTAAATCTTAACTCTTTCCTTTTACTTCAGATCTATATGTCCAAGACTCATAAGACATCCTTTGAAAACCACATGTTTTATCAATCTGCTCAATACATTGGTAAGTTTTGTACTCATAGTAGAAAAGCCTTTATTCAATATCGAGCCCCCCTTTTTTTTCTCTGGTTGTTCATAATTTTTAAAATGTTTGTTTCTCAGTTATTAACGAAAATACTTTGTAGCTTTAAAAGATAATTTATTTAATATGTTAGTTATTATGTGAATAATTATTAGAAATACAACTTGCTAGCTTTAAATAAAATATAATACTGCTACAAGTCTAATCACTACTTCTACTGATCTAATAGGGCAGTATTAAATTGTACAATCAGTGTTTTGCTGTATTTACAATGCAACATGCATTGGCAATAATAAATATCCACTAAATAAGGTATCTGGTGTATTTAACCAACTATTTTTTGTCAAATATCTTAACCCCCCTGTAATGCATGACTTTTTTTCATTCCAAAAAAATGTATTTTTGTATCTTTAATACAAATAGGTACATTATGGGAAAAATACAAATTACCTGCATTGGAATTTAAATAATTTTAATTTTTTTAATTTTTGCCAGGCAAAAACCAACCACAAAACTTCAATTTTGATAAGAAGGATTAGAAAACTACTAAATATATTTTAAAATAACTTTCTTGAACTATAGTTATTTTTTCAAAAAAAAATTATTTGTATTTAGTTCTAATATTATTATACTTTGAATACTAAGATGTAACCAAATTACCAAAGATGTAATTTCACAACAGTTAATGACCTCACTCTTTAATTTTGAATACACTCTTATTATCTTCATCTTTGTGGGTTATTAGTAACTAAAACTTCTAAATGAAATGTAATAGATAAAAAAACACAGAATTGTCGAGAGGGAACTCTACTTTGACAGAATAAAGTAGATTATGTTACTTGTTGCCATATGGTAACAGTATGCATTAGAGGGTTAATCAACATTGTTTTTCAGGTATTATAATCGTGGGTTGCAAAGCCCTGTTGTCTCTTCGAATGATCCAAATATGCCGAACTTTTGGATATGGATTGAATACTAGATGTAAGTCTTTTTTAAAGTTTTTTCTTATATTCTAAGATTTTTATTTTATTTTTATATTTTCAAAAGTCTTTCATGGTTTCTTTTGCTTTTTATTTTCAGCTTTTTATGATTTGGTTTCTAGAGATTCCAATAGTTTGTTTGCTTACACAAGGTCTTCAGTTCTTCACTAAAGACACATTTGCATGAAACATACAGGTTGCATGAGTCTTTTTTTAAGTGATTTTTTGTTTGTTTTTTGTGTGCACTGGGTGGTTTAAATTATTAGTATCCTGGTTTTTTGAATACCTGTCACAAAGCAATCGGTAAGGGGGCATCTCCATTAGTGAGGTGATACGATTTGAATATTGAAGAAGATAGGTTATATGTATTACATTCATTTGCATAATTTTTTAAAATCCACACTGCTATGACTTACTTAAAATGGTTACAGTCTGGGTGAGGGAAAAATCCATTTTTTAATTTTTTTTTACGTATACAGGCATTAATTTGAGGGAAAAATAAATACAAAAGTAATAATAAAGTAGACAGAACACCAAGGGTCGTAAGGACCATATTGGCGGGCATAAAAAAACATATGATGTAAATTTACAAACACTGAGACACTATTTGATGATACTTTTTTACCGTCCCCTCGTAACAATCCGGGGTACCCCTCCCTCCTGTAATCCCATGATATTTTTCAAAACTAGTTTTTTAGTGAATTTTAAATATTTTTTTAAGGATCCAACGCTTTGAAATATGGTTGTTAAAGCTACAATAAATATTATCATTTAGGAATTTACCTAGTTCCAATTACCTAAAGGGGCGTCAGTTAATCATGTGATGCAATTTTAATGATTTTTCGTAATGTTAAGATTTGGCATGGCGAATTTTAAAAAGTTTTTTAAAATCTCCTGCCTTTGGATATATGTTCGGAATACCACGATAAATATTATCATGCAAGATTTTTCCAAATATAAGTCGATAAACATAGTTTACTTGAACTCAACTACATTTTATATGAATTTATTTTAATGGAAAAATTACGTGATATTATTACCAGATTCATATCCTACGATGCAGACGGTTAAAAGTTTTGGATTTGTTATTGAAACTGATTATGTTGCCTCCGTTTTGAACTAAAACTTTTTTACACTAACATTTTTTTTTGTAGTATTACGAGGTATACTCTCCTTCAGTATATCTATCCTGGGTAATTACGGTTGTTCTCTGACCTGGATACTTTAATATGAACCACCCAGAATTATTTAAATGCTTTAAAATCATACAATCTGAATTTAAATTAGCTTGCATGTTAAATGATTATTTTTTTAATAATTAGCAAAGCTAGACTTAGTTATTTTGTTAACAGATTATTTAATTCATTTTATGGATATTCATCTTTTTGCTTTTACCTTCTGAAAAATACTTAGCTTGGAAATTTTTCTGGGATTTTTGCAAAGATGAAATCTAAGGAATGATCTGAATGTGAGCTTCGATTAAATAATTTTGGGCTCAAGGAAGAAATAGAATAACATGTGATGCACCTTTGAATAGGTTAACTTTGGTATTTAAGGGAGTTTTTGTCAAGCATAAAACCCAATTACTGACCGTACTGTAGAAGTCTTCTGTAGTAGTCTTCTTGGTGTAGCCAAATGGCCCTTTAGTCACTAATTCAAAACCAAGTTATCAAAATTCCATCTGTAGAAGGCAGTCTCGTAATCACAAGAATTTCAATATACCTGAAAACTGATCTCCAGCACAAGTTCATTTGCAAGTCACTTCATTACATTAATGAGAATTTATTTATTTAAAAAGCTTGTGCCAAAGTTACCCTCTTGATCCAAGGTTATCCCATTCAACAGTGCTCTGAAATCATACACAGCTTTATATATTTTTATTTTCTGGAAAATATTTTCCTAATATTTCGATGTAAACTTTTCCAAACCAATTTAATCCTGAATGAAGTTGAAATTTTTCTAAATTATATCACTGTAAGCTTTTTCCTTATTTTGTATTGCAAACATTTCGTTATTTAATTTACATATTACTTAACTCATTCTATGGATATTCAGCTTTTTATTTTTTATTTTCACAAAAGATGCTGTCTACAGTACCCCAAGTATGCTACTAAAAGTACCCCACAGTGAAATTATCCTACAATTCATTAAATAAAATTTCAATGAAAGCATGCATAATCACAGTAAATATTTAATTGAAATGTTTAATTAGTAAATTAAAATGAATTCTAATTGATAATTAATGAATTTAAATGTTTAAACATTTAGTTCTATAATTTAGGAGTGTTAAAAATGGGTATTTATAGCCTCCCTCAAACCAGTTTCTAGGTATACCACTGTGTGCAGCTATATATTTTTACTTTGGGGAGAATATATTATAAAATGTATATATAAGCTGTAGAAAGATACAGAGCTTCTCAGATTTCTGCTCATGCACCGCAAGGGGAACTGTTGTAAAAAAAATGTTGGATAGTTGAACGTAAGACGACTGAGGAAGTGAAACATCTAAAGTGGACGCTTGTATCATAAACAACAACAGCTGTGTCTGATTCACCGATTTAAAGATTAAATAAATTTAATTATTTAGAAAATGATTTTTTTGTTCTGATACATATGTATGACATATCCTGACTTAAACCCCTCAAAAACTTTTACCCCAATTTAAACTTAATAATTTTAAATTACCTTTTCACATATCCTTAATATCACATAGTACTTTAACATTTCAACTAACCCTGTCAGCGACAAACAGTAGCCTAAATCAATTGTTCCCACAGAACTTTGCTGTATCATCCGCCCACACGTTGACCTTTTTTAAAACTCTTCTGATAACAAAATCTTAACTCTGATTCGTCAGTGAAGAAGCACCATTCTTTGCCATATTTGTGGGGCACGTCACCACAAACAATCTTCGAGTCTAGACACTGAAATGTATCCTCTCCTGATGCGTAGATGATACAATAAAAGATGTAAATTTTATCTAAGTTTCCCTGTCGACTTATTTTATGCATGTCTAAGCTAATCTAAAGTATCATCTTTAGATCGCACAAATCTCTATAAAGTTATAATATTAACCCACACAAATAACTATTCTTTCTTGATAATTCTCAGTTAATCTTTTTGACTGATTAAACAGTTCCCACTTTTTAATAGGCATTGATACATTATTTCCCAGAGAAATTGCAGGCGCAGCAGATTTTGTTTTGACTTTTGATCCACTCCTCTCATAACCATTAAAAACCAAATCACTTTTTAATTAAACTTCGACATATAAGGTTGTGTGTTTTTCGGCTGCCAAGCTTGCGCTCGGGCCCATTTTTTACAAACTCTAAAATATGCTTTCTTTACAATGAACCAGTCTTTGCACGTTTAATATTTATTTATGTCTAGATTAACTAAATGAGAATTATACTCTCATGTGTAACTTCATATCTATCTACGCTAATCTGAAGTGTCGCCTTTCTTGTCAGCCCTTGACGTGCTGAAGAAGTGGCTGGACCGCCCCTCCAAGAACAAGCTGGAGAGCGAGAAGTACCTCTGGCTCAAGTTCTTGAAAGACCTCCTCCGCGTCAAGTGCTCCTCCAAGACAAAGGAGAAGGAGTTCACCTACAAGGACATCTACCGATTCTGAGGAACCCCTCTACCAACTAGGATTCATTCGCTCTTTATCAATGTCCTTTTTCATGTTTCCTTGATGATATGTGTCCAACGATAGAGCCAGGGTTCGTACGCTTGTTTGAAACCTTTTTTTAACGTTGTGTTTTATTAAGAATCCTGGAACAAGTTATTGGTGTTTGACAAATCCTCCTTTGTTTAATTTATTTGCCATGAAATGTTCTAAGCTGGAATGGGTACAGCAGGCCTTTGGCTCTCTTTTCTTGTTTCTTATTCTTATTGTTTCAATGATGATGTGTGTCAAAAGATAGAGCCAGGGTTTGTACGAGTCTTTGAACTCTTTTTTTTTTAAAAATAAGTTTTACTAAGAATCCTCGATCCAGGCATTGGTGTTTTAGATTTTTCGGCAATTGTTTCTTTGTACCGTTTTACTGCCATGAAAGGTTATGAGCTGATATGGATACAGCAGGCCTTGGCTCTGTCTGGGCTGTCAGGCCACTTAGTTTTATTTCAGTTGAAGGGTCTCAGAGACTTCCAATCTAAATGGAGGCTGATAAGAATTTACTCAGTTACCCAGTTGTTAAAGCATTCCCTTGAAAAAGATGATCTTTTTCAGAATCTGATGTTGCCCAACTTGTAAATTTGGCTTGGTTTTGTTTTAAAAATTGTCACTTGACAATGTTCCCAAGTTCAGTGTGTTTGTTGCTGTGCTAAAGCGCCTAATAGAACAAGATATCGAAAGGCATGTATTTCTTTATAGTTTAAAAGTTTTGGTTAGGTAAAAAGAAAAATAACTAAATCTGCATGCTGAATGGTGTAGAAAAGAAATGATAGATGTTATATTGTTTAATCTAGTCCCTTTGACGGCAATGTGGGTGAATTAACCAGCCGTTTTACTTAATTAAGCTGTAGCGGCTTGAATGTGATTAATTTCAATGCATGCATTTAATTAATTTATCTTTTTTTTACAAAAAGTATTTATTTTTCATGGAAATAAGTCTGTACGAACCCTGTTACGTTTCCCCTACTTCCCTTGTTTTAGACTAAAATGTTGTGTATAAAAGTGAACGTTCCACTTATGATGTTTTAAAACTGTATCGAAAAGATTAATATTAGGAAGATGGAGTGAGAACGTCCAAGGTAGAGGATTTCGGAATATGGATGAATTGAATGATTTATTGTTTGGTGTAACATTTTTAGTAATTCCACTTTTGAATTGATTTTTATAAAATTTTATGTTTTGTTGAGAATTCTTTTATATAATTTGTAGAAAATATAAGTACTTAAATGAACTTTTGTTACGTTGGTTTAGTTAATTTTTTGTTTACTTGCCACTATAGGCAAACATCCAATTGTTTGCGCATTTATTGCATTTGTTATATTTTAATTTAAAAGTTATTTCTGTTTTAAGTTTATAAGTATTATACTTAAATTTTCATACTGTTTTGATTATTAGTTCAAAAGCAGACCGAATCTTGAGTATCTAAAATAATAAGTTGCCAAAACTCAAATTTAGTTCAAGTTTTTCCACACAAACTTTGTATATATATTTTTTTCAAGTCAACTTTTCTTTAGTAAACCTTTTTTTATTAAAAAAAATATTTCGTATTAAAATATATTCTTCTTTTTATTATAAATGTATTTACTGAAGAAAGTATACAAAAAATTGCATGTCGTTCTATCACTTTTTATTATATTTTATATTTTATTATATATTTTATTTGCATTTATTGTCTCTCAAAGTGCTGTCTATAGGCTTATTTTCACGAAGCCTTAAGTTTCATAAGAAATTAATATATCAGTGATTTTGTAGATTTCCAGAATTTTATTATAAAAAAGCCTTAAGTTGAAAAATCATGTTAAAGAAGTTGTATATTCCCAATGAGATTAACTCTTTCAGTCCTAATGACAATTTGACATCCATCACTTTAGAAATGTTTTTTTTCTAATCATCTATAGCCATTTATGATATCAAAAAGCACATCATTCGATTCTTCCAACTTTCTTTCGATTGGAAAATATTTTTTATTAATTCCAATGGATTTCAGCCCTATTATTTTTTAAAAATAATGATGAGAAACATGATGATGCCATATGGCATCACTGGGACTGAAAGGGTTCAAAGGACTCTGTAGACTAGCAAATATCATGCTTAAAACAGGTTCATTTCCTTGGGTTGAGCGCATATTTAACGGTATTGAAGCCAAAAAGGTATATCAAGAATATTAAAGCCTCACAAAAATAAGTGTATTTTCAGTACCATTGATAAATGAAAAAATTTATTGTTGATTCGTACTTTGAGGAAGTATATAAGATTGTGAGACACAGAACTGCAGGATCTGCTAATACATTTACTGTAAGTACGATGATGTTTAGTAGAGTGGTCACAGCAACAAGTTTACTTGGCACTGCTGTATGGGGAAGAAGTTTGGCAAATAAAATAGGAAAGCAAAGGATTACTTACAGCAATTATAACTGCGAATTTTTGCACTCTGCTCAATTGCCAAATGAGATTTTGAGATAACGTATTAACATTGAGAAAATTTTTGACTTTAAAAAGCAATTTGGTAGTAAAGTAAAATTTATATGGTAACTAATAAACTTTTGACCAAGATTTTTGAATAACACACTGAGTCTTTCTGCATTTATATGCACAGTACTTAATTTTATAACTAGAAAAAATAAGTTTTATTGAAATCAAATGGAATCATTTTAATTTTAGGACTTTTGTATTTCAATTTTTCTGGATTATTTAAGTAAGTTTGTACAACACTTTTCCGTATTTTGTTTGACTAATTGTTAATCTATTTGTTTAACAAATAACTTGATAAGAATTTTTTCACATTTAAGAAATGTTTCCATGTTTTCTCTTTCACAAATATGTAGATCTATATATTTTAGAGAAAAATCTGGATATGAATTATAAAAAACAGTATTAATATTTCCTAGGAATTTTTAAAAATATAAAGTAATATTAAAAACTTCACATACTATCTGTGTGTTTACCAACTTTTCAATAATAGATCTTTAAGTACTACTTCTGTAATGTTTAGATGTTTATATTTTGAATGCATTCTAATATTTATGAATTTGTTTGATGTAGATTTACCTCTATTCAACTTCTTGTGAATAGCTATTTTGAAAATGTATATTATTTTACAAACATAGGTAAAGCTGAATCTCACTATAAGGTATTTTTTTTACAAGGACAGAGTAAGCAGCAATAATAGTTAAATTCCTAATTATTTCATATTTAAATTCGTTATTAAGTTTTTTAAAAATTATTTTTCACAATTTAATCAAACTATTAGCCTAACTTGTAACTGTTCATTTTATTCTGTTTTTTTTTTTATTTTCAATTTTCTTATATCTTGCAAAGCTGTTTACACTTGTAGTTCACTGTAAAAATAGATGTCGTTTAAATCATATAAAAACATAGTTTCAGCCATATTTAAGACTGATTTTCACAACCTCAAATAGGAAACCTGCCCTTCAAAGCATTGATCGCCCGTTTTGAGATAACTGTTGCTTTCAAACACATTTATGAGTTAATTTATAACCTACGAGATAATTCGTATTTAAAATACTATAAAAATCATACTTTATCAACTCTGTTATAAGATTACTTGCTTTATTATATGTTTAAATGAAGTTGGCTTTATCATATCTGCTGAAAAAAGTTTGTTATAAGATACTCTATAACATAATACATTATTATGTTTTTTCCCTTATGGAACAAATGTTAAAAAAAATGGAATTGAATCATTTTAGAAAATTAATCAAAAGTTTAGTTTTAAAGAAGCCTATACCTTGAAATCTGACAACAAAAACTATATAAAAAACATTTGTACTCATGAAACTGACTTTAAGGTATGATATTTATTTATTCAATTGAATACTTCTAATTTTTTTATTACTAGTTTCTAAAAATGAAACTGTTGATTTTTTTTCAATTTCTGAAAAATAAGCAGTGATTAAAAAAAAAAAACTTTGTTAATTGGGTTAAATGTCTTATAAAGATTTAATTATGACCCCCACCTCTATCTTTGTCTTCCAACAAATATTCCGTTGATAATCCTGTTACACATTTAAAAAGTATTACAAAATCTATTCTCTAACTCCTGTTGCTATTTTCTAATGAACTAAAATATTGTATATTACAAGTTAAATTATAAGTGCTTCATGATATTGAAGCTTTTCTGGTGTTCGATGATGTTAAAGTAGTTTTATTGATCTTCGTAAATTGGTTTGGACCAAACTGATGAGTTTCTTAAGTGTTTTTTTTTGTAATCCATTGAATTTTCTCTCCTTAAGATCCAATTTTTCACATTAGAATTTGCTGTTGCATGAAATATTTTTAAGAGCCATGGTAAAATTTGTGGTACAAAAATTTCTGCATCAAAAGTTTTGTTAAACTGATGTATGTTTCGATTTTTATTTCCAGATTTAATATCTGCACATTTTCTCTGTAAATATCTTATAATTTCGAAATTTAAACTGGATTAACAAAAATCTTTTCTTAAAATTGAAAGTTTTTTAAAGTTCACAGGAATAGGTGCCAAATTTACATAAATGTTCATGCAAAATTTGATAAACGAAATTAATTAAGGTAAGTCAGGGTATATTTACCAGTATTACATGATTCTAAAGTTTTAAATATATCTCCCTTATATATCTTTTTCTCTAATTAAAGCACTAGCGTCGTTGTACCTGAAACTTCATAATTGACAATTGAAAATGCATTAAAATAACACGTATTAAATTCAAAGTTTGCAATAAAGAGGCACATGTAAAATTATGTAGAACCTAGAAATTTTTATCGTCTTGTTCCATTACAAGCATAACTTTTCATTGCAATACTCAATTAGTTATGATTTAAATGCATTTTAATGTTATGTTGTAGCTTTACTCTGTGACTAGAAATAAGTGTATTGTGTTTATAACTAGGTATAGTTTGAGTTCAATGTTTTAATTTAATTCTACTTTAAGCTATACGAGGTTGTGTGTGAGTCCATAATAAATATCAAGACTTTAACTTTATGTCGTACGACTAGTTTATCCAACTGCTTTTCCGATATATTTTACATATTTGGAAATTATACACAAATAATCTTTAAAATGCTTTCTATCAAAAAACCATACCTTATCTACTGAACTTAGCTTCAAAGCTTTTTGATGGCATAACCTTTTTTCCACCCCCATCTTAAATTATTTAAAATGTACGAGTGTCAATAATTTCCAAATTTGCTGCCATTTTTTTTTTAAATTTCAGAATAAAATATTCATAAAATCTGAAAAGACTGGCAATGAGTATTTAATTTTGAGTACGTATTTAGTATTATATTTTGATATGATTTATGGACCTTTCTATCCTGCGTTTCATTATATGAATGGTCAAGTTGGAAGACTCACATTATTTTATGTGATAACTATACCTTGTCTATCCAGAATACGAGCATCGAAAGCATTTTCCTCCCCCATCCCGCATATGGTTTTCTTCGAAACGGCGTGAGCGTGTTTTTCTTCCACCTACTTGGGTTTGAACTGTTCGGATTGTTAACCTCAAAACAGAACCTCAAATGTGTTAGGTTTAGAAAAGCGATGCTCCCCCCGTTTCCTAGAAAACCAAGCGATGGGAAGGGGGAAGAGAGAAAATGCTTTCGAGGCTCGTATTCTGGATAGACAAGGTATAATAATATTGGGTCACTGGGCGACTTCTTCCCATTGGATAAACGATCATCACCAATTTACCGAACTGGCCCTGCATCTTAGTTAAACTTAAAAGTATGTGAGTTTTCACACAACTAGACCCTTCATATATTTTATCTCATTTTTGTTAAGATTGAACAAAAATCTTATTATTTGAATCACTTGTTGAAAAAGTGTGTCACAACTTCGACTTTTTTTGACTTGCATCCTTTTAAGCATTAGGGATGGATTATAAGGTCATATTTGTTAAAAGTAACCTCATTGGCTACTGCTATCTAATCCTTTCAGTCCCAATGAAAATTTGGCATCATTTTAGAATTTTTTTTTCTGATTGTCTATAGCCATTGTTATCAAAAGTATGTGCTATGTAAAGTATGAAGGGTAGACTGACCAGTGAGTGAACAGGCCCCAGTGAATGAACATTTAGTAAATATAATTTAAAAAAAAATAAGGATTGAAAATCATTCCACTAGATGGATTGGCAACACTGACTTCCTCCCATCTAGTAGGAAGCTATCTTACAAAAGCTGGTTGTCCTTATCATTATATCCTGGTGTTCATTCACTGGCGAACGTGACGTCTTAAGCGTTCATTCACTGGTTAGTCTACCCTATATGTTAGTATGTTATCAAAAAGCATATTATTCGATTCTTCGAACTTTTTCCTACTAGAAAATATTTTTTATTTATCCTAATAGACGTCATCCCTATATTATTATTTTTTTTGACTAACTTGATGATGCTAAATGGCATCGCTGGGATTGAAATGGTTAATCAGTCACAATGTTGTAAATGAGATTTTTCAGTTCATTTCGTTACGTGTTACGAACATTTCGATACTGTTTTTGTTAGTCATTATTTATACAAGACCAAATTTCGAGTTGATTTGGTTATGCTTTTTTAAAAACACTTGATCGGTTGTATTTTAATGAAGTATCTCCATGGGCTGTTGTCGCAATGTTGTAGTGGGTTGTCTTTTCACTTTATTGTAATTGTCATAATGTTTCTGTTCCCAGCTCTTTGATATTACTGTGTGTGTGCGCGCCATGTTCTTTGTTTTGCGTAGAAATGGGATCACCCATTTTTAGGCCTGATCTTAGCAATCTCTTTTTTGTTTTCAAATGTTTCTTTCATCAATAAATGTTGTTTTTTAAAAACCTATTTGATTTGTCATCACTCAAACGTTTTTTTTAGGTCAACATAAGTCGGAGGTATTATTTTTAATAAAAAAGTAATCTGCAAGCAAAACGTATTTTCATATTTAATCATGTAAAAAAATAACTATATAATTAAAATATTTTTTTAAAAGTCAGAAAAATACAGATTTGCATCCAAATTTTAAGCGAGTTGAACTTTAATCGAGTACTGCACTAATAAAAAGGATTTTCCCCTAAAAAAAATAAACCACTATTATTTTTTACAACTACTACGCCCCCTGCTCGCCAACCCCCGGGAATCGCTGCGCAATTCCTATTGGCCGCTTCGCGACCGGCTCGCTGGTGAACATAAATAAGATTATGTGCTAGCAATTTAAGAACAAATGTGGAGCACTACATACATGCACATGAAGTAAAAAAGTTACTAAACATATCTTTTAATAATGTAATATTGATTATTTTTTGCAAAGATGTTGCAATTTCTGAAAGACGGAGAGGGGGGGATAACCCTTTGACTGGTACACATTCAACATTTGTAAAAAAAACGTAATAGAGATATTCATCTATTTACGCAATATAAAAACACATTCGAGTCGGACTGACATAATGGTTGCCAGATCCTTAAAATGCAGTATTTCCTGTTGGTGCGCTCATTGCCCCTCAACCGCCCGAATCGGGCTCCACAAAACTCACAAACTGCATTGAGTTCTTCACAATCATATTATGGAACGGAATAAACTCTAACACTATTGCGCTTTGATTTTTGATGATCGTGACCGATCGGATTACCCACATAAGTTCCTACGGTTAAACCTATGTACGGTTCCTACGGTTAAACCTACGTACGGTTCCTACGCTTAAACCTGATTACGGTTCCTACGGTTAAACCTACGTATTACAGATGCTTGAACTCAGGCGCGCAGCCAGGATTTTTTCAAGGTGGGGGCTCAACTTCAGAAGGGCACTTTTACACGAATTCCGGAAGGGGGGGGGGGGGGGGGGATAATAAATTTATTTTTTTAATTAAATGTTACTTTTATTAATTAAGTTCTAAATTTACAATCATGTTTTACAAACTAGACTGAAGAAAGTTTTTAAGTAAGTGAGTGGTTGATAAAATTTCCAGAGGAAACTGAAATTACAGGAATTCTGAAAATTGGCAATTCCATAATTGACGGAATTATGGAAAATTCCATAATTGACGACGCCTCGTAATTTAGAACCCTGGTCAAGGTTTGTTTTTTTAGGAGTATTCTTTTTTATGATTATTTTTTTAAAAATTCTATCCTTTTTATGATTCCATTCTTTTTCCCCCTTCTTGATTAGTAAGTGTCTCAATGCAGGGGTCTCAATGTGTGAGGCATTTGGATTATTCAGTCAAGCTACAGGCCACTCCGAATAGCGAACGTTATTTTATAAACCCCCTGTATTTCATCATTTTCGCAATGTTTTGGAAAATGATATTTGTTTCATGAAAACTGAAAGTTCCATACGCTCATATTAACTTTTGAGATTCGACAATTCTTTCCCGCTTTTTCTTTCTAAGAACAACTTCACTCATAATAATTAATTAATCGCTGCTCAAATCACTCGAACAAAATACCACAGCCCCGCTTATATCAACAAAAGTAGCCTTATTACAGTAACATGGAAGTAAATACTGAACATTTGATGAAATATAGCTATTCTACCTTCAAACCTCTTCTCATACTAACTTATTATTTGGTCTACACTCTTAAAACAAACACTCCCAAAGTCCCAATTTACCTCAGTTTGAGTGGATTTCACTCCTCCAGACTGGAAAATGCACTTCTCTTTTTGGAGTGGATCCTTTGTGTGTTAAACCTCCGACAGGATCACTCGAAACGAGTGATTTTAACTCAGTCTGAGAAAATATGCATGCTTTTAGGGTGTCGAAAATGCACTTCTCCAACTGGAGTGGATTTCACTCTTTTGTTTTAAGAGTGTATGTACTGAATAAATAAATATTCTGTAATATGATTCGCCAGTTTCAGCAGGTTGAGCTTTCATAATTTTTTGAATTTTGGCTATTCGAAAAACATTGATTTCAAAATAGTGTTTTAATGGAAGGGCTTCTACCTTTTAAAGATTGATGAAATAAAAAGCGTTCTAATTCCCCTTTGCTCTTGTCTAAAGAGAACACGTTTAAAATCTTTTACTAGTTCTAAAGCGTGTTCTTCTCTACACGTTCTAGGTTTAGGTTTTGAATTATCGTCGCACTAGAGCTACACGTGGGCTATTGGGGACTGGCGTCGTATTTTAGAACCACAGTCAAGTGACGAGCCGACATTTGAATAGGCACCCAACGAAGCCGTTAAGGGTGACATCGTACGCAGCGTTAGGACTTTGAAGGATATTTAACGTGCACTCCCTTACACGGGGCATTATTCGTCGGACATTTTGGCTGTACAGCCATTTATAGGTCGGCAGTTATTTTGGCGATGCCCGGACCCGAACCTGGGACCTTTCGCATGCTAGGCGAGTGCCTAAACCAACTGGGCTCCCCAGCCCCCCGAGTACGTTCTAGAAACTTCAGTTGTATAAGCCTAGAAACAGGCAAAAGCAACTTTTTGCATGACAATACGTATTAAATGATTAACTTTGGAAACTGATTATGAGCTACGTTTTTGGTTCCGTTTTTCAAGAATAATGTGCCAATTTACTTTCTTTTTATTAAAACACATTTTATAAGATTACAGGAATTCGGGAAGATTAATTTGGGAGAAAGGGCACTTTGTCTCAATCAGGGAGGGGGCTCGAACCCCCCAAGCCCCTTCCTGGCTGCGCGCCTGCTTGAACTGCAGTTTCGTTTTGTCTATCTAACCTTCGCCGAGCATTCCGCAAAACTCACAAACTTTATTGAGTTCTTCACAATCATATTCTGGAACAGAAGAAACTCTAACGCTAATGCGTTTTGATGATCGTGACGATGGGATTACCTGCGTAAGTTCCTACGGTTAAACCAGTTTTACGGTTTAACCTACGTACGGTTCCTACTGTTAAACCAACATTGTATTACAGATACTTGAACTGCAGTTTCGTTTTGTCTATCTAACCTTCGCCGAGCATTCCGTTCGCATTGAACTGCCAAAGTTGTCAATTTTTCGTCAATTGAATGCTATTAAATGAATTATCGAATGAATCAAAGAATGCTACCAAAGGCTATGTAATTCAAGCTACTTCATTTATTTCAAGATATTCTACGAAGATTAAAAATGGTAATTTATGTATTAAAGATAAATTGAATTTCTTGGAATCATTTCAAATACATTTCGTGTTGCTTGCAATTAAGCATTAAAAACATTATTTTGCATTGTTCTTTTTATTTGTATCAGCAATTTCAAAACTTTTGAAATTTGTGTATTCAAGGAAATTTATTACAGAAATAGAAATCGAAAATTTCGCAGAAATAAAAATGATTCGGGTGAGATATCATCTTGTGTTGATTTTTTATTTTTATGGGGTTGTGAAATAATAAGGAGATTGTGCAAGTTTTAAGAGATAGGGGAGGGCAAGTGAATTCGGAAACCTCGGGCTGTATCTCGCCAGCTGTGTGTGTGGGAGGGGGGGCTATGACATTAGCTGTAAGCGCTGACCTGTAGCCGGAAGCAAAGTCATTTGTAGAAGAGATGCTAATGGCCGTGTGGTGAGTTGGTACTTATTCTAAAAATACGGTTTTTAGTGATTTTCATCAAATTTTGGGCCTTTTAAAATTATAAGAGAAAAGTGACTGTTATCTCTAAGTTAGATAAATCAGTTATATATCATTGAAAAGAGTAATTATTTGGCTATTTTATCACGTTGTTAGTTTGGACGCTAAGGCTACCTACCTTTCTTGAAACAAGCCGTCTATGCCATTTTGTCTTACTGGCGTTATGCCGCCACATGCAAAAGTGCAAAAGGATGACGGCATAGTCCGTAAAATATAAATTTCATATATTGGCCCTACAACCTATTGGTTTTCGTTCCAGATGCCACGTATCTGAAAAAGAATAACTGAACTGGACAAATAGACCAACGAAACTTTTACCATTCCAAATTTAATTAAACCTATTTTAGTTCTATATGTATTGCTTTATGTAATTTTCCATTATTTATAAATTATTTCTTTTGTTTATTGGTGTGGCGGCATTACCTCAGGTACCTAGGTAATCCAGCCACTGTGCAAGCTTTTAGAAAAAAACAATTTCATTCAGTTTCTATTAAAGATTTAAATTTTAAAAAATCACCAGAAGATAGGTCATGAACTGTAGTATACTATGCTCATTACAATTTACTACATTAATTGCAACGCAATTCTGCATGAAAATTCAATTTCCCTTAAGGTGGCTCCATTCCCCTTCTCTTCCTTACTCGATTATTATAAACATCAGTTTGAGAAACGGTAGCATGCTTTTGGAATATTTGAATTGCCCATTTTGGTAGGCAAACTTACTGAACTTTTAAAAGTTATATTTTTATATTTGTTATGTCCAACACAATTATCGGGCAAACTAATTTAATACGTCACAGTGTAAACTCGTGAATCGCAACACGATTTTTAATGTCTTGAATTTGTACCAAATTTCATTGTACTTGAATTTTTGAGATTGTTGAAAGCATTGTATGTTTAAATTTCATTGCTGAACTTGAAATCGATTGATTAATTTATTTATTTGAATGAATTCCTGGGTTAGAACCGTTTGTTTATGTATAGTCTTTTCATGCGGCGAAAAAACAGGACATCAATTTTTGCACGACTAGTACTTTTGTTGTGTTGCTTATCTCCTAAGTTTAGCAGAGCTAGACCAGGTCTTTGATGTTAGTCACTCTCGAAAAGTCCACAACCATGACTGGATTTATATAAAGATCGAGTCAGGAATAATGCAAGGTACAGAATTCTCTGCTTCTTTATGATGTAGAACAGGGGTTCCCAACCTTTTTGCACCTGCGTACCACTTGACTTTTTGAGAAATTCTGGCGTACCATCAGATCAAAATATTTTAATAAACGTATAACCTTTCAACTCTTCTAAAAGTGCTCAAAGGGTTTTTAGTACAATTCCTGAGAAAACTTTGTATTTAATGGTTAGATATTTGCTTATTTGTTTAGCATGTTTATAATAAAAGAGAAAAAAAATTAAAATGGTATTAATTTACAGTTTTATTTATTACCTATAGTTCTAAAAACATACAAATAAAAAAATACTACAAACTCAGTAGAAAAATTAATCACCATACAAAATATACTTTTGTAGTCTTTAGTGCGAAATTTGTTGTTGTTTCCCTGTGATTAAAATATTAACTTTAGGAGTAATGGAACTTATTTTCACTAAGTCCTCTTCAATACCTATTCTGCTCCTGTGGTTTTTTTTTCAACTTAAGTTCAGAAAATCCACTCTCAGAAAATCCAATGGCATAAAAATTAGCAGAGCTTGCCAGAAAATCAAAGTGTACTAGGTTTTGCCACTGGTTTTACATATGATCCAGAAGTTAATTAAAAATTTCTCTTTAAAATAATGTTAAGGTTTAAAATACTGAGTAATGTGTTTGCGTTCTCACTGCACATGCGTAAAGAAGATATTGATAACATCATGTTGCTCACATCACTCACGCGTACCACCTGAAATATTCCTGCGTACCACCAGTGGTAAGCGTACCACCGGTTGGGAATCTCTGATGTAGAACCATTCTTTTTTTTTATTATCAAATTACGAAAAAGCTACTTTTAGGCCGACTAAAATTTTCTCAAAATACCTCACTGTGTGACGGTAGTCAGGGCTTTCAAAAATCCAAACTAATAGGCGGAAATTGCTATTCGTTACTTCAAAAGGATATTGATGGCACGGAATCGCTAAAGATATAGTTAATTTTTTTCGATAATGTAAAATTTGGCTTCACTGCTGTGTTCCCAAATTTAAAATCATCATAAAATTAAGTTATAAACATGGCGAAATTCTTTAAAATTGTTATTAGGAATATTCTTTTAAACAGATGCGGCACGGAATATTTTATCTTTCTGTTTCTTAGATATTTTTTTTCTCTAATTGGGCTGCAACATTGGCGGTCAAGCCTTGCAGACTCGTCACATTCCCCTCAACGGAGAGATTTTTTTTGTGTGGCATCATCTAGGCGACTCTCAGTAGCAATTTTGACGTACAGATTACAATGAATCTGAGCTCTCTGTGGATGTTAAACCATGGAGAGATTTAATTTTGCCGAGAGAACCCAGACTAAATGGGTCCTCCAGGGATTTTTTACATGCCACATAATCATATGACATGCGTGCCCAGAATTTTCCCATCCAGAAAATCTGACGACTCAGCCGGGCTCGAACCCGCGATCTTGGGCTTACGAGGCGGACACGTTTAACCTCTCAGCCACTAAGCCGCTGCGTTTTTTTATATATATATTCTCACTTTTAGCTAATAGCCTCTTAGTCAGAAGGGGGCTGGGGAGCCCAGACGGTTAGGCATTCGCCTACCATGCGAAAGATCCCAGGCTCGGGTCCGGGCATCGGCAAAATAACTGCCGACCTATAAACGGCCCGCGCAGCCAAAAATGTCCGACGAATAATACCCCGTGTAAGGGAGTGCACGTTAAATATCCTTCAAAAGTCCTACCGCTGCGTACGCCAAGATGTCGCCCTTAACGATTGCGTTGGGTGAATATTCAGGTGTCGGCTCGTCACTTGACTGTGGTTCTAAAATACGACGCCGTTCACCAAAAGCCCTCGTGTAGCTCTAGTGCGACGATAGTTCAAACCCAACCTAACCAGCCAACCCGGCGGCGCAATGGTCAAGGTGCTAGCTTTTGGAGCTGCCGGGTTCGGGTTCGAATCACAAGGTAAGGTATTTATATTTGTGTTTGTCAATAAATGTTGTTATTTGTCTATGTGTTTGTGTTGTCCTTCTTTTGTGTGTCTCTTGTGACTGTTTCTTCTGGTGAGCGGGGTAGAGGGCTATAAAACCTATGCTCTTCCCTTTGAGGATGCACTCACTGTCATTTGTTAACATAACTGAACCTCCCTACCAGAGGAATAGCAATTCTGCTTATTAGTACGCTATATAGAAAGCTTTGAGTATACCGTTTAATTACACTTTATCCCGCCTTTATATAATTTGTGTTTCTATGCAATATGCGTCATCCATTTTTTGAGACGCGATGTTACATTTTCATACCGCAATGTAAAAGGGTGAATTCCTTTTAAGTTCACCAGGTTCCTTGTTGGCGAAAATTCTGCAAAACCTCACTCACAGAGGAACTCGGAAAAGGAAATGACAATTTTTATCTAAATTCCGTTTTCAAGTTCCCTCCTAAAGCTTCCTTCCAATCCACTCTAAAAATTCATATCTTGTTAGGTATGGTAGAAAAAAATTGTTACATAATCGTTACATTTTAGAATATTTGCGATTGATCGGAGATATTCCTAAATGAGTAGTGAGGATTTCGCCCTTTCCAAGTACCGTTTAACGGATATATTTAAAAAAATTAAAAGTTTTACAGATTTAACTCTTTAATGCATACTGTTGCCATATAACAACAAGTAACATAATCCACTTTATTGTATAAAAGTAGAGCTCTCTCTCGACAAATCTGTTTTTTTTCATCTATTACATTCCATTTTGAAGTTTTAGTTACCAATTACCCTCATAGATAACAGTAGTAAAAGTGTTTGTGTGGTTGTGTGTTTGGTTGGACGGTAGACCTATATTCAGGTTAGTGTGCTTGGTCAGCACACAAATCTGATTATCTCTACCAACCAACCAAAACAAAAGTAATTCGAGAGAAAGGAAAACAAGACCGCAGAGCTATTGCCAGATCCCCCGTGAAACAACCCCAGAAAGCATTCTTTTTTTTAAGATACAACATCTTAATTGACTGAGCATTTTCCTTTAATTGAATATAATGTTGTTAGAAAAATACAACCACATAATGAATTATGAATTTTAAACTAGAGCAAAAAAAAAACATCAATAAGTTGTTTACATAATAAACCAAATAATTTCAGACACTTCTTCCAATAAAACATAAATTATTTGAAATCTATCAATAGTTCTTGAGACATGAACGTGCCAACATCAGAGAATGTTGAAAGAACGTGCAATTCTATACCTCAGATTTGTTCCCACCCTGTAAAAGTGTTTTTCTGCATAGAGAGTGTCAGTCGCTGCCTTTAGCCTCACGCTTAAAGTAACCACAAGAACGACAAACGCAACTTTAAACACCAGGTCGCCATCTTTTATTTTAATCCTCCGAAGAAATTCGAAAACATGCAATAGTAATTCACGCAGCTTATAGAAAAGACCAGGCGTCGTGCTGCGGAATAAGGAATTTTAACAAAGTTGGAGAGCGTGCAATAATTAAATATGAGCAATTATATTACAAACCTTACACCTCCCCCACTAGAGTTATATTAAATTCAAAATTTAAAATAACTAAACCTAACAAAACATCAGTACAGGAGCAATGTGCTACGGTTGAGTTATGAAGAAGAAAAATACTACAAAAGAACTAAATACTACTAGCACTAAAATACTTCAAAGTTCAAACAGCAAAAAGTTATCATCATTGGTTGTACTGTCTTCTGTTCAAAGTCTCGACAAGGCGTCAGCATTGATCAATTTCTGTCCTTTCACATAATTTATTTTAAGATTAAATCGCTGTAGAGCCAATGCCCAACGCTGGAGCCTAGGGCTTTGAGGAACAGAGTCCGAAAGAAATACAAGTGGGTTGTGGTCAGTCATTAAAATTATTTCCGCTCCAAATAATATTGTCTCGAACCGTTTGAGAGCCCATATGATGGCAAAGGCTTCACGTTCGATAGTGGACCACTTCTTTTGACTTTCATTCAGTTTCTGACTCGCAAATGCAATTGGATGGAGGTTTTCTTCTTCATCAGGCTGACTTACACAGCTTCCCACGGCGTATTGCGAAGCGTCGGTGTATAAATAGAACGGCTTGCACACTTCTGGCACTTTTAATTGAGATATTGCACCTAGCAGCTCCTTTAGCTGATGAAAAGCGTGATCGGCTTCTTTATTCCATGGTAGTTCATTGGGAACTCTCTTTTTTGTAAGTTCGGTTAACGGCAACGCAATGGCCGCAAAGTTGGGTATATATTGCCTGTAATAGTTGCAGAGCCCTAACGCACTCCGTAACTGTTTCTTGGTTTTGGGTGTCTGTAGGCTGCTTACCCCTTGGATTCTCTCAGGATCTGGTCCATGCTTACCAGACCCAACTAAATGTCCCAAATATTTCACTTGAGACTTCGCAAAGCTACACTTCCTTAAGTTAACTGAAAAGTGCAAGTCATTTAGCCTGTTGAAAATGAGCTTCAAATGTTCAATATGTTCCTTCCAGCTATTCGAAAATATTGCCAGGTCATCTATATAAGCACACGAAAAGTCGGAGTAATCTCGTATGGCCTCCGATATCGCTCGTTGGTAAGTGGCAGCTGCATTTCTGAGACCGAATGGCATCACCTTCCAACGGTATTGGCCTCTGTGCGTTCTAAAAGCTGTAAGCTCCTTGCTGTTCTCATCCATGGGTATCGCCCAGTAGCCTTTTAACATATCCAAGAGAGTAATGAACTTTTTCTTTCCCACCAGAAACGTTAACTCTTCTATATTCTGCATTGGATAGGCGTCTGGAATCGACACGCTGTTCAAGCTTCGAAAGTCAATGCATAACCTCAAAGAACCATCCTTTTTGTTAACGCATACTATAGGGTGCGCAATCTCACTTTGGGTAGCTTCAATGAGATCCAACTTCAACAATTCTTCGATTTGCTCATCGACTTTCCTTTTTAATGCCTCTGGAACTCGGTAAGACTTGGGTTTAATAGCTTCTTTAAAACCTTTAATTTGAATGGTATGCTTCCCTACTTTAGCTCTTCGAATTTTCCCGGAGAAGAGATCCTCATTTTCCAGGATTAGTTTGACCAGTGCACGCCGTTGCTCTTCTGCCAAATGGTCCAATTCTGCTTCCTTCAGAAAACTGTTACCACTAGCTTTCTTAAATATGGGGGTTTCATAAAGTTCCCCAAAATCTTCATCGTCGTCAAACACGATTCCCACGGTCTGGGTCCTAGCTATGTATTCCCGGAGCTTATTGGCATGTAGAAGCCTCAGGTTGTTCTCTGGCATCCGTACATAATATGAATCTGGGTACTTCCGCTTCACGATTTCTACTGGCCCGATCCATCTTGCATATAACTTGTTGGTCGAGTCCGGGACCAAAGCCACCACCAGATCCCCCTCTTTAAATTCTTTATACCGCTTTCGGAGATTGTAATGACTCACATAGCCATCTTGCTGATGCTTTGTAATCAGTTCTGCTCGTCGTGTTGCTGCTTCAAGTTTGACCTTTAGCTCTTGCAGGTATGTGGTGCTAGATTTGCTGAGGCTGTAAGGTAAATGCATACCCCCTGCCCATGTAGAACTGAGTATAGCTAGAGGCCCTCTAGGTTCCCTTCCGTACATCAAAAGGAACGGGGGTACTCCGGTAGTAGAATTAGGAACCTCCCTGTACGCCCATAATAGAAAAGGGATATGACGATCCCAATCTCGCTCATATTCTCGAATTACATGATGTAGCATGCTCTTAAAGGTTTGATTCCCTCTCTCAACCACTCCATTGCTTTCAGGATGGCCTGGAGTACAAAAACGCGGACAGGCTCCCATCTTCTCCATGAATTCTTTAGTCAATTTTGAAGTAAAATTCGTGGCATTATCTAGGACCATTACTTCAGGCACGCCAGTTCTGCAAAATATCTCTAAAAGAGCTGAACAAGTAGCCTTTGCCGTCAATGATGTCAATGGGACTGCCTCCGGCCACCTCGAATGTTGATCTATAAGGCAGAGTACATACTTATGCCCCCTAGATGATGCTGGTTCAATCGGCCCAATCAAATCAACATTTACCACTTGAAATGGTAACTCAGGACGAGTTACTGCACTTATAGGTATTTTATCGGTAGCACGGGGCACTTTCCGCATCTGGCAGCCATGACAAGAGCTACAATGTTCCTTTATCTCCTTACTCATATTTGGCCAATGAAATGAAAACTTAATCCTTTCCGCTGTTTTCTTTGCTCCTAAGTGGGCCCCAAAGACTGATTCATGAGCTATTTCCAAAACCTCTCTCCGTCTAGTTAGAGGCAACACCAACTGCTTTAACTGCTGCCCCATAATCTTTTCGTCATGGTACAATAAACCGCCCACTGTTGAGAATCCACCTTTACCTTGTCTTGCTGATTCCCATCCCTTCGTCAATGTTTCACACGAGCTTTGTTCTTCTTTAAAGATCTCGGCTTCACTTTTGATGACTCTCCCATTTCTATTTCCTCCACCTTTTTCCTCAACACTTGACTGTTCTACCTGGAGGTCTGCATCTGACTGTTCTTCTTGCTGGTCTACGCTATTTGCTGCCTCGTCAATGATAGATTTCTTATTCAATTCTGCCATAAAAACCGAGCTTCCCGTGGTATAACTTTTGGCCTTATTTGTTAACGCCTTATAGGTTTCCGTATCTAGCAACACGTCCGCATTCAAATCTTTACAAGTCGCCACCAAGACTGTCATAGTAGGAGTGATCTGTCCTACATTTTCTTCTACTAAACTAATATTGATTTCTGCTAGATTTGCTTCTTTTGCTTCTCCGAAAGCAGGTTTCAACCGGATTCTTCCTTTAACAACCTCATTTTGTTCTTGCAACAGGTCCTCTCTAAAAACGGTAATTTCTGTACCTGAATCCAAAATTGCATTCAATATGCTTTTTCCATACTTAATCTTCACTATATTCATTCGCGCCATCCTTATCTTGTTGTTTGTTTGCTTTGGTTTTATTGCCAATACTTCCCCGCTGACTCTTGCCGTGATAACGTCTGCATTGGCTTGTGTATCTACAGCTGTATCGCTTCTTTGTCCACCATTCTGTGGCTCCCTGTCCCCGTAGCCTGCCCTATGATAACAATTGCGGGCTAGGTGAGATGTTTGTCCGCATATAAAACATGCTTGTGGTCTTGATCCCCTGAAATCTCCACCTCTATAAGACCCTCGTCGAAGCGGTGGTGGGCTGTATCTTCCTGTATTACTATCTGAATTGGCTTTATTGCGATATCTGTTCGCAGGATACTGATTTTCTCCATCCCTTGATAATTTTCCCTTGGACTCCAAGTAGATGTCACACTCCTTCCCTAATCTAGAAGGTTTAAACCAATTTTCTCCTTGTTGAATTCTTATAAACATAGCAGTTTCTGGGTCTGAAGTTTTGAAAAGTTGATCCGAAACAATTAAGTCGTTTACGGTCTGAAAATCTTGCGCCTTTCTTCTTTCACAGTAGTACAGCCACAGAGCGTTTAACCTCGATGCGAATTGCAGGAAAGTTTCATTTACATACCTCCTAGCCTCCGTAAAATTTTGTAAACATGCTTGTGGAGACGGTTCATATTCTCGTAATATCATCTCCTTAACGGTATCATACTCTTTAATATCATCTCCCTTGAGATAAGTAAGTACACTCAAAGCCTTATCACCTAATAAGTTAATTAAAATTTCAGAACGATATTCCGTTGGAACCATTTTAGTTTCAAACGAGCGCTCCAAAGACTGGAAAAATAACACCCAGTTTTCTGCTTTTGTTGGCACTGGCATTGTGAGTATACGGATACTTTTAACAAAACCCTCAATCGAAACTTTATCTCCTTCATTGCTTATTTTAATAGAACCGTCACTCACCGCGCTGTTGTCGCCAATACCCTGTCCGTGATTCAACTGCGCCAACTGCAGCTCATGTTCTCTCTGCTTTTCCTTTTCAGCCGCTATTATCTCCCTTTCCTTTTCCTTCTCGGCCGCTATTCTCTCCCTTTCCTTTTCCTTCTCGGCCGCTATTCTCTCCCTTTCTTTCTCCCTTTTCTCGTCTTCTTCCCCAGCTTTCCGGTCTTCAATCGTTGTAATCAAAAATTCTCGCCAAAATTCTGGATCTTCAGTATAGCGCTGGCTACTTTCAATTTGTTTTCGCAAGTCTACTAGTTTAGCGGCAGCGCTTACCGATTCTCCCATTTCTTCCAATACCAGCCTCAAATCTTCCTTTTTGCTTCCTTTAACAGCAAACATTTTCTCTTTATTATTAGAAATTGGTTTCCCCGCACAATGTCAGTCGCTGCCTTTAGCCTCACGCTTAAAGTAACCACAAGAACGACAAACGCAACTTTAAACACCAGGTCGCCATCTTTTATTTTAATCCTCCGAAGAAATTCGAAAACATGCAATAGTAATTCACGCAGCTTATAGAAAAGACCAGGCGTCGTGCTGCGGAATAAGGAATTTTAACAAAGTTGGAGAGCGTGCAATAATTAAATATGAGCAATTATATTACAAACCTTACAGAGAGTATATTTGCAGAGAAGCGACTTCCCAGGATTTTTTACTTTCAATGAACAATACATTACTGCGCTGGGGCTGAAAACCGAAATGAAGATTCTTTGCGGTTCTTCTCGTTTTGGAGGGATTCCGAGAAAAGCTTGATTTGGTTCGTCAGTCTGAAACTACTCTACAGCTTGAACTAAACGAGCCACGGACTTCAAATGTGTTATGAAAGCTCTCATTACCTGTCGCATGTCATAATAAGGCTTACGAGAAATCGACCTAGTGAAAAAGGGTAGCTAACAAAGAAAAATTTTGGTTTTGAAGGCATTTCGAAAAAAAAAAAAAAAACACCCGAAAAATTATACAGACTTCAACAGGAGCTCTGCGTACTCTGTGGGACATCAAAATTATCGCTTGCGACCTGGCGTATCCATTTGGGGACATTTTTTAAAATCACCCCTCAAATAATTAACGCGTTAATTATTTCCGAAATTGACCTGGTCCGATAGAAGAAGATCCAAATATTAGTTTTCAGCCTTTGATTACAGGTATCAGTCATTTATTTCTATTAAAAATGAAGTTGAACGAGGGTCAATACAATATTAGAGTTCTTAAAATGTTTAAATTTTTTTCTTCAAACTTAAAAAAGTTATTTTAGTAGCTAATTTTAAAGGCATTTTGAGTTAAAAATAATGCTAAAATAATCTGTTAACTACAAATAAGTGATACGGCCTTTTTTATTGCATTTATAGCACACAAAATGTGTATTTTTAGAGTTTAAGGCGTGTCCCTAAGTAACTATAAATAAAAAAAAAATTCTTTGAAAAACATGCTTTTCAGCATATATTTGTGTGAAAAGTATGTTTAGATGAAGAATATACGTGTAGGATTTGGCTCGGGTCTAAGAGGTTAAGGTTCCGGAGAAAATCGCAAAGGTAACTGACAGTTGCGTAGTTTTGCACACCCCTAGTTTTGGGCAGCAGCATGCACTAGAAAATATAACATACTCTGAAGGAATTCAAGGAACTCATTTAATCAGTGTATGAGTTTAAAATATTAGACTAGTTGCCGCAGTTTAAATTCACCGTGCTTCGACAGCATGTAATTGTACATATTACTTTGAATAAAAAAGTTTTAAAATACAAGTTATTTTTCATTAATACCAAAATAAAGCTACAAGTTAGGGCTTTCTGAATTTCCTACAATAATGACATAAAAAGCAGTTAAGGCTAACAGTAGTACACTTCTGGTTATTCCATTGCATATGTCCGTTATTCCTTCTTTGGTATATTTTGGTAGTCTATTGGTGTGGTATGGTACATATATATTCCAGCTTGTGTGCTTGTTTAGAGAACCGCTCATAAGCTTTTGTCAAGTGGAACAGACACAGAAAGAATATTAACAGTCACAAAGAAATGAATAACACATAGACAAATAACAACATTTATTGACGGCCACAAACATCCATGCCTGACCGGGATTCGAAAGCGATTCCGTCAGCTCCAAAGGCTAGAGTCCTAACGATTGCGCCACTGGGGCGGCAAGTCTATTGGTGAAGAGCGTCATAATGTAGAACCACAGTCAAGTGACGAGTCGACATCTGACTAGGCACCCGACGTATATTTAACATGCACTACCTCTACATGATACTGTTGTTGGACATTTTAGGCTGCACAGGCCGTTACCGGTTTGGTACGAGCCATATTAAGTTTTCATTTCCAAATAAAATATTTCGTAAATTTTTACAACTGTCAGATTTTATTTAGATTGATATTTGATGATGTTTTTATAGTTCTGCAGTGTTTTTGGCGATACCCGGACCCGAACCAGGGACCTTCCGCATGCTAGGCTAACTCTTAACCCCAGGCAACCTCCCCCCCTTCACCCGTTATTGCCTTATTCGAAGCCATTAAAGTTTTAAAAAAAAATGCCGACTTATCATTGTCACTGTAACGAGGTCAAAATCTATTCCATCTTCTTCACCTTCGACTCTTCAGAACGAAAATAAGAATATAGTTTCCTTCTCCTTCGGAAAATGAAATGGAACACGTGAGACCCGTTTCCCAATCTCGTTAGCGCTAATGAAATGCCGTGGTCAGAGACACGTGACGTGTTCCATCGTTCGTTTATATTCAAATTGTGTTTCTTCTGCGTCGTCAAGGTGTTGTCATTTGGAGAACTTAGTGAAAGAACGTGCTGAGTTATATTTTTGAAAAAGAAAAAATGAGATTTTAGTGCCAATTGAGCATATTACTAACTTCTTTAACGATAACAAGTTTTACCTTTGTTACAAACTGTAAGTAAAGAATATTTTTTACGGTTTGCAAGTACCGTTTTCAAGAGATCTGAGCGCAAACGAAAACTTTAAAGCTCCTTTCCCCGTTTTCACCTTTTTGTCACTTAGCACGGTCTTCCACTGAGATCTTCATTTCTCCCTTATGCAATAACAAATGTATCGCTAACTGTAAATGAAAGTCAATTCCATTGCGGCATTTCCCTCTGCGCTCTTCCTTTGAACATTTTAGCGAAATAAGAAGCGTGTACGAAAACCTTTCTGTGGGCTTGACCTTTTTTTCTTACATTAGGAATTCATTAGATTCCTTCGTTTTATGTCGATTGTATTTTAGCATAGATAAAGGTTGTTTTTTACATTAGGCATTTTTTGTCATTTAATTAAAATATTTTTCTGGCGATTGCTTACAAAAACGTTTGTGCAGTTCTAATATAAAATTTCGATTTAAGTAAATTGTGTTTGTGTCTTCTGTTGTGCAACTTAAAGCTTCTCTTGAAAAGGTTAAAACGCAACAGGCATGTTTCACGTCTTGAAAGGCAAATTCCACAGAGCTGAAAATAAAATTTGTTTGGTTAAATAATGTAGTAGACGGAGCTTACCTTGTCAAACTACCAATCACCGAAACAAATAAATCCTGGATTGAACGCAGGAATGACTAACGTCAGTTGAAACAAGTCAATTAAAGTAAATTGTCGTTATTCCATTGAAACTTTATGATGTCTTAAGGCTCCAAGAACTAAGGATTTGATAACGGTTGTCCGATAATGACATGTTACTGGGCAATAAAATCTAACGCAGCAAAAGTGTTAAACTTGGAAGTGCCCCTGTTTGTTTCAACTTTGTCCTACATTTGGATGCGACATTCATTAGTATTCCATTCCACTTGCGTTTCTCAGAAATTTTGAGCAATCCGGAATATTTTCTACGTAATGACAATCTTGACCATGGGTGATGCGTAATAATTTTAACATCTGATTAGATGAATCTACATAAAAGGAGGATAAATTAAGCACATGTTTTCTTTATATATATATTTTTAAAAAATGTAAAAATGTACTTGGTCGGTATTTGGTCACAATGGACAATTCAAACGAGACATAGCTTAGTTCGAGGGAAAGAAGAAAATGCTTGACGACGTAACTCTGGCATCATTTTATGCATGAACGTTTTAGTTTAGATGAATTAGCTGCCGAGTGGTTTGTCTGTGGGGTTTAAGACAATGGTTGACGTAACTGTGACATCATTCAAGGCGTGGTCGTTATAGTTGGCTACTTACACTTTTCAAAGCTTTCAAACAGCACCGTGTTTTACATGTACACTCACTGAGCTTCAAAATAAGCACACAAGGCTTATTTTAATTTTTATAATAAAATTTAAAGAACTGCTTTAAGAAATACTAGAGTAGTTTTCAACCACGTTTCCCAAATTAAATGTTGTTGGTTGGTTGGACTTACGTTAAGTAAGACTAACACAACACACACTCACACGCATACGTGACAGATGTTGCCCTCTATCGCGCGCCACCTCCGCAATTTATACATGTCCCTGAAAGGGGGGGGGGATAGTCTCCAGGGACCTGTACCCGTGGGTAACTGCGCAATGACCGCCCACAGGACTTTCGGACCTAACAGATTTAGCGAGCACGTACTCGATGGTCGTCAGTGGTACCGTGACTCGATCGCGGGACCTTCCGAGATCGAGATCTTAACCACAAGGCTCCCCACAACCGAAATAAAATATTTCGTAAATTTTTACAGCTGTCAGATTTCATTAAGATTGAAATTTGATGATGTTTTTATAGTTGTTTAGTTCTAATTAAGCATGACTAATGGTTCTAGATATCTTGTTTGTGTTTGTCTGTATTTGCTCAGAGTACAGTGCGACATACGTGCTTGTTAAATCCGTGGAGTCAAAATTCCCGAACAAGAGCATGACGGTGCCTATGCTTTGCCTTGGGTGCCCGCTCAACTCGAGTCTTCTTCTGTTGGTTGAGTTGAATTATCGTCGCACTAGAGCTACACGAAGGGTACTGGCGACAGTCGCCGTAATTTAGAGCCACAGTCAAGTGAACTTAGGACGACATCGTACGTGGGGTCGGGACTTGGAACACATTTAAAGTGAACTCTCCCGACGCGGAGTAGAGTATTATTCGTCGGACTCTTTGGCTGCACTGACCGTGTATAGGTTTGCAGTTGGTTTTTGGTAATAACCAGGCCCAAACCTGGGACCTTTCGCATGTAAGGCAAACGCCTTACCGACCGGGCTAACTAGAATTCCAAATCTTCTTCGGAACAGATGAACTAACATGACGGATGCCCCCTCCCCCTCCCCGTTTCCGAGAGTTGTAAGCGACGAGCCTCTCACCAAGAAGGTCCTTGGTTCTGTCCTTGTTCTAGCCATACTAAGACGTATTCGTGCTGGTAGAAAAAAAACACCAAAAATCACCTGGGTGACCGAGTACGCTGCGATATATGTACGTGCTCGTTAAATCTGTGGAGTCGAAAATTGTGATGTGCCTATGAAGTTAGAGTACAATGTCACTCTAAGTTCCGTTGGGTGCCCACTCAGTTGTTTACCTCGTCACTTGACCACGGTTCTAAATTACGAGGCGTAATTAGCTGTGTTAAAGCTATTAATGGAGGCTAGAAATAGGCAGCTGGAAACGATCATAATGCATTACATGACGGATAACGGAACTTTACTTAGAGCTTCTCTGGCCTTAAAAGTTGAATAGGCCGTGGATCCTTAAAATTTGTCGTGCTAAATCTCCAGCAGCAAACCGGCCCAAAGGGGACATACCTGATCTTGCGACACGCGTCACAACTTGCAACCGCGGTTTTCCCCCAACCTTGAACGGCCAGAACTTGTCCGACTGCTCGCGTCACTTTCGATTGGAAAAAGACACACTTGGGGCCCATCGGGTAAAAAGTGAATGCAATGGGTCATTACATAACTTAAAATGGATTATTACAAAGTACAAGGCTCTATTACAATCAGACAGGTCGGGGTGATAGCAATTTATAAGAGATTTTTGAATTCATGAAAACAAAATATTCTTCTGCGGTCATCAGTTAACCCATTAACACTCTCTTTTTAGAATGAAAACTTTAACTTAAAGCTTTTGCTTAAAAATTAGTTTTTTGTGTAACTTAATTTGTTTTAGTGTATTGTTTAGAAATATAATGTCTTCATTTGTCCGATACTTTATTGAGATAAACGTAAGCAGGAAGCTTATTTTTTTTCGCGTGGAAAATTGTCTTACTAATCATATTTGTTTGTTTGGTTAGACATATATTTTCAGGCTTGTGTGCTTCGTCAGAGACCCGCTTATATAAGTCTTCGTCAGGTAAGACAGTCGACAGACACAACACACACACTCGCACTCACATGCACATACATCCGTGACAGATGCTGTCATCTAACGCCGTCAATTTAGACACGTCCCTGAAGGAGAGGAAAATAGTCACCAGGGACCTGTACCCATGGGAAACTGCGCAACGACCGCCCACAGGACTTTCGGACCCACAGATTTAACTCCGCATATGCTCGGAACCGGGTTCATTGGAGGGTTTGAGAAACCCCCCAATGAACCCTGAAATTCTAGTTTTGTCTGGGAGAAAATATCCAAGAGGGAAAAATTGCTGAGTTTGCTCTTCAATCCATGGAGTCGATGGCTCATGTAAACGCGCCTTTAATGCGCTTCTCATCAACTTACCACATACTCAGAAGTCTTTAATTAAAATTTTTTTTGTGTGATGGCACTAACCAACGTCGGCGTCGGTTCAAACTAAAGTGGGGCCCGGGTGGCTTAGTGAGTTCAATTTCAGCCCATCACGCTAACAGTCTGTGCACTGTACCGGGTGCGGTTTCGATTTCCGCCTTCGCCCTGGGTGTAATTCCTCTCTCTGCGTCAGTAAAAATTCTGTCTGTGTCTGTCTTACTTGACGAAAGTGGGGTCTTACTTGACGGGTCTCTGATCGAGTACCCAAGCCGTAAAATACACGTATCAACCAACCTATTCAACTAAACTTGAAAATGAACACATTTCTTGTGCATAATTATTAAAAAAAATACCCCCTTAATAACCTCACTTGACGAAGATTCGCAAAATGACGTAACCCGTTTCGAGTTGTTTCATTGGGCGAAAGGGAAAGCCGCATCCTCCAAACCCGAGTCGGATAAGATCTTCGTGTTTCCCCGTCGGAATTGCCGTAGCACGTCGGACAAGGTGGATCTCAGACAAGAGTTGAAAGGCCGTGCGAGAGAGTGTTTTTTCCCCCTTTTGCGTGCATGCCGTTTTTCTAACATTTATTACAACATGTTGCTGTGTTGGGGGTAAGTGACTGTTTTTTTTATTATGGAATATTTGAATTGTATTATTTTTAATCATTCATTTTTTAACGTTCAAGAGCTTCAAAACAAAAGCTTCAAAATAAAAAAAGCCCGTGTTTAAGCAGACGTTTTATTTCGAAAAAATGTTACTGCAAGTCTTCAAAAAATTGTTTTATGTTCTTGTGCACTCTTAAAACAAAAGAGTGAAATCCACTCCAGTTGGAGAAGTGCATTTTCGACACAGTAAAGGCATGCATATTTACTCAGACTGAGTTAAAATCACTCGTTTGGAGTGATCCTGTAGGAGGTTTAACACACAAAGGATCCACTCCAAAAGGAGAAGTGCATTTTCCAGTCTGGAGGAGTGAAATCCACTCAGACCGAGTTAAATTGGGAGTGTTTGTTTTAAGAGTGTGTAGTTATTTTAAATGCATATCGAATTAAAAAAATTAAAGTGAAATCTCCAAAGTTGTCTTACCTTAGGAAAATTTAATGTTCCAATCAATGTCGATAATCTCTATAAAATGTCCGAATTGTTTCTGAAGTTGCACTGAAAATGATTCGGACAATCGCTGGTGATTGTTGACATGCGATTTCGGACTTTCACCATAAGACAAACACACAGTGCAATGCTATAAACTGCCCGCCCTAGGACAGTTTGAGTCATTTATAAACAATGAACAACTTAGAAACAAAAGTTCCTATCAGGTGGACTTTACTACAAAACAGATTTGCCTAAATGAGTTTCTTGTGTCTGAAATAATCCGTAATAATTGACTCAAAGTTATTTCATCTTAGCAAATATACGACGCCCGTCGCCAATAGCCCTCGTGTAGCTCTAGTGCGACGATAATAATAAAAAAAAACATCTTAGCAAAAAAAAAAGTGTGCTAAAAGCACTTAGGAATCAAAAACCGAAGACTCGGTAGTCCCTTATCTTTCTTTACTGTTTCTAAACTTTTAATTTAAAGAATTTTGGAAAGTAAAAAGGTGTAAGAGTCACTCAAAAATGCTAGATAAAATATCAATTAAACTTTGAAATTATAGCTGCGTGATGTTTACGGTTTATTTGCTTATTCTGAAGCGAAACTCCGAATGTTAATCTTCCGAGCTAGCTTGGTAGTCATTTTATGGACAAACTGACAGAATCATAAGCAGAGTAAACTTAGCATAATTTAAGATTCCTATCCCGAAAGTTTCACATGCTATCTAAAGGATACTAATCAACCACTGGGCCTTTTTGTAGCTTGAGTGCATCATTTAAAATTTGTCAGAAATATAGTTATTAAATTATTTTTGTTAGTTTTTGTTTATTTTTAAACGGAAAACATCAAGATGTTTATTACAGCAAAAACCTGCTTTTTCAGTGAATTTCGTCTGTATGTATAAAAAACCCTTTAAAAAAACTACAATTTTAAATGCAATTGTTGTGGCTCTGCATGGTAGAATTTAGGTCTGTTAGTATCTAATAAAGTTTGAAAATTAAAAATATAAAGTAGTTGCGGTACATTTTTGGCACGAAAAACAGTTCACTTGGATATCATTATCGTGGAACACTCATTAAATTTATGTTTGTTACTCCGGAAACTTAGAGGGATGCACATTCTCACGGACTTAATACGTTATTTTTTTAAATTCGATTTTCTGCGGAAAAAAAAATATACAGAAACAAAAATTTTCGACAAACAGACTAGAGGCCCAGCAAGGTGGGTTCAAAATATTTCGAATTCTTGAGATTAAAATAACGAAGTACGGTATTACGAAGTACAAGGCTCTATTACCATTGAGGTCGGGGTTATATCGAATTATAGGAGATTTTTGAATTTATGAAAACAAAATATTCTTCTGTGGTCATCAGTTAACCCATTAAGGTAGGCGAATACCCAAAATTCTAAAATTTTTTACTATTACTTTAATCTTTTCCAAATTTGGCATAGTGATTTCAAATATAATGAACAATGCTTTTTGGGCAATTTTTTTTATTTAAATATAATTGATTTATTTTTAACGGTGTTTTTCAACTAAAAAAAGGGGTTTACGCCAACACTTCTAGCATAAAAAGTTTTACATTAATTTACCTGAAATTTTTTACAGATGCTATTTCAATATATATCTGTGCCACGAACCTCTAACATCTGGTGTAAATATAAAAGTTTTTTTTTAAAAAAAATGTCCAAGTGTAAGTTAATCGAAAAAAATCTTTTTTTGTGGTTTATAACATTTTTCTTAATAACTTCTTTTCTTGTAATTTGTATGTAACTCTAGAGGGTCATTGCATGCATCAGTTCAAAACGAAGAATTTAACACATAATTAATGTTTATAGGATGAAAATTCAATGTGGTAGACTTGTTAGCGTAAACCTCTTTTTTCAGTAGAAAAACACCGTTTAAAATAAATAAATTATATTTAAATAAAAAAATTCCCTATAGTATTATTCATTATATTTGAAATCACTATGAAAAATTTGGAAAAGATTAACTACCCCCCCCCCCCCGGCTCCTTGTTTGATGAACCCCTTGTTTGATCTGAACAACTGAATTAAATCGCCTCTTGTTCTATTATTTTCCAGGGAATACATGTATAATGATTTTAATCTCCTCTGTGTAATCTGTTATCATTATCGATACCAGATAAACCCTTAACCATTTTTGTAGCCCTATACTGAAAGTATTGCTTTGCTATGTAAGCACTCTTTCATCAGGCATGGAAATCGTAATAATATCGCAATAAAAACAAATTTAAAGAAAAATATATACTGCCAGCTAAATATTAGTTTTAATTTTAAAAAAGGACAGACATTTATCCCTACAAAAATAACAAGTTAGCAATGATTTTTCGCGGGAAAATGTAAATAGAAAGAGAAGAGCCACTTAAAATGGAAATTGGGAAAGAATTAAAATTCATTTGCATATTGTTTTTAGATTAACTTTAGACTTTTAAGATTCTTAAGTCTGTAACTTGTATCGCATTACCCAAAAAAAGAATTTGAGTAAATGAAAGATAGTTTTTAATATTTTGAGGTTAGCAAGAAACACAAAAAATGTTTCGTATCATTTTCGAATTAGAATTTTATTATAACACATGTACGAATATTTGAGGTTAATTAATTTTTGGTACTGTGTATTCTTAACTTTAAAAACGAAAAAATTTTGGTCCAAATCATAACTTCAATTGTTTTATAAATTATCGTTACCTATTATTGAAACATCCTAAGAGTTTATACAAGAAGCCCTTTATTAAGAAATCTATAACATTTAGGTGAATTTTAATATTGGAAGCAACACAATATTTAAAAATAACTATTAGTTTGGAAAAATCACTGTCATTCACCATACTGTTATAATTTGAAATTTTTGCTACTGTCAAATGATTTTTATTATGGAAAATTTAATTTGACTTGATTCACAGTTATTCATTCACAGTTTGATAATGAATTAACCAAAGTTTATAGTAGTATATACTTTATCTTTAATGAACCTCTAGGAAGCAATTATGCAAAAATTTTTATAACTAGTTTTCCTAAAACTTGCCATCTACGTTATTTAACAGCCCTTTGATGCATACAAGAAGTCATTAAAATAACTTTATTTTTGAGTCTATAAATCCTATTTTTTGGAATATTTAAAAAAAAGTTCGTGATAAACAGAAAAAAAAACATTTGGATGAAAGATGCAAAAGTTAGTGATTGTAATTTTTGTGATATTTAGTCTACTACTTTTTTTAAGTTCGTACTTTTTAACGAAAAATATTATTTCTGTCCCCAATGTTAAGCAAATTTGTTTTTCCTTTTCTGATTATAGTTTAAAGTTTCTTTATAATTAGTTCCTTGTCGTAACTTTAAAACTTAAATTATTTTAAAGATGGAGATTTTGCTTAATTTTTAGGGGTTTAACATAATATGAATAAAAATGCATTAAAACTGAATCCTAGCTTTAGTTTAATTACAATGTTTAACGAATGCATAAATAGCAAATTTGTGAATATAATGATCTTGAATTCTGAAAATACTTGAGTAGGTTTTTTAAAAGGTGGGAAATATGGAAATTTCTATGACTTCGATTTTCAATTTAAAAAAACTTACTCACAAATACTGTTACCCTTAAAGATTTAAGCAGCATAGATTTTGTGGGTTAAGAAAACATAACGTCGCTAGCAAATAAGTTAAATCAACGAGTAAAAGTTTTTAGTCTTAGTAACTTTTACTTTCACGAAAGGTTGTGTCAAGGCAGCGACTGACGACCCAACTGCAGTTCTGACTTTATCCATTTTCACTCTAAACAAATCAAAGATTAAAACATATAAAAAGTGCAAAAAAAAGTTCATTTTAGAACGAAACGGGTCTAATTCAGAAGTGGACATGTTCTCTTAAACCCCTAAATGACATGCATTGAAGGCTGCTCACCTCAAATCTAACCCTGTCAATCAACACAGTTGGACTTCAGTTCAAGTGAAGTTTCAAATGGAGGTTATAATAATATGGGAATGATAGTGCAAGAAAGTGGACTCTTAAAACAACACTCCTAATTTAACTCAGTCTGAGTGGATTTCACTCCTCCAGACTGGAAAATGTACTTCTCCTTTTGGAGTGGATCCTTTGTGTGTTAAACCTCCGACAGGATCACCCCAAACGAGTGATTTTAACTCAGTCTGAGTAAATATGCATGCCTTTACGGTGTCGAAAATGCACTTCTCCAACTGGAGTGGATTTCACTCTTTTGTTTTAAGAGTGTTTTTTTAATGAAAGTTTTAGGGGCTGGGGAGCCCAGTCGGTTAAGCACTCGCTTAGCATGCGGAAGGTCCCAGGTTCGGGTCCGGGCATCGCCAAAATAGCTGCCGACCTATAAAACGGCCCGTGCAGCCAAAAATGTCCGACGAATAATACCCCGTGTAAGGGAGTGCACGTTAAATATCCTTCAAAGTCCTAACGCTGCGTACGATGTCGCCCTTAACAGTTGCGTTGGGTGCCTATTCAGGTGTTGGCTCGTCACCTGACTGTGGTTCTAAAATACGACGCCCGTCGCCAATAGCCCTCGTGTAGCTCTAGTGCGACGATAATTCAAACCAAACCAAATTAATGAAAGTTTTGGACCGTGCCGAAAATTTGCCTTAGGAATGCAAATATACCTGAGGTAAATATCTAATATTTTCCTCCCACCACTTCTTAGCATATATGACTTGAGTTTTAAACGAGTCCAAACGATCCCTCTTAAAACGAAAAGGGGTCAGGAAGACTTTGGTTTCAGCCAGAGTTACTATGTTGGTGATTCATTGCTTTTGCAGGTGTATATATCTTTAAAGTTTTGAAACAGTTTCTCAACTGAATTGCTGTTCGAACTTGCATGGGTTCACTATCATTACATAGCTATTTTTTTAAAAAAACTTTTAGCGTTCCCCGAAGTGATACTGAATATGGTAAATAATACATACTACAAATTCAAATGTATTGACGATCGAGTCAAAATAGAAAAGAAATGCACTTGCAATTTATGTCGACCTACAGCAATTAACTATAATCCTCCTTTCACTTGGGGCTGGGGAGCCCAGTCGGTTAGGCACTCTCCTAGCATGCGAAAGATCCCAGGTTCGGGTCCGGGCATCGCCAACTATAGCTGCCGACCAATAACCGGCCCGTGCAGCCAAAAATGTCCGACGAATAATACCCCGTGTTTGAGAGTGCACGTTAAATATCCTTCAAAGTCCTGACGTTGCGTACGATGTCGCCCTTAAAGGTTGCGTTGGGGGCCTATTCAGGTGTCAGCTCGTCACTTGACTGTGGTTCTAAAGTACGACACCCGTCGACAATAGCCCTGGTGTAGCTTTAGTACGATGATAATTCAAACCTAACCTAACCTCCTTTCACTAATAACTTATGTGCAGTTTTAGTGTGACACATTATTTCCAACCAAACTAACCCAACAAATCCGCCAGGCTCACCAAACACGCCTTCTTTAGATTCTCTACCTTTTTACAAAGTGCACTCTTAAAACAAGAGTGAAATCCACTCCAGTAGGAGAAATGCATTTTCGAAACTGGAAAGGAATGAATATTAACTCAGACTGAGTTAAAATCACTCGTTTGGAGTGATCCTGTCGGAGGTTTAACACACAAAGGATCCACTCCTCTAGGAGAAGTGCATTTTCTTGACTGGAGGAGTGAAAATTAACTCAGACGAGTTAAAATCGCTCATTCGTTTTACGAGTGTGGACGCTTCCGCAATCTATTTAGGATGCTAAGTTGTGGCAGGCGGACCATACCCGTTTGTAGTTTTAAGATTAGAAAATTTTGTGTTTGCTACATAGCTCCAAACATTTAGTCCAGCGATTTATTTGGGCCGATTGCAAAAACGACAAACAGCTTCAGTTGGCGGACCCTTTTCATCGATATTTTTGATGACCGTTTCCTGATTCTGATCTCCATGGACATCAAACTTCACTCAAGTTGCGGTAATTTTATTCAAGCTGTCTCTCTCAAGGCAAAACTTTGCATTTGATGCGTTCAAAAGGGCGGACAACCATTTTAACTTGTGAAATTTTCTTTATCGAGGTCATTGACTCAGTAACGTGGTATTTTGTGGTGAAAGTTTATTTATTAAAATCATTTCAAGGCCATGTGTGCTTAGAAATGATCCTTTATTTTAAATGCTTAATTTAAAAGCGTAAACTTCATATTAACCAATGTCCACAATCTAAACTACCAATTTGTTTAACTTTCCGAACGGCCTGGAAACGGGCAAATATGTATGGTTGTTTTTATTGCATAAATTTCAAATTTATTTCAAATAACTTATTTATTTAAAAAAAAAAACATAATTTGGTTTATTTTCGGAGGGATGATTTTAAAAAAAATTCCGAATGAAGAAAGTAAATTGTAAATACAATTATTATTTATAAAATTTAAGATTATTAAAAAACTGATAACTGATTACTGAAAACTGAAACAGTAAAACTGATGAATAAAATAAGTAAAAAGCCTGATCTAATGACCAGGGGCTTAAAAATAGTACTTAAGATATTTAGTTATGAGATATAATGCGTCTGCAAACTTTTATCACAAACACAAATTTGAAGTATGTAGATGACATACAAAAATAATTTAGCCGACTTTCGCAAGATTGCAAATTATTATTTCTTACTATTTTGCCTACCAAACATGCTGCTCTTGTGTACTATAATACGATAATTTTACTATAGCTATGTTGAAAATATTTTGCGTGTAGATAGATTTTATTGTATGGATTATACACGGAATTTGCTTATCCGCTGAAGTAGTGTCATCTAAATCATTATTAGATAGTGAACTTATCTATGCGAAAATACAGGGTGAGGCAAACAAAACCGGCCCCGATCTAGAGATGGGAATACGTTGAAATGCTTGGCGAGAAAAACTCTTGAAGCCGCCTGAAATCTGTTTTTGCATGGGTTGGATCGGATTAGCTTCACATTAGAGCTACTCATAGACTAGTGGCGAGTTCAGATCTTAGTTCGTATTGTATGAAGACATCCCATAATGCAAATTTTGTGTCTTGCAATCAATTTAGAATGTTTGGTATTACCAAAAACAAAAAGGTCCGAGTCTCTAGGATAAATAACAACCGAAACAATCAAATAATCACTAAATCTTGATCAGCTCTACTAATCTTGTTTATATTCCATTTCAACTAGCCTTTAAAAGCGTAGCGTAGTTGCTGGCAAATAAGTCGCCAAGTGTTTGTTTTGGGCTTAATATTGAAGCGATCAATAGCTTCAGTAAGCAAACCTGTTTTTGTATTAGTTTTAGACTTGGAAACATTTCTGTCTTATTCTTATCTCCACCTCGGGGCCGGTTTTGTTTGCCTCACCCTGTAGTTGATGGTAGTAGGAATTATGGAAGCACTACTTTTATTTTCAATTCAAGTATTGTATATGAATGTTTGGTTAGGTTTGAATTAGCGTCGCACTAGAGCTACACAAAGGCTATTATTGCGACGGGTGTCGTAGTTTAGAACCACAGTCCAGTGACGATCTGACACCTGAATTGACACCCAACGCAACCGCTAAGGGCGACATCGCATGCAGCGTTAGGACTTTGAAGGATATTTAACGCACACTCTTACAAATTATTCGTCAGACATTTTTGGCTTCACGGGCCATTTATAGGTCGGCAGTTATTTTGGCGATGCTCGGACTCGAACCTGGGACCTTTCGCATGCTAGGCGAGTGCCTAACCGACTGTATAGTAATGTAGTGAAGAAACAAGGTTTGAATTAAAAAAAAATACAAAATGCTTAAGTTTTTTAAAAAAGAAACACAATTTAAGGAATAGAGTCCGTCATATAAAAGTTTAGACAAAAAAAACCCATTCAGTCACAAAATGTCACTGAAAAGGTTTAACTGACAATTACTGTGTGGTTGTAAGAATCAGAAAATATAAGTAAATATATTTAAATAATTAAAAGCATTATAAATAACAAAGAAGCTAATAAATTTTATTATAATTAATATTTAAAAGTGCCCAAAAAATCTGTCTAAAATATATAGAGAATTTATTTATAATCCACGTTTAATGGCCAAATTTGAAGCCAAAACGGCTATTTTGACTGCTTGGTATGAAATTGAACCACAAGTGTTACTAAATCTTTTAAATTCACCGGATATCGTGTTTTTTAAGTTATCGTATCAAAAATAAATACAATTCAAGCAATAAAAATGCAAAATTTGTCCCTTAAACGAGGATTAAATTGATTTTCTCTATTTTTAAGACATATTTTTTCAGTATACTTTTCACTATTAATTCAAATAAAATATTACTATTGATATTTTCCTTTTGATTCGTGATATTTTTAACTATTTATACCTGAAATAATTAGTAGCACAAATATTTTCAATTAAACCTTTTCACACAGTGAAATTTTGTGCCTCAAAATGTCTTTTGTCTAAACTTTTGAAATTGACAATAAGATATTTAATTGATAACCACATATTTGGAAGAAATAAAAAAAATAATAATTAAATTAATCCTTATAATGATGTTAAATCAAATAGGTACAATATTGGTTGAATACTCAACAGTTTTGGCACCATTAAAAATAAGCCAAGAAAATTTTACAAATCAGGATTCATAATATCTTTCATCTCTCGTCGACAGTAGTGATTTAAATACAATAATTTTTTTTTCAAAAGTTATGCATTGGGTCTTATGGTCTGAAGGTATCGTAACAAAAAAGTACGTTTACTATTTTAAACTTGACTCTATAGTTCAATGCTATTGAATGATTTTAAATCACTAAAAATTAATTCTTAAAATTAATTTAATTTGATTTTATGCATGTTATTACAGTTCTTTTATAAAGTGTAATATATGGTATTTTTTTATTTTAATCATAATAAATTTTTCTTTAACTAAAGCTCTTAAAGATTAGAAAAAGGATACTTCCTCAAAATCGTTACTTAAGGGGTCATAGGAGTCTTAAAAATGTGCAAAGGAGGTACTACAAAACATAGTTTGATCTTTCATGTCATTTTTGAACTACTCAATGTATATGTATAATTTTTTTATATGTAATTCTACAAGATTTATTTATTATAAAACAAGTTTTAAAATTTATGAAACTTTAGCCAAAACTAAAATAAATGATATTAAACAAGAAGCTATTTGAACACATTGTGATTAGGCTTGCGCGGCAAATTGTGAGGTCAAAATTGAAACAATGACCAAGAAAATGACTTTATATTGTACAAATATGTACAAACAAAGACTTATACCTAAATTCTCAGCTCAATTTTAATTAGTAATTATTTTTAAAAAACGTTAAACTCAAAATTTTAAAATTTGTATTAATTTTTTTAGAAAAAAGTTCTTAAAATAATTTCTAATTAAAATTGAGCTGAGAATTTAGGTATAAGTCTTTATTTGTACATATTTGTACAATATAAAGTCATTTTCTTGGTCATTGTTTCAATTTTGACCTCACAATTTGCCGCGCAAGCCTAATCACACTGTGTTCAAATAGCTTCATGTTTAATATCATTTATTTTAGTTTTGGCTAAAGTTTCATGAATTTTAAAGCTTGTTTTATAATAAATAAATCCTGTAGAATTACAATAAAAAAAATATACTCATTTATTGAGTAGTTAAAAAATGACATGAAAGATCAAACTATGCTTTGTAGCATCTTCTTTGCACATTTTTAAGACTCCTATGACCCCTTAAGTAAGCCCCCTTTTGGAAAGATGCAATTGTAATGCTGCCATCTACTGTTATAAAATGTAACTAATTGCTTATGTGAGGATTTAGAGAGCTCGATTGGTAAGGCGTTGGATTTTAAACATCGAGATCGTAGGGGGTCCTCAGATGTAATTCTTATTCCGATACAATCGGTCAACAGTATGATTGTGCTTTAAAAAAGCATGCAAGAAAATACACGTGAAGGCGTCTGGTTTTGGTTAAATATGCATTCTTCCATTTATCTTACGTGCTTTGCGATGCCTTGCAAGCTGGTCTTGTCTCATTAAGTTGCGTTAGGAGACCATTTAACACTTTTTTTCTTATTACCGTTCGCAAGTCATGTTATGCTGCACCAAAAATTGACTCGGCCCGTTGTGTTGAAGCATAGAAAAACCTGGGTTCCGACTTTATTTTAATCTTGACACTTAGACTTGGCTACTTAAAGATCTGTTTCGTTTTGTAAATAATCGGTCTGTGAGACCATTGACAAGCACTTTGCGTTATCTTTTGAATAACAACTTTTTATTCCAAAAATCTAGATGATATGAAATAAATTCATTATGCATCCATAGTGGGGAGGCAGACGTAGTGAAATGTAATAAAATACAAAGTTGGTGGGACACGAGAGGTAACCAGCAACCGATGGTCTAAACTTTTTAGTAGAGTTGTATAGATGATATTTTGAGTGTAGGTCAATCGATACGAGTGGGACAAAATTTTCTGGACGCCATTTTGGAAAATTGCGGATGCAACTATATGATTGTTCATATCTTGGAAACTATTCAACCTAAAAACTTGATATCGGTGTCAAATCATACGTCATTGTTGCCAGTAAATAAAAAAAACTAACTTTAAACCCCGTTCTTTCGTAATTCAATATGGCGTCTCCCGCCATATTGGATTCTATTATACCTAATATCTGGCGTTCTATTCATCATAAATGAATAATTTTTTCTTTCAAATCGTGCAATTTTAATTAATAGACTACTTAATAATCTTTTATAAAGAAAAATCATCATTAAAGATGGCACTTTCCGCCATATTGCATTTATTATATTTAATTACGGGGCTCTATCAGAAATGGAAAATCCTGAAAGTGTTAATATATATCATACATCCCCATTAAAGTATTTTAAACATCATACAAAATATCCTTTGACGAATCGTATTAAAAAAAACTATATATATTTGTGTTTCAAGAACAAAAAAAATATCACCTTTGGCGACTTAAAGTTGCACGAATTGTCTCATTACGAATACTTTGTTCGTTTACTTCTACTGTCCCCTAGTCTCACAGTCCCAGACTTTCAGTTTCAAAGAGTTGTTGTTGTGCAAAGACGCTTAATTTTCCACCTGTTTTATATTCTCGTTTTGCAACCAATAGATGTTTAAATAGAACTAGTATTAGAAGAACATGGTAAGTTATAATTTTATATGCTCTCTAATGCCTTTTGAATTTCTTGTTTGAAATTGCGTTTAGTTTTTAATTCATTATTTCCATGTTGTTTCCTTAAAATTAGAACGTTCATTTGAATTAAAAGCCGAAGTTCTATTGTTCTATGCTCATACCCTCAATCATGGCAAATTTTTTTTAATTCGTACGTGCACAAATATATAATATAAAGTACTTTTATTTGGTAAACTAAATGCGTATTCTTTCATGTAAACGAAGATAGGGATTCTATAAAATGTTAGAATGTCAAGTTTCCATGATGCTTTTAACGCTTTCAGATTGTAAAGTAATGCTGCCTTAGCTTTGAGAAGTTATTATAATTGTGAAGCATATGAAATGGATCAAGCTTTGACTCCTGTTGCTAGTTTGCCAGTAAAGCGTAAAGTGTTTGGTATAACAAAGTGGAATTTATGCATATTTTGTCAAGATGAATCCAGTGAAAATGTGCTAAATGGTAGAAAAGAAGGAATAGATCGTGTTAAGCAATCTTACTATGTGCATACATGTTGTAATGATGTAAGTAACTGGGATGTACTGAAGCGACTCGAGCCCGATATTGAAACAATAGAGGTTAAAGATCCGAAATGGCATGCCAGAAGTTGTTATGCCAACTTTTGCAGTAAAACCAACCTTGAGAGACTAAAAAAACGATTGGAAAAGTCAGAGGAAAAGGCTATTGAAAATATCAAATCCAACAAGGATATCGATTATATACTGCCCTGTACATCTGTCCCTGCAACCAGGCTGCGAATACCAACTGTCAACTGGGCTTTATGTATATTTTGCCAGGTTAAGAAATTCAAAGGTTGTATTAAATTATCACAGGTACTAACTAGTAATGGTGAGAAAAGTATCCGCGAAATGGCCAAGGGCAACGAAGAACTACGTTGTCGAACTGCAGGATTAGATCTCATAGCATATGAAGCTAAGTATCACAAAGTTTGCTATGCCAATCATTGGAAGAGTACCAGTAGTGATAAAAAAAATCCATCCACCCAAGTTACCCGATCTTTTGACATTGCAATGGCTATCCTCATAGAAGAATTAGATAAGGGTTTTGAATCTGGCCACGTGTATTCCTTAGATCTTGTTACGGAGCACTATCGTGGAATAGTGTTTGAAATTCAAGGATTCGACTGTACTTATACCACACACAGACTAAAAAGAAACTTACAGTCTCACTATGGAGATCGAATTGAATTTGTTCGGCCACTACAGGTATCTCAATCAATGATGATTTTCCCTCGCGTTTCAGTTTCTGTAGCAATGCAAGCCCTGAAACTTGAGACAAATAAAATAGAAGAAATTGATGCAGAAGATGAACTCACAATTACTGATTGCCAAAATGAAGAAGGAGTGTTCCTTCAAGCTCTGCAGTTTATTACAACCAAGATTCGTGAAGATTTAAACTCAACTGAAGGGCATGAATCTTATGTTAATCTCAGCATTGATAATGCAAACAAGACCGTTCCTGATAGTTTGTATATGTTTCTTAAGATGTTAATTGACCGAACTAGTGATGAAGACGAATCAGAGGAAATAAAACTATTACTCATTCTTCAAGATATAGTATCATTAGCGTCTAAAGGACGAAAAGTTACACCGAAACAAATTGGAATAGGACTTTCTGTGCATCAAGCAACACGTTCAAAACAGCTTGTACAGCTCCTGCATGCAAGTGGGCACAGTATCAGTTATGAACGAGTGCAGCGTATCCATTCTAGCATTTATAAAAATCAGATACAGAGATTTAAAGAAAATGGAAACGTATTTATTCCAGAAAACTTTGTATTTGGTCGCTTTACACAGTTTGCGGCTGATAATTTGGACATCAACGAAGAGACGTTAGATGGAAAAGGAACTTTTCATGTAACACAAATGGTTGCATTTCAGAGAGGTCCTGCTCCTAATTCTTTACCCGCACAACCAGAAACAATTGCACAAGAGAGGGTTATTAAAGACATCCCTTTGGATTTAAATAAAATAGTACCTTCAAAATACAGACGTATTGTTCCGAAATTTGTAAATACAGGAAATGGAAATGATCTATTGCAAACTGATGCTATTGTTGAAGAAAAAGTTCAAGCCTTGGACATTGCTTGGCTACTATCCCGTACACCCAATAGTGACGATAAACAATACGTTCCAGCATGGAGAGGATTTAACCAGATAGTTTCTGAAACAAACACTAAGATAACTACTGTTGGATATCTTCCAATCATTCCGGCACCAGCCACTGACTATGATACACTGTGGACAGTTATAGACCGTTGTCAAAAAATTGCCGAAAAAATTGGCTTAAAACATACAGTTCTTACATTTGATGAATCGCTGTACAGCAAAGTTAAAGAACTAACGTGGTGCCGTCCACAAGAGTGTCAAGATTTGGTACTGCGCCTTGGGTCTTTTCATATTGCAATGAACTTTCTAATTGCTATCGGACAACACTTTTCCCATAGTGGACTAACAAATGTGTGGACTGAATCTGGTGTATTTACTGAAACTACATCCCAAAACATTTTGAATGGAAAGAATTGGAACAGATCCTTTCGTACGCACTGTCTCACTTATGAAGCTTTGTGGAGAATATATTGGGCAAAATTTTTGCAATGGGCACAGGAAACTGATAGAATAGCTGATTGTGACATTGATCAATTACATGATTTAGTAGTGAGTAAGTTCAAGACCAACAACTTCACAGGTATACAAGAAACAGTGAAAAATGATTTGTGTCCTAAAGCAAAGATCCTGCAGAAAATGTTCATTGGGTTTGAAGAAACATTAACTAGTCCAACTTCCAAGTACTGGTTGGAATACAGAAACATGGTACAGACACTTTTGAACTTTGTCAGAGCAGAAAGAGAAGGTATATGGCAACTTCATTTGAGTTCGCTTAGCAAAATGATTCCATGGATGGTAATGTATGACCACACCAATTATGCTAGATATGGACCCATTTATCTTTCAGATATGAAACAGCTCTCCACTACAGCACCTGATGTGTACAATGAGTTTGAATCTGGTAATTTTGTTATAAAATCTACCAAAACACGCTTCAACTAAATACCTGTAGATCAAGCTCTAGAACATGTAAATAAAAAAGGGAAAACATCCGGAGGACTTATCGGAATTTCGAGAATTGAATCAGCACGTGGTGAATGGTGTTTGACTTACAATCTCCGAAGTAAACTTGCTGAAGACACAAGACGGATGTTAGGTTTGGCAGATCTCGAAGACTTGGATGAGCAACCACACATTGAAAGAGGAAAACAAAGAATCGATCGCGATGAACGTGATGTGATAGCTCTTAAGGAACAGTTTGAATTTTGTGATGTGTTTTCTGATACTCCTCACTTACTTAACATTTCAACCAAAGAAGTTGCTTCTGAAGACATCCAGAATGATTTATTGACAGCATTTGAAAGAGGAAAAATAGCAACCAAAGTTTTTATTGATGAGCGAATGCAGCCGGATTCGAATGTAACAATATTTAACACAATACCAAGACACAACTCAAAAACATTCAAAAGTTTAGGAAAAATTGTTCCTGCAAAAGAAATAAAGCTTAAGTAATGTGTCGGATGCTTTATTATTACGGAGACTTGTCGCTGCTGCCGATGGTGGACGAAATGTAGATTTAAAACATTTACTTCAATACGAATTGCATAATGTACCATTGTCACTTGCGACATATGACGGCTGTCTTCGCTATCCAACAAACAAAGCCGCACTTTCTGCAATACTGATAGGAGAAAATATTGTTGAAATCCTCCCAGAAGAAAAACTTGAAATGCGTACATGCTACATAATTGATGCTATGGGCGTAGTACAAGCTCTTGGAAAACTGAATAAAGCAAAAACTTTTGGAGATTTGGCCAAAATATTTGTAAATTCAGTCTTACAGAACTTCTCTGAACACACAACCAGAATAGATGTAGTATTTGATAGCTACAAAAATAATTCCATTAAATCGGACACTAGAACCAAACGCAATACCAATTCTTCTCCCCTCATAAGACGCGACATCAAAGATAGTAACGTTCCCTTACCCCAGAACTGGAATGGATTCATTAATCTTCTTGAGAATAAAAAAGCGCTTACTAACTTCCTCTCAAAACAGTTGATGGAAGCTACTAAATTGAACCCAAACCAGGTTTTAGTGACAGCAGGAGGATATGAAGAGTGTGATAAGGCCACCTCTACATCTGGAATTGTTTCAAATTTATTATTTTCAAACCATGAGGAAGCAGATACAAGGATTTTGCTACATGCCAAAGATGCAGCGAACCATGGATACAGTCGGATTGTCGTGCAATCCAAAGACACAGATGTGTTAGTTTTGCTAGTAAACATGTTTCAAGAAATTAATGCAGAAGAAATTTGGCTTTCCAAAGGAACAGCAACCCAAAAGTTATTCATCCCAGTCCATATCATATCCTCAAGTATGCCAGCCGATGTTAAAAAATCACTCATTGGATTCCACTCAATAACTGGTTGTGATACTACCAGTCAATTAAATGGCATTGGAAAGAAAACTGCATGGGAAGTTTATTGCAAAAATCCTAATCTCCTTGCAGATATTGGCATTGAAAAACTAACCGATAGTGCAATCAAATCGGCGGAAAAATTTTTCATTGCTGTTTACTCACGCTCTGTACACAACGGAGAAGTTCAAGACTCAATAAATGAGCTTCGAGTACTGCAATTTGGTCAGAAATCACCCGAAATGCTTCCACCTACATATTCCTCCTTGAAGCTACACATTCAACGTTCAAATTACCAGGCATTAGTGTGAAAAAAATCTCTAGAGGCAAAGCCGCTGTTGCCTGATGTTCTGCATTGCGGGTGGTACTATGACAATGGGAAGTTGAAACCCAAATTGCTAGGAAACGATCCCTTTCCTCCATCATATAAGCAGCTTGTACACTGCAGTTGTACTACAGGATGTACTAGGTCTAATTGTGTGTGTACATCAAACGCTTTACCATGCTTAAAAGTTTGTGGGTGTTCCCTTGACCATTGTTATAATACCTATACAGTTGAAGATGTTGATGATTAACCAGTGTCATTATCTAGTGCCTATGTATTAAGCATCGGATATCCAGTGATTATATATTAAGACAATCATTGTACCAGAAATGTCGGGATTTTTATGTTATAAAGAAAAATTGTAAAAGTTGAAAAATAATTAAAAATACAGTTTATTTAATGATATATAATTGTAATCATTTTAAAAATTTAGGAAATTGGTTGCATCTTTGAATTAATGAATTACTTCATTGAAATCCTTGACCCAAAAAACGTATAGTTTGACTTTAAGAACAGAAAATATATTAAGAACAGAAAATGCCATCTTGATTAACAGGTAAAACTCACTTTAATGCGTCAAGGGGCTTTGATATGAAGTTTAAAGTACTTTAATGGGGATGTATGACAAATACAAACACTTTCAGAATTTCCCATCTCGATTGAGCTCCGTAATTAAATATAATAAAATACAATATGGCAGAAAGTGCCATCTTTAATAATGATTTTTCTTTATAAAAAGATTATTAAGTAGTCTATTTATTAAAATTGCACTATTTGAAAGAAAAAATTATTCATTTATGATGAATAGAACGCAAGATATTAACTATATTAGAATCCAATATGGCGGGAGACGCCATATTGAATTACCAAAGAACAGGGTTGAAAGTATCTATTTTTTTTATTTCTTGGCAACAATGACGTATGATTTGACACCAATATCAAGTTTTTAGGTTGAATAGTTTCCAAAATATGAACAATCAAATATTTGCATCCGCCATTTTCCAAAATGGCGTCCAGAAAATTTTGTCCCACTTGTATCGATTGACCTACACTCAAAATATCATCTATACAACTCTACTAAATTGTTTAAAACATCGGTTGCTGGTTACCTCTCATGTCCCACCAATTTTGTAATTTTGACCTTTTGCCTCCCTACTACCAGAACGATGTAGTAAAAACAGGGAAGCAAAATCAGAATTTTTTTTGCTTAAAAATATTGAAAATAAATTTTTAATCATCTAAAAATGCAATCATAAAGAATTTAGGGTCAATTTATGTAATAAAATTGTTTTAGAGTGAATTTTACTGTACAATGTTTTTCATATTTTCATTTAATTAATACTATCAATATTTAATTTTTCAAAAGAGAATTCTTCCATCTAATGATACATAAGTGCATTCTTAATTTGGTAAGAAAAAAATCCAAGCTGATGATTCCAAATGGAATCATTATGGGTGAAAGGGTTTAAGGCTGCTCATCACCCCCATACCCGGTCCTCCTTCGATCGGGCTTGGTTAAGTCTATGGGGAAAAAATGGTTTTTGTTCCAAAAAAAGTCAAGAAATTATAGGAATATTTTTATGCGGTTTTTTTTTTAAATTCATAAAACTCCAATAAAGTAGTGCTTTTAGAGGTTATTTTTTTAAAAACGTTACTTGCCTTTTTCTAATAGCCAAAAATTTAGACTAAAAAAAAGTAAATAACGTTTTAAAAAAAAAAAACCTCTGAAAGCACTACTTTATTAGATTTTTATGAATTAAAAAAAAAACCGCATCAAAATATTCCTATAATTTCTTGACTTTTTTTTGGAACAAAAACCATTTTTTACCCATAGACTTAACATTAGCAAGCCCGATCGAAGGAGGACCGGGTATAGGGGTGATGAGCAGCCTTAAACCATGTGCTCCCCTCATTGTTTTGAGCAGTGTCACTGTTAATCTTCTGCTCCTATCAGGTGCTTGCTGTGCGTGCTGTCGCTGGTGCGCGGCCAGCAGTCCTTCAACCCGACCCCGTTGTCGGGCCGCAGTCGGGCTCCTCCCGCCGTCGTCCTGCCCAGGAACTTCTCCCCCCAGTCGGTGCAGACGGCCTTCCAGACGGCCCGGGACATCATCGCCAACAGGAGGACGGCCCTCAATGCCAGGGGTGAGTGAGACTGGTGCACGTTGAATCCGCCGTTGATCGATTGTTGAGTTATGAACTACACTTGAATACAGATATTCCTAATTTGGAAAAAGAGACGTTAACACTAGTTTGACCGGGAAACATTTAGTTGACGAGGATATGTACACAATTGGGTAATTCGACTTTACAGATAAACAAAAAAGATTATCTAGGCTAGAACATTAGTCCCTAATTTAAAACATACCCTTAAAACAAAAGATTGAAATCCACTCCTGTAGGAGAAGTGCATTTTTGACACTGGAAATAGGATTGAATATTAACTCAGACTGAGTTAAAATCACTCGTTTGGAGTGATCCAGTCGCAGGCTTAACATACAAAGGATCCATACTTCTATAGGGAAGTGCATTTTCGACACTGGAGAAGTGAAAATTAACTCACACTGAGTTAAAATTGCTCGTTTGTTTCAAGAGTGTAGCAGTGGTGAGCAACATCTGGGCATCCAGAAGCTAACGGTTTACATGAGTTGACATAACGAAGAGACAGAGCAGACGGATAAGTTAGTTGCAGTTCCACGACATCATCCTTAAAAGGAGATCGGCGAAATCCGCTAGGAGCAAGTATATATGATGGTGCACGCTAAATCTACTGCTGTCAAATGATGAACAGCTCTAACACGACACGGTCTGGGAATATTGCGTAATCGTAAACACAGCCCTGCAACATTTTTGCAGTAGAGACGTACAACTTTTCTCGCTTGTGGACACTAGCTTGCGTATACCTTCCGATGTGTATGTATCCTCACCTTATTCTATAAACGGCTCGTGCTGGGCAAAGGAGAAATATCCCGATAATAAATACCATATTGTATATGAGGCAGTCTGTCTTCGTCTTAAACACTCTATGAAAGGATTGTGCTACCTAATAAACAAATTGCAAGGTTGTGGTTGAACTTTATATAAACGTACTAGCTGTTATACCCGACGTTGCACGGGTAGAGGTGAAAAAATAATTTAACAGTAAATGTAACTATTTTTTTCTTTCATTTTAGTTACATAAGATTGCAAATGATTTTTGTTTTAGATAGTTATTTCTATTTTTTTAGCTGCAATTAAACTTCTTTTAATATGCTATTTTTTAGTCATGCACGTAAAAACCTTTCTAGGAAACATAAATGTTTGTTACAATCTCCCGGTTATTACTTTAAAATTTCAAATACCGGAGTAAAATTTAAAACCATCTCCCTAATGATAATGCTTATGATTAATGCTATTGAAAATGAAAATTAATCTTTTTGTACATTTCTTTAAAGATGAATCGGCGAAATATACTTAAAAAATCGTTTTTAAACAATGTGTAAATAAACAATCCGTGAAAACGTGCAGTTGAAGGAGCAATAAACCTCTAAGATCTTCAATGCATTGAATGAGAAACATAAAACTGTTAGAAAACGATAGAAGGAATGGTCTGATTCGAAAAATTCTTAGTCTATGTTTGTTCCGGAGATGAGATGAATTTTTGTGCCAAATTTCCGTGAAGATTTGTAGCGTGTTTCTTTATATCTAGTGTCTTATACAAACTAACGGAAGTTGCCTTTTATGTACAGAGTGGTTATAAAATAACGCTCGCTATTCGGAGAGGTCTGTAGCTTGAATGAATAATCCAAATGCATCAAACATTGAGACACTTACTATTCAAGAAGGGGGAAAAGGAATGGAATCATAAAAAAAAGACTGAATCCTAAAAAATAATCTCAAAAAAGAATGGAATCATAAAAAAACAAACTCGTCTCTTGGCCAAGGTTCTAAATTACAATTCATAGCCAATTATGGCTACTTACGGCCAACACCTCCAATTTAGCCTCGTAATTTATCACCCTGGTCAAGTGACGAGTTTGCTTTTTTATGATTCTATTCCCCCCCTTCTTAATTAGTAAGTGTCTCAAAGTTTTGTTGCATTTGGATTATTCATTCAAGCTGCAGACCTCTCCGAATAGCGAGTGTTATTTAATAACCACCCTGTACACTGATGTAATGAACGTGCGTCTTGCAGGCCGCCCCCCCTTCGACCCTTCGAGGAACGTGCCCTCCGCCCGCCACCAGCAGTTCCTGGCCGAGTCGCCGAGGTCCAGGCGGCTGGAGACCACTCAGGAGAGGTTCGAGGAGGCCACCCGGGTGCTCCTCACAGAGTGAGTGTTGGAATGCTTGACGCATTCGCTGCCACTAAAATTGATAGGGTAGACTGACCAGTGAATGAACAGTTGGTAAATACATTTAAAAAGTAAGGTTAAAAATCATTCCACTGGATGGATTGGCAACACTGACTTCCTCTCATCTAGTAGGAGGCTATCTGACATCTTATTGGTTGTCCTGGTCATTAATTAAAATTCAACATGTTTATTGACTGGACATTTTTGTGTTCATTCACTGGTAAAAGTACTGTTCATTCACTTGACTTTTGTACCACTTTTTATTTGGACCCCCTCCCCCCCAAAAGACCCAAAGCACTGCAATATAATGTCACCTCCTTGGTTTGTAGAATTTACATATAATGACAGATGTGTTCACATTGACATAAACCCACAAGCTATATTTTCTTAAAATGTATGAATTTTCTTCAAACGTATTGTGCTTAAGCGTTCATTCACTGGTTAGCCTACCCTAGATCCGTTCTCAGAAACAGGATTATAAAATAGTCTTTAAATGATAAAATCCCGAAGGTTTTGTGACAAGGTTTGATAACGTGGTCTATCAAAAGAGTTAATTGGGGGATTTCGTTGTTCAATATTTCTTTGTACAACTTTCAACTAAGATTGCATGTTTTTGAAGTTGGATTTAGTTAAGAAATACAACGTTTACGATATTCGTTTTCTGCAGTTAAAAGTATTTTCCCTTTTTTAAGATTTTTATTAAAGAACATAGTTTATTTACGTGAGATTTGTTCACATTTCTGTCAAAAATAAAAATTGTTTTATATGCATTTGACACATCCTTCGATGCTAACACAACGATATGACTTATCATAGTCGATTGTTGTCCCAGACCGGCGCCAGCATACGAGGTTGCTCTATGTCTATGCTGACTGGCCAGGCAACAAAAAAGCTGAGTTTAGAATAAACTGAGCTTGACAAACTTAAAATGTGACGAATATCACTTTTAAAATCGGGTGGATTTGGAGCACCCAAGCAACTCCCCCCCCCCCCCTACAATATTTCAGTCTAATTTTTCTAAATATGAGTTTATAACTCAGTAAACTGTAACCCAAGATCCAAGAATCTAATAATTTTGAGCCCCTCAGGCCTTCTATGCTAACAGATCTCCCTAGAATTCCAATGGGGAATCTTTTTCACTGGTTTTTAAATAAAGTATACGACATGTACTTACGAAAACTTACCAAAAAATACAGAAGTTATTTTGCCATTAAAATGATTAATAAATATAATTTTAAAGATATTAATTGGTTACAACTAAAACAATTTTTTTTGTTTAGATATTTACTCGATGTTAGTGCTGCCATCTGTATTTTGTGAATAATTACTGAAATTGTTTTAATCATAACTAATATCTTTAAAAATTCATTTTTAATTATTTTAATGGCAAAATAACGTTCTTCTATATTTTCCGGTAAGTTTATGTGAGTACTTAAAAACGGATTCAAAAGTTTCCAATTGGAATTATATGGAGATCTGCTACCATACAAGAACATTAAAACTGAAAGCTTACTTAAAATCTAAGTAAAGTGTAGTCATTAAAGTATTATGTACTGGACTAAATATTGGATGTTAAGGAAGGAGAAGGCTTGCTTTTCTCTTTATGCTAGTAAATTTGCTCTAAATTGACGGCGATCTGTAGAATAGGTGCTAATGCACTTCTGCTTAGAGTGTGCCAATAATATATTGTACACTCTTAAAAATGAATGCTCAGAAACGACGAAATTTTCCTTAATTTTGACGATTCGTTTTCTGGCAAATGCTCAGATTTTTCGTTTCCTCAAAGTGAGGAAATTTGAATCGTCATTTTTATGAGGATTTGAATGTCGTCTAATCTAAAGAAATATTTCGTCATTTTTGAGCATGTGAGTGCAACAATGAGATTCAGTTTCCTCAAAATCAGGATACAGAATCGTCAAATCACTATCGTAAATGTAAGGATTCGCGTTTACTCGAAAGTCACGTGATAGTTTGACGAAACAGTCCTCACAATTAGCAAAATGAGGATTGAGGATTCATGATTCGTCAAAAATGAAAGTGTTATTTCGGAGCGTTTAGAGCTACACGAGGGCTATTGGCGACGGGTGTCTTATTTTGGAAACATTCATTGTATGCAGCGTTAGGACTTGGTATATTTAACGTGCACTCCTTCTATAAGGGGCACTATTCGTCGGAAGTTTTCGGCTGCACGTGCCGTTTATAGGTCGGCAGTTAATTTGGCTATGCCCGGACTCGAACTTGGGACCTTTCGCATGCTAGGTGAATGCCTAACCGACTGGGCCCAACTGCCCTTTAGGCTGGTAAATTAAGCTCTATACTGACGGCGATCCACAGAATAGGTGCTAATGCACTTCTGCTTAGAGTGTACCAATAATGTACTGCGTTACTTCTCTTCGCCAGGTTCAACCTGACCCCCGCCCAGATCGTGTTCGGCCTGTCGCAGACCGACCTGAAGAGCATGCTCCCCGGGAACGACGTGCAGACGTGCGAGGGCCAGTTCAACTTCACGTCCTGCAGGAACGCCGAGCGGTACCGCACCTTCGACGGGACCTGCAACAACCTGCGGCACCCGTCGTGGGGCATGGCGGCCTCGTGCTTCGAGCGGCTCGTCGACCCGGAGTACTCGGACGGTGAGTGCGGAGGACTTCTCCCCCAAAGTGGTTACTTAAAGCTCCGGTTTCCTCGGAGTCCGTCAACAGATTTAATCGGTCTCACAAGTGCGGTGAGTGACGTCATGCAAACTACTGACATTGATTGCGCTAGAGGGATTTCCACGGGAGCGTTGCCGGACAACTCAACACGACCGAAAAATTGAGTTGCTGTTGAGTGCGTTAGGGAAATCCTGATGACAACGTTTTTTGCTGTTTTCTGTTGTGTGATGTTCTTGCCAAAAATTAAAAAATTGAGGAAATGACGGAAGGCGAGAGTTGTTTTACGCTTGCCGAGGAAGAAATGCTAATTGATTTTGTGAGAAATCACGAAGAACTTAAATTTTCCATTTTTGACTTGCAAAGACGAAAACCAAAGCAACAACATATAGTTAGTTGAGTGAATTCGCTAGGTTTCCAGTTTCGTGTTGGGGCTGGGGAGCCCAGTCGGTTAAGCACTAGCTTAGCATGCGGAAGGCCCCAGGTACGGGTCCGGACATCGCCAAAGTATCTGCCGACCTATAAACGGCCCGTGCAGCCAAAAATGCCCGACGAATAATACCCCGTGTAAGGGAGTGCACGTTAAATATCCTTCAAAGTCCTAACGCTGCGCACGATGTCGCCCTTAACGGTTGAGTTGGGAGCCTATTCAGGTGTTGGCTCGTCATCTGACTGTGGTTCTAAAGTACGACGCCCGTCGCCAATAGTCCTCGTGTAGCTCCACTGCGACAATAATTCAAACTAAAACAAAGAAACCCCAAGTGATTACTTAGCCTTGGTTTCTTCAGAGTCTGTCGCCAGAAAAATGCGACCACTAATATACGTGGATGACGTCACCCTACCGGTCACCGCTTCATCGGAACGTTACGTTGACACGAGACTGGAAACATAGCGAACTCACTCAACTAACTCTGTTGTTATTTTGGTTTTCGTCTTTGCATGTCAAAAGTGGAAAATCTAGGTTCTACGTGATTTCTCACAAATTAGCATTTTTCTAGCATTGTTTCTACCTATTTCTCATCAATTGGAATTTCTTCCTCGGAAAGCGTGAAATAACTCTCGCCTTATGTCAATTCCTCAACTTTTTAATTTTTGGCAAACACACCACTCAACAGACAACAGCAAAAAAACGTTGTCATCAGGATTTCCCCGAAGCACTCAATGGCAACTCAATCTGGCGGTCGTTTTGAGTTGTTCGTCAACGTTCCTAAGGTAACCACTCTAGCGTAATCAATGTCAGTAGTTTGTATGACGTCACTCACCGCACTTGTCCGACCACTTAAACCTGTTGACGAACTCCGAGGAAACCGAGGCTTTAGCCCTGCTTTGTAACAAAACAAAATCGGACGCTGACCTGTGCGTCCGAATTTTCCCGCTTTCTTAAGCCTTGGTTTGTAAGGACTGAAAACGCACGTCGGGGCGAGAAAAAATCGCACTGTCCGGCGATATCAGCGTCTTATCTTCGCAGGGTGGTTTGTTAGGACTCGCGTCTAGCGAAGCGTCGTTATCTTCTAGACTGCGTTGTGGACAAAGGCGACTCTTTATTTCACTGCGAAACTTATCATGCATCGTTATTTATATTTTTTCGAATAAGTATTTCTAATTTTGACGTCTTTGTGCAATTATGCAATAATAAACGCTGGAAAGTAAATGAAAATTGTCTAGATTATTTAGGGGAAAAAAGTTAAAACTCTCACTGCAGCTTTCTTAATACACATATATATGAGAAATAAAAAGAACTTGATTACCTTATAATATACTATACTGTAGTGTATACTGCAAATAACTTTAAAAAAAATTACGGTATATTCTTTGACCCAATTGAAGTTTTAAAGGAATAGATGACGTTTAACTTCCATAAAATGTAGAAAATAGGCGCAAAGTTATTTTTTACAATATATAGTGCCAAATACTTAAGTCTTCTAAGCTTTAAAGTTCTATTCTAGGTTTAAATTTTGGAAAAAAAATAATTTAGGAAAGTCACGGTGCTATTAAACAATCGAATTATATACTATTTTACTAGTTGATACTGTTTACAATTTGACTTCTATCTTTGCAACCAGTTCGTAGAGTAACCCTTTCATCTTTGTTAAAACATAAAAAGCCAATTTATTTTCAGATTAATAAATTGGTATCGAATGGAAAGTTGTTTTGGGATTGGGCAATCGAAATGATTTTAGCAATTAGTCGCAAATTTACACAACATAGAGATATATCTATGCTGTTTGAAGCATAACTAGTTGATTATAAGCTTAAGGTGTAATTGCACTAATCGATTTCGACATTATGCAAGCAAACCTAACTTAAAGTGATATTTCAGTCAATTAATTTAAACTCCAATTCTAACAAAAATACTAATGCCATAGTTGAGAATCCATGTGATCAATGACGAAGCAAATAAACTTACAAATTAACGATGTCCATAACATTAAAAAAAACATTTTAAATAATTAATATTCAATAAACTATATTATTGCAAGTTAACAGTCCGCAACTATCTTTTCTTCTTCCGAATAGGTAGAAAAAACAGCCACCATGCTGCGCGTTTGAACGCTGAAATCAAACCAGAACAGATACCGGTTTTTCGCACGTCGGGAGAAGCGATACTTCTGTCGTAGCGGTCACGTGATATATATGGCCAATAAGAAAGCGAACGCTTCAGACGCACTGCTCAACGGCCGAAAACGTGTTCTTACAAACCAGGGCTTTAGGCCCTGGTTTGTAAGGACTGAAAGCGCACGCCAAAGCGTTAAAAAACGCCCAGCTCATCGATATCAGCGTCTTATCCTCGCTTGGGTGGTTTGTTAGAATTCACGTCTAGCGATGCTTCTGTATCTAACGCATGCGTATAAAAGCCTCGGTTTCCTCCGAGTCCGTCAACAGATTTAAGCGGTCTCACAAGTGCGGTGAGTGACGTCATGCAAACTACTGACATTGATTGCGCTAGAGGGATTTCCACGGGAGCGTTGCCGGACAACTCAACACGACCGTAAAATTGAGTTGCTGTTGCGTGCGTTGGGGAAATCCTGATGACAACGATTTTTGCTGTTTTCTGTTGTGTGATGTTCTTGCCAAAAATTAAAAATTTGAGGAAATGGCGGAAGGCGAGAGTTGTTTTACGCCTGCCGAGGAAGAAATGCTAATTGATTTTGTGAGAAATCACGAATAACTTAAATTTTTCATTTTTGACTTGCAAAGACGAAAACCAAAGCAACAACATATAGTTAGTTGAGTGAATTCACTAGGTTTCCAGTTTCGTGTTGGGGCTGGGGAGCCCAGTCGGTTAAGCACTCGCTTAGCATGGGGAAGGTCCCAGGAACGGGTCCGGACATCGCCAAAATAGCTGCCGATCTATAAATGGCCAGTGCAGCCAGCAATGTCCGACGAATAGTACCTCGTGTAAGGGAGTGCACGTTAAATATCCTTCAAAGTCCTAACGTTGTCTTTAGCGGTTGCGTTGGGTGCCTATTCAGGTGTTGGCTCGTCATCTGACTGCGGTTCTTCGCCCGTCGCCAATAGCCCTCGTGTAGCTCTAGTACGACAATAATTCAAACTAAAACTAAATAAACCCCAAGTGATTACTTAGCCTTGGTTTCTTCAGAGTCTGTCGCCTGAAAAATGCGACCGCTAATATGCGTGGATGACGTCACCCTACCGGCCACCGCTTCATCGGAACGTTACGTTGACACGAAACTGGAAACCTAGCGAACTCACTCAACTCTGTTGTTTTGGTTTTCGTCTTTGCAAGTCAAAAATGGAAAATTTAGGTTCTTCGTGATTTCTCACAAAATCAATTAGTATTTATTCCACGGCAAGCGTAAAACAACTCTCGCCTTCCAACATTTCCTCAAATTTTTAATTTGTGGCAAGCACACCACGCAACAGACAATAGCAAAAAACTCGTTCATCAGAATTTCCATAACAGCAACTCAATCTGGCGGTCGTGTTGAGTTGTCCGGCGACGCTCCCGAGGAAACCACTCTAGCGTAATCAATGTCAGTAGTTTGTGTGACGTCACTCACCACTCTTGTGCGACCGCTTAAATCTGTTGACGGAATCCAATTAAGCCGAGGCTTTAACACTTTGGCTGCGGCGATAACGATGGAAAACGTTCATCGATAGAGGCTGATGTGAAGTAGAAGAACATACTGTTTCGAAAACCAGTTCGTTACTATGGAAATAAACTAACTTTTCATTTTCGAAAAAGTAAAAATCTTAGTTTGAGATCGTAAAATTACAAGGTTAGGTTGAATTAACGTCGCTAACTGAAGCTACCCGGCAGCTAGTCAAAAAAAAAAAAAAAAAAAAAAAAAAACAGAAAATGTTCCTGGACTTCTCCAACCAGATAATTATCTGTTTCTAATTATTGAATTGAAAGCCAATAACCAGACTCGTTTCAATTTTTTTTTGAATATGAAATATCAATCAATTTTCCTAATTCTTATTTTTTTGGTTTTTTTTTTAATAAAATGTAATAGACAAGTTGTCTTTTTTTATAGCTAGATAGTTGAAGGAGGGGAATTGCAAAATTATCCTGTCTGTAATGTGATTCGACGTTTGTAAAAAGTGATTATCACTACAACTTTTAACATTAAATGAAAAAAAATTGTGGAATAGTTGATCTACACCCATTATAACTAAATAATGTAATGTACTTGATTTAAATTGATTTGTTTTTTTAATTAAAAAATCTTTTGATCTCCTCTTAAGTCGTGACTTACACTACAGTTAAGTGGAATTAGCCAATTACAAACTAGGGTAGGGTAGGTACATATACAATTCCGGCTTGTGTGCTTGGTCATAGACCCGCTTATAAGCCTTTGTCAAGTGAGACCGACACAAAAAGGATTTTTACTGACACAGAGAAAGGAATTACACCCAGGGCAAAGGTGGGAATCGAACAATAACAAACTAAACTGCACTGCGAAATGCAGTATGTTTGTTGTCTGGTCGCCCTACACTTGACACGATATTGGTTACAAAATTAATTTTAAAAAATTGAAAAAGGGATTTTGTGATGAGTCGTTCAGATGGTGGTGCTGGGCCTTCGCTTCCCAAAAGAAGAAAAAATCACAATAACAAGGCTATTACAAGTAACGAAATTGTAAATTTGTTGGCTGAATTATCAGACGGGAACCCAAGTGATTTTAGTTATAAGTGACAGTGGCGAAAAAATCGACCTTTCAGGGCCAATCACGCGCTGGCACGTAATTATAAAATTCTTCCATGAAAAACTTAAATAATACTTAATCACATATTTATCTTTTATAACTATTTTTGAATCATATTTCTTATAATAATTATGGTGGCATCTGGGTATAATCTAATTTCACGCGAGGGCATTAACTATAAAACTCAAAGTGACTGGCAGTCAATAAAATAACGCTTCCTATTCGGAGTGATCTGTAGCTTGAATGAATAATCCAAATGCATCAAAAATTGAGACACTTACTACTTAAGAAAGGGGGAAAAAGAATGGTATCATAAAAAAGACAGAATCCTTAGAAATACTCATAAAAAGAATAATCATGAAAAACAAACTCGTCTTTTGACCAGAATCTAAATTACAAGGCGTCGTCAATTATGGCCAATTAGTGCCAACACAGCTAATTACGCCTCATAATTTAGAACATTGGTCAAGGGACGAGTTTCTTCATTATGAAAAATAATGGAATTATAACACAGAAACTCGTCTCTTGACCAAGGTTATAATTACGAGGAGTAGCCGATTATGGCTAATTACGGCCAACACATCCAATTACTCCTCGTAATTTAGAACCCTGGTCAAGAGACGAATTTGTTTTTTATGATTCCATTCTTTTCCCCCCTTCTTGATTAGTAAGTGTCTAAAAGTTTTTTGCATTTGGATTATTCATTCAAGCTACAGACCACTCCGAATAGGGAGCGTTATTTTATAACCACCCTGTATTTTAATTCTCATGCAGTTTTTGTGTTATTGCGAAGTGTAATCTTTCTCCAGGAACACTTCCTAGTACTTTTAGGACTAGCTGTCGTGTAGCTTTAGTTAGCGACGTTAATTCAACCTAACCTTGCAATTTTACGACATCGAACTAAGATTTGTACTTGTTCGAAAATGAAGAATAGATAGTTCATTTCCATTGTAACGAACATGTTTTAAAAAACAGGATGTTCTTCTGCTTCATCAGCCTCTATCGATGAAGCCTCTATCGATGGTTTGGTGGCAGCGAATGTGTTAAGCGAAGACCACCGTTATTCTCAATCGAATAGGCAGAAACATCGGCCGTTTTGGACGTTCTAACCAAATTACGACTGATTCGAGACTTTCTAACGCTGAGATCAACATAGTTTTGGTGCCGCTGTCACGTGACAACTAGAGCCAATAAGAAAGCAGAAAATTCGGACACGCTGCTCAGCGTCCGATTTTGTGTTCTATCAAACCATTTTTTTATTGGCTCTAGTTGTCACGTGACCGCGGAACCCAAATTTACGTTGATCTCAGCGTTCGAAAGTCTCGAATCAGTCGTAATTTGGTTAGAGCGTCCAAAACGTGCGAATTGGCCGAAGTTTCTACCTATTCGAATGAGATAATGGCGGCCTTTGCTTACTACGCATGCGTTAGATGCGGACGCATCTCTAGACGGTTATTCTGACCCTCCCCCAAGCAAAGATAACACTTTACCTCCGGGCGTCGACTGACCCGTAGACTAAAAATCTTCTAGACCAGCAACTTAATCTAATGCCTAGCTCTTCTAACGTGTCGAATGCAACTAAAACACTATTAAAGGTTGATTTGTTGATTGGTATAATTGTACTTTCAATTGTAAGGCTACTGTTTCTTCGTAATGTTCTCTGTTAAAAAAAAGTTACCCACTAGTGATTATTTCAACCGTTAGTCATCCTTTTACATCGGACCTTTTTGACTATGTGAACAAATAACATTTTGAGTTAATTGCATGACACAAAATTTGCATAAGGGTCCGTCTTAATATTAAAAATGTTACGAACTTTAAAATTTTCAATAGCAACACCCAATTTTAATTACTTAGAAATGTGAAAAACCCTCGAAAACCCCTAAATCTAAGTTTTTGTTACATTTGGATGAATATTTGACGAGTTATTTAATCGAATCACTTGTGGATCTTTGGGGGACCATGTCTAAAATGACAAGCGTAGTCAGTCTGTAGGTTTATTAATGGAGAAAAAGAAGCACAAGGTCAAATATCTTGAGGATGGGCCTACGAGGGATATAAAAGTCAATGAGTAGCTGTATATATTCAAAAATAAAGTCGAAAATAAGTTGTAGTAAAAAATAGATCCCTATCGTCACTTGATAAGGGTTCCAAATTACGAGATGTCATTGGCTCTGTTAAATCTCCTAAAGGTGACTGCAAATAGGCAGCCAGAAACCATTACATTAGTTCCCTTAGACACAAAGGGGGCGCGCTAGTTTCTATGTCAATTTCAATGTAGAAATTCTCCAATGAGAGTTTGAAACTTAGAGTGTTCTTAGTCTATGGGTCAGTCGACGCCCGGAGGTAAAGTGTTAAGCCGCTGATCTCGAGAAACAGAGCATTTTTTTAACGGTTTAAAGTACGTTCTTAATCCTTATAGACCAGGTCTTAAAGGGTTAAAAAAGAGAAATACGTCAAATGAACCTGAAAAAGACTATCGAGTGAATGTAAATTGGAAATTGACCGTACACGTTGCTCCAAAAAATCAATTTGTGAATTGTTCGGAATACCAGTGAGTCAAAGTCCCCTTTTTTGTCATTTTAGAGTTAGCAGCTCAATTTCATTTGCACTATGTAGAATTTCAGTGTAATAATGAAAAAAGTAAAGTTCAGATAATATCTGTTTTTCAGCAGCGGTTAAAATTTGTCAATGTAGAACCGTACCATGATCATCGAAAAAATAATTTTAAATTGTCGAATATTTTAAAATCAGAAATGATACCTTACATATTGAAAAATATGTTGTCCGAATTGGTTGTCGCTAGCAGTTTGGTTCATAGTTTTTTCTTGCAATTTAGATGACCTTTCAAGAAAAAAAATCTATATGAATTTGTCTGCTTATTGGGTTAGTTTGGTTTTTACACATTAAAAATTTTCAAGTTTTCAACTTTGAGACACACAAAATTTTCAACTTTGAGACACACAGCCTAAATAATATATTTAGGAAAAAAACAGTAGAGAAAGACTTCAGCCCAAATTAACTATTTATTCACTGATAAACTACTTTTTAATCTATTTATTTGAAAACCCATGCGAATTTTCCAATATTTTTTTTTTTTTTTTACATTTGCTATTTATTCTAAAATGTTCAAATCTAATTCACAGTAATTTAAATACGTTTGGTTTCGAAAACTGATTATATATGTTGACATGTAAAAAATGAAAAAAAAAAAAACTTGCATAAGTGAAAAACAGCTTTTTTTTTCATTCAAGTCACATATATTTAGTAATTTAGTATAAATGGAACTATAATATACTATCATTCATTGTAAAATGAAAACTGGCTTGTCTAAAATGTATAACCAATATGAAGAGTACAGGGGAAGAACCGATTGATTTATAGGCGGACGCCAGCAATTGTCTGCTTGGCGAACATTGGTGGGAGAAAACCGGTTTCTCTTTTTCTTCTTCGCTTGGTCCAAGCGTCGGGATCGTAAACCGCCTGAATCTTGGTAGCTAGGAACCACAGAGATCATAGTTAAAGTATTAGAGTGGCAGATCGCGTGACCTACAACACTGGATTCATTGGGGGCTCTTCTCTTCTGGGAGCTCCTTTCCCGTCCCGTCGTTAACATTGGAGGTCACATTGGAGGATCTGCCACTCTATTACTTTAACTATGATCTCTGTGTTAGTAACTGGTTTCCTTACACAAGCTTAGGCGATCGCTCGCTATCATCGCCAAAGTGACCCTGCTAAGGAAACTTCCCTACAAAATCAATCGATTTTTCACCGTGTACTCTTCATGTTTTTCCTTTTTTTTTCCTGTGCAGGTACCGCCGACAAGCGGGTCGCGTTGTCGGGGAGCCCCCTCCCTTCGCCGAGGCGGCTGTCGCTGGAGTTGCACGCCCACCTCGACAACCCCACCGACTACGTCACCCACATGTTCATGGTGTACGGGCAGTTCCTCGACCACGACATCTCCCTCAGCCCCATCAGCCGGGGAGGTATGCATATAACCAATCAGTGTCCCCATACAACATTAGTAGAGCAGTAGAAAATAAACCTCGTTTCAACCTCTTGCGACCTAGCGTCCCCACAAACAATTAACACGTTAATTGGCTCCAATATTGACCTGGTGCGATAGAAGATCCAAATATCAGTTTTCAGATTTTGATTGCAGGTATCGGTAATTTATTTCTATAAAAAATGAAGTTGGACGAGGGTCAATACGATAGTAGAGTTCTTAAAAAAATTGTTAAATATTTTTTCAAACTTTTTATAAAGTTCTTTGATTAGTTAATTTTAAAGGCAATTTGCATTAAGAACAATGCTAGAATAATCTGTTAACTACAAATAAGTGATACGGTCTTTTTTATTTCATTTATAGCATAAGAATGTGTATTTTTAGAGTTTAAGGCGCGTGTTCCTAGTAACTACTAGTGTCCACCGGATCGACTGTGGCTGTTGACATGTCTTATCCAAATATGCCAAAGCTTGGCTCTCGTTCGATTTTTCTTAATATTAGATTTACTTAAAAACAAGATGTTTAAATTAATTCAGTTTGTAAATTACTTTATTTAAAAAAAAAGATATAAGCTAAATTAAGCTTGCATTAATTTGTTCAAATTGCAATTGAATCGGTGAGTGCAGAAACAACGTCAGTCACAATTTTCAAATTTTTCAGGAGGGAGAAAAAACGTAATAACTCCTCCGAATTTTAATATATTTGAGAACTTTTTTTTCCTTTGTCATAACATGCTTTTATGCTGCTGTTATAAAAAAAATTACCTGATTTCCACATAAATTAGGCTCAGGAGAATTAAAACTATGATTTGGACTAATGCTGTTTCTGCACTCAACTGTTTTTACAGACAGTAGGAAACTTGGAAAAAGAGAACCATTCGTTAAAAGTTTGTATTTGTTATTAATTTTGTTTCGATTTTTGTTAATAATATTTATTTTAATTAATTTCACACAAAAATTACAAATGTATATTTTTCCATATTACATGAGAAATGAAGTTACAGTATTGCAAAGTCATAAGACAGGAATATAACAAACTGAAACGCTTTTAAAATAGATCATTCTCGACGATAGTATCATTGTCATGTTCAGTGGTTGACCAGGTAAATAGTTCACCATAAAAACTTTGAAGTTTTCAGGAATAAGAACAATCATTTTCTGGATGTCTTCCATTTTCTTTGTGTTGATTGGAACTTTCCCTGATGAGTAGGCTGCAATACTTGAAGGAAAATCAATATCGACGTTACGGAAAGCAGGTCTCAGCAACTGATAGCTGTGCTTTTGAAATCCTTCAATGAAAGCATGTTTTCTTCAGAGTTATAGCGGAACTCTTTATATCGGGTGGGAGCAAACTTGAATTTTGCTTCTTTTGGCACACTGTGCTTAATGGCGTGTTTTTCGATCAGTTGTTGTAAGAAAATATCTTGCTCATCTCAATTGTCATCATCTTGCACTTCAGATTTTTCATCATCGCTAAAGTTAGTAAAGCATTGTAATTTACACTTACAAACAGCACCCCTGTTGATCGAGATGGAATGAGATGATCTTTCCAGTTGATGTGTTCAACCCCACGTACTTTAGATGTTCGAATCGCGTTTCTTCGAAACTTTCTTCATTCCTCCTCCTCTTCTTGGGTGCTGTTTCATTATCACTCTCACTGCTTGTCAGACTCACTAACATATTGCAAAAGACTGACAATAGACGTTGAAAACTAACTTAGAACACGTTGAAACACTTAACTGAACTGACTTCAATACAAATTTCACCTTAGGGTGTTAATCACACGCGCATGCTCGGCAAGGAACCTGACAAGACTGGTCACGCGATCAGGCGGTGGGTGCAGAAACAACGTCAGTCACTGGACTCATGTTGTTTCTGCACTCAACACTCGAAACAAACGTCCTGTATTTACGGAACTACTCAACAGACTAACGTAGTTTTTTCACCAAACATGCATCTTGCCTTTCTACTCTTATTTTCATTGAAAACGAGTTTTCGGATTTTTTGGACTGAAGTAGTTTCTGCACTCACCGATTCAATTAATAAAGCTATAAAAGTGAATGAATCTTCAATCAGCCATTGTGTCTTCAATCTTCATTGTGTAAGTAAAATCACGAATTCATCAACCTTCTATCAGTTATAATACAAGACCTTTAATGTTACAAGTGGGACGGGTCGTTTTCTAGTACTACTCTGAGGGTAAATAAATTTGGAAATGCGTGAACTTGTGTGTCTGATGTTTAAACTTGTATAAAATTAAGTTACGAATTGAAGTTTTAAATAAAAAACATTTTTGCAGTAATATTTATCTTTACATTTGTTTTTGTAGTAAATGTTTCTGAAATTAGCTAGTAAACATTGTGTTTAAAGCAAAAGGCCTTTAAAATTAAGTACTAAAAGAACCTTTTGAAAAGTTTAAAGAAAGAGCTAGCTTAAAGTTATTTTTTAAAGAATTCTAATATCTTATTGACTCTCGTTCAACTTCATATTTTATAGAAATAAATATTTGATACCTGTAATCAAAGGCTGAAACTAGTTTTTGGATCTTCTTCTATCGGACCAGGTCAATTTGGAAACTAATTAACTTGTTAATTGTTTGTGGGGAGGTTTTATAAAATGTCTACGAATGGGGACCCCAGGTCGCAAGAGGTTGAGCTTGAATGGTAATCTCCACGTGGAAGCAACCACATCTGACGTGTAAGCATCACTTCGAAAAGTTAACCCTTTCAGTCATGATAACAATTTGGTATCATCATTTTAGAATTTTTCTTTTGATCATCTATAGTTATTTATAATATCAATAAGCACCATCATTTGATTCTTCAGACTTCTTTCAAAAAGAAAGTGTTTTTTATTAATCCCAATAGATGTCAGCCTTATTATTTTTTGCAAAATTATGATCAGAAAAATGATATCAAATGGCATCACTGGGACTGAAAGGGTTAAATTATACTCGATTATAAGATGATTTGTCTCCCCGACAGAGAATAACGAATTCCTGGAGTGCTGTCCGGATTCGGAGACCAATCCCCCGCAGTGCGACCCGATCCTGATCGACCGCGCGGACCCCTTCTACTCGTCCTTCGGCATCGACTGCCTCAGCAACGTCAGGTCGGCCATGTGCTCTACCTGCACCCTGGGTGAGTGGTCACTTACGCTTTTGTCAGGGTGGTTGGTTAGAATCCCATGGAAGCATTTACGTCACGCTCATGGACTAATAGAACAACAGTGGAAAAGAAGGGACTGTACCCGGTTGCCTCTTGTTTAACCCTTTATGGCCCCGAATTAAGTTTTAATTTGCATTATTTGTCTTTAAATATTTTAATGAAAGTTATTGCAAGTAATTAGAATATGAAAGTGTAAAAAAATACTTGGGACATAAAATGCACTTTATGTCCCGAATTTATTTTCCTTTTCCCTCCTATCTACTTATAATTGCTAAATTACACTGATTAGAAATCACATTTTGTTCAATGAATTTATTATTAACTTTTGGTCTTTAACGTGTTGAGACCGCATATTGTATTAGTAAAAGCCCACTACCATGTGTTGTCTCTCAAACGAACAATGAAAAGTAAAACTACTGCCTTTTTGGTAGATATAAGTACCGCCAGTCGATTAAGAGTTGGCGCAGGAAACTAAAAATAAAAGCTGAAAGAAAAATTTATTTTACCTTGAATGTGTTAAAACTGAGTTTGCTGACCAAAAAGTTCTATATGTTCTCGTTTCCTCCAAATTGAACACTGAAATGTGGAGCATCGACATTTTCAGTGGTACTTATAAGTACTGTCAGTACATAAAGGATTAATCAAATCACAGGCAGAAGTGACAAATGGTAGCACGCTATATCAATCTATTTGAATTGTGCAAATAAATCTAAAAGTCTTATATTAAATTGTTCAGTAAGACCATTTGTTTATGTATAATAAGCAGTAGTTAGTGAATGGGGAGTTTTACACAAGTTAATAATTGCTCTTAAGATTTGGTAAGAATGCACAACCTTTATCACTTATAATTTTTTGTGGTACCCGTGTTTTAAGATGACCTCTTTCACCAAAAATGTCACCCCTTTGTTTTGGAGTGGCTTTAATTGCGAATTCAGCTATATGCTGGCGTTTTCTTATAGACATCCTACAACGTAATAAAGTTAATAATAAAGATAATAGCCGAGGTCTGAACCAGGAACTTCTAATTAGGTTGCAGGCACTCACAAAGTAGGACTCTGTAGCAATGTTGTCGATCATTTGCAATGTCAATTCCCTATGGTAACGTTAGAAGGGTGTCTTTTGGATAGCATATAATCATACACCATGATATATCCTATCGTGGATAACCTATATATAGGTATCTTATTCTATCCATGATAGGATCATATCATGGATAGGATATCGTTATTGCGTGCCCTAACGTAAGTTGTAAACGGAAATCTGCAATTTATTGTTGCACGTTTCAGGACCCCGCCAGCAGATCAACCAACTGACTTCCTACATCGATGCTTCCCACATCTACGGCCTCTCCACGGACGACTCCAATGCACTGAGGAACAACGACGGATCAGGTAAGAAGTAGTACTGAATTCAACAGAAATAACCATTTTAATTTTTCAGAACCCCCAATTCTCACTATAATGGCTATGTCTAGAGTTGTATTTGAAATACCCATAGCGTTAGAAAGAAGGAGTAGAGGGGGCTATCACTTCAAATGGTTTGAAGCAGGGCTGTCAGGTTTTTCGAGCTGCTGCTCATAACTAACCGGCATTGAGTTATCCCAAGATGCACCACTTTAGCAGCTTTTTGAGCTACTGCGCATAACATAGTAGCTGAAAGTATGGAAAATGGTACTGAGGTATCCCAAGATGCAGCGCTCTAGCCTGCTTCTTTTGTGCGTTACTGCGCACATACATGGGCAGCTCTATTATATTTCCGAACTCTATGGAAATGCCCGACCATTTTCTACTACACGGCCAGTGGCGAAAATATACGGTGCAACATAAATCAAAAGCACTGTATTTCGACTTGTCTCAAAGTTAGTACACGGAGGTTATAGGCCTGCTGCACGAGTCGCTAACTCGGGTGTGGGTTGGGCATGAGTTAAACTCTGTAGTATCTTCACTCGCGGTATTTTTTTTTGTTAAAGTTAGTAAGGATTTTAGTTTGCTTTATTCTTTTGCATAACAAATATAAATTAACACAGCAGTACTAAAAATGGGAAAACGATCTAATAAAGAGAAAAAAAACTGAAGAAACAGGCGACTCAAGATATTGTAACACAAGTCATTTGATATACAAAACTTTTAAAGAAATGATTAGTGGTTCGTAAATTGCATTTGCTGATATGATTTTAAAGTCTAATGAACTTTGTTTTTTTTCAGGCACCCTACGTTTCGTGAACAACCGCGAAGCCGGGGAGTTGCCTCCTGCCAGCGCCAATCCCGCCGAGGATTTCTGCAGTTTTCAAGATCCAAATCTAGACTGCTTTGAAACCGGTAAAGCCTTTATTAACCTCTTACTTTCCCCGTCTTGGTATTCCGTCAAGGACTTGGAAAATAATAATAAGCTTTATTAATTTGTCTGCATTTTAGTGTAGTAAAATAATTAGATTTGAAAAATTCCTGGTTTATCTGTAAAATGTGCAACTAAAATCGGCAAGAAACAGAAATAGCATACTTAATCAATCGGAAAAGATTTTCTATCGCATACTTAGTTTGTTATCATAGCTTATTTCCTTAATGACAATTGTTAAAGAGCAAATAATTGTGAATAAAAAAAAACTTCTCGCTATCTTTAAGGTGACCAGCGAGCCAACCAGCACCCTGCGTTGACATCTATGCACATTCTCTTCTTGCGTGAGCACAACAGAATTGCCCGAAGACTACGCGAGATCAACAGACGATGGGACGACGAGAGGATCTTTCAAGAGACCAGGTAATCTCAAAATGTTAAAGATCAAACAATTTTTATATCAGCTATCATAAATACCAAAATATCTGTTGGTTTGTCCATCACCAAACTGCGATAGCCAGGTTACCATGAAACTTTAAAACATTGCGTTTCATTAGTAAAAAATAACTATGAAGAACGTTATATATATCGCTAACCGAAGAAGAAAATCTTGGAAAATTCCGTAACACTGAACAATCCCGAAATTTCACTAATAAGCTAACTCTAAATCTATAACATACCACAATAATTCCAAGATAGGTATCGGAAACCTTGAATATTAATAAAACACGAAAATAGGTACAGCTGGGGAAAAAAAAAACGAATCACCCCTCGTTTCTCGGCTGGTATTGATCAAGGAATTTTGTGTAAGGTGTCAATTTTCAGGAAATAGCGTGAGGAATTGAGAACTGGCAACGAAAATTGTAATAGGGGTCGTCTACATATTAAAATGAGTACCAACTTTGAAAATTCCAATAGCAACACCCAATTTTTTTTACATAAAAATGTTCAGCACCTTCAAAATACCCCATGTATAAAAAATAATTGTTTATTCTGCATTATTTGCTGAGATATAAGTATTCAAAGTTGAACGCCCATAATGTTAAAAAAGTTTCACAAACTTTTATTCGTACCTCTACAAATAAAATGAATTAAACAAAGATTTTTTTTTCATTATATACTTCTTAATTTTCCAAAAACATCACACATGTTTTTTCATCAATTTTTCATTTTTAATAATTTTTTATTTAAATTTAAATAAGAAAAAATAAAACATGAATAGCAACCCCAAATTTTTTTTACATAAATCGATAAAGTAGATCAAGTAGAACCAAAATCCCGAATTTTTTGATTCAATAACAATTATTTGCCGAGTTATTGTAAAAAAACTGAAAAAGACGAATTTTAGGGACCGTTTAAAAAATTACTCGGCACATTTGATCCTAAATTGCATTATCGTTTGGTGATTAAAAAGTGTTTGTTGGTAAATGTTTATTCAAATTATCGATTTCTGTCAAATGTCTAAAAATCTTTTCTTATTTCAAGTGCATACAATGAATTTGTTTGCATAATTAACATTAAATTATATCGGTTACTATATTTTTTAATGTATGTTATTTCCAATACAATTTCAAAAAGTGTGTTTAATATTAAAAATTAAATATCCTAGAATATAATTGGAATTCGGTTTTAAATACATTTGATTGATACCACATTAATTATTTAAAATGATTAGTGCCTACTGCGTTGGTTAAAAATCATTACCAAATCATCCTGAGTAATTTTATTTTGCTTTCCTTAAATATCGTGTTAAGGTCGTAACCCTCAATTTGCAATACGTGGTTTACCGTTAAAAAACTAAACTCCTCGGCGCAACATCCCATTAGTGGGAAAGGGCCTGCCGTGCCCATTTCAGCTTTCGTGATACAAGGGCTCTGGGGTGCAAGGCATATGTCCCGGTAATGTGGAAAGCCTCACGCGGAACGCCAAGCGTTTAGTTCCCCAAGCATGCTTGGTCCCCAATTTATCGACCCACATAAGGGATGAAAGGATGGGTCAGCCCCGCCCAATCCGGGATTAGATCCCCGGACCTGTGGCGTTTCAATGCGAAATAAGCACTACCACTAAGCCACTGGGCCGATATTACAGATATAGTGCGACGAATTTTAAACAAACTTTTTGCAACAATTTGAATGAAACAAAAATTTGCATGAAAAGTTTAAAACATAAGTGTAATAATCATGTTTTTCAATCTGATTGTAACTAATAGCATTTGAAAATCTGTTCGTTATAAATAACCGTATATGCGACTTAATTTAAAATTAAAACTTTTCATCTTCTAGCCATTATTTTATTTCTGAATTTTAAAATCAAAAAAAAAAAAAAAAAAAAAATCGAAAAATCCCAATATTACTGAAGAAAGTTAAATTCTAGCATCCGTTGGCGAGATGATGCTAACCCTTTTTTAGCTTGTCGTTTTGAAAAGACACAACCAAAATATTACCTTTTTTCACTTAGGAGATTTGCCCCTAAACGAGTTCAAAATTAAAGCTTTAATATCTCACCAAATAATGCAAAATAAATAATTCTTTTTTATACATGGGGTATTTTGAAGGTGCTGAACATTTTTATGTAAAAAAAATTGGGTGTTGCCATTGGAATTTTCAAAGTTGGTACTCATTTTAATATGTAGACGACCCCTATTGCAATTTTTGTTGCCAGTTCCCAATTCCTCACGCTATTTCCTGAAAATTGACACCTTACACAAAATTACTTGATCAATAGCAGCCGAGAAACGAGGGGTGATTCGTTTTTTTTTTTCCCCAGCTGTACATTGAACTATCAGTATAATATAAAACCCCAAATATCACCAGTAAAAGTTTGTCTGCTGACCAAGCCTATTGAAATTTTTGGTTGAGTTGGTTTAACAGTATACCGCTATACCTCCGTCAAAAGGTTCCTAGACCAAGTAATCACGGCACACAGATGGAAAAACGGTTAACAGCTACCTTAAATATCCAAGCTCCTCCTTCGTTGAGTTCGTTCAATGACATATCACTATGCCTACGTCCAAAGGTCCTATACCACGCAATCATAGGAAAAATAGTTGAAGAGTACAGGGGGAAAACCGCTTAATTTCGTCGAAAACTTTCCTAAACAGACCTCATTGGCGATGATAGTGAGTAATCGCCTAAACCAGTGTAAGGAAACCAGTTTCAAGAATTTTTTTTACCGAGATTCACGCGATGTACAATTCCGACGCTTGGACCAAGGAGAAGAAAGAGAGAAACCGGTATCCTGTCGTCAATGTCCGCCAAACAGACACAATTAAGGGCCGACTCCCAGCAAATCAAGCGGTTCTTCCCCTGCACTCTTCAGTTTTGCCAGCTATCTAGTCCCTATAAAGTAAGTTCCTAACCCAATGTGCATTTCCAGGAAGATCGTTGGCGCCTTGATGCAACAGATCACCTACAGCGAGTTCCTGCCGCTGGTCGTCGGCCCCGAACGCATGGAGTGGTTCGACCTGTCCGTCCGCCGGTCCGGCTTCACCCAGTACGACGAGACGGTCCAGGCCACCCTCGTCAACGAGTTCTCGACGGCGGCCTTCCGATTCGGGCACTCCCTCATCAACAGCTTCTTCCCGGAGGCCGCCCGGGGAGCATCAGGGGGCGGCAGCAGGCTGAGGGACGTCTTCCAGTTTCCGTTCGGCTTGTACAGGGGACAGATGGACGGACTGGTGTCTGGACTGACGTCGTCGCCGTCGCAGAAGTTCGACAGGTACATTTTTTTTGTTGTGAGAAGGCCAATCGAATGTTAGGATATATTAGAAAAAGTATTACTTCTAAATCTAAAGAGATTATTTTGCCATTGTATAGGGGATTGGTAAGGCCACATCTGGAGTATGCTGTTCAGTTTTGGTCCCCCTTTCTCAGAAAAGATATTGAAATGCTTGAAAAGGTTCAACATATATAGGGCTACAAAAATGATTAAGGGTTTATCGGGTATTGATTATGGTAATAGATTAAGATCGTTAAACATGTATTCCCTGGAAAATAGGAGATCAAGGGGTGATTTAATTCAGTTGTTCAAGTTCATTAAACAGGGAGACATGGAGGGCTTAGGTTTTACCTTAAATAGCAGGACCAGGGGGCATGGACAGAAATTGAATAAATCATGCTTTAGAAGGGAGGTTACAATAGAGTCGTCAATGAGTGGAATGCTTTACCAGAATATGTTGTGTATTCGAAGAGAGTGGAAGATTTTAAGAAGAATCTCGATAACTATTGGAAACTAGTAAGGAATTAGATATATTTTGGACCAACCTTGCTGGACCTCTGGCCTGTTGTTTGTCGACAATTTTTGTATTTGTATTTATTGGAGTTCATTTGAGGAATAGACTTGTCCCCATTGGCCATGAAAAGGCAAAAAAGACACTAAATCACTTCATTAAAACGACCTCTTTAAAATTACAGTGGTTGTAGTGTATAGTATTTTTTTTTTGTTAATTCGATTAGTATTTTGCAACATGTTTGTGAACGAACGGGTTTGAGTTGGTCGACATGTAAAGGAGGAGGGTAAAATGCAAACTTCCAGTTACCAGAGTATGTGCTCACGAGTATAGTGCCTTTGTAATTGTGGAGATAATAATAGGCCCTAACTCCATGTTTTCACAACTTAAAAAGCAAATATAGATAAAAAAAATTCCCATGTCAGCATTGCTTGATGCTTAATAATAAAAAAAAGACCGCTGTAGGGTAGACTAACCAGTGAATGAACGTTTAAGACGTCACGTTCGCCAGTGAATGAACACCAGGATCCAGGATATCATGACCAGGACACACTACCAACCATTGTCAGATAGCTTCCTACTACATGGGAGGAAGTCAGTGTTGCCAATCCATATGTTGGAACGATTTTCAAGCCTTATTTTTTAAATTATATTTACCAAATGTTCATTCACTGGGGCCTGTTCACTCACTGGTCTGTCTACCCTATTAAGCTAAAAATGTCGGTTTCGGCTATTACTTTTCTGACCTTTTAGTACACATTTCACATATTAAGAAAATGCCGTATGTTAGGAGGCTGAAATAATAGAAGGATATTGTCAGGATGAAAGCCATTAATGTTTAGAACTTGTTACTATCATAGCAATTATTATAGAGACTTTTAGAATAAATAATAAAATTAATAATAAACCTCAACAGCTTAGGCATTCATGGTGCACGACCCAAAAGTTTTTGTCGCTGTAGAGCAAAGTAATGTTGCCTTATCAATTCGCTGTGCTGTTGCCATGCAGAATCAACGAAAATGAAACTTCTCTGCTCGAATTCGTTTAGCTCGTGCACCACATATACTTGAAGAGTACACGGGAATAACCGATTGATTTTGTAGAGAGGTTTCCTTAGCAGGCCACTTTGGCGATGATAGCGAGTGATCGCCTAAGCTTGTGTAAGGAAGCCAGTTCCTACCACAGAGATCATAGCTGAAGTAATAGAGTGGCAGATCAAGTGACCACCAATGCTAACGACGGGGCGCGCAAGGAGCTTCCAGAAGAGCCCCGATGATGCCAGTGTTGTAGGTCACGTGATCTGCCACTCATACTTTAACTACTATCTCTGTGGTTCCTAGCTACCAGAAGATTCAGGCGATTGGCGATCTCGGTGCTTGGACCAAGCGAAGAAGAAAGAGAGAAACCGGTTTTCTGCCGCCAATGTCGCCAAGCAAACAATTGCGGGGGTCCGCCTAATAAATCAATCGCTTCTTCCCGTGTACTCTTCACTTGTTTTGTGGCGCACTAATTACCTTTTGCATGCAGGTACATGGTTCGCGACGTGACCAACCACCTGTACCAGCCCCGCGGTAACCAGAGCGGCCTCGACCTGGCCTCTCTCAACATCAACCGGGGCCGGGACCACGGCATCCCCAGCTACACCACCCTGGTCGAGTTCTGCGGCGGACCCCGCATCACCACCTGGTCTCAGGTGGACAGGCTCTTCCAGAGGGGAGTGAGGCCGCTCTTTCAGAGGCTGTACGAGTGAGTATATCCTCGAGCAGTGTCTCGTCAATTAAGTTCCCACATGTGCTATCTCACTTTGCACAACGGATCAGATTTACCGTTCGGTAACCCCTTGCACGATTTTTTCGGATTTGGCGACAAATAACTTTTTGCTGCAACCTTTATGACTTCGACTGATGATTCGAATTCTTTGACTTCGCAACAATGACGTTTTCCGGCAGCCCTATCTGACCAATATTTATTGGCGCCGTATAGAGAGCGTGGCGTCAAAAGTCGCCAGAATACTAACTATTATGGAGATTTTGGAAAGTTCGGCAGGGGTTACCGTACAGTCTTCTGATCCGTTGTGCAAAGTGAGATGCCACTTGTGGGAACTTAAGTGGCAATCTTTTGTTAGGGGATGAAAACTGAAAAAATAACTGAAAACTGAAAAAGAATCCAAATTGATTAACATAAATAGTTCTTCTTAAAAAAATATTTTCGGAAAATTCGTGCTACACTTAAATCCATGTGGTTAGAACTCCATATTTATTTAATACTTTTTCATCTTGTGTTTTCGAGTCGTTATCCTTGAGTTTTGGTGGGATAATACAAGAGTTACAACTTTTATTAAAAATGCAGTGTACTGCAAATGTTCGTTCCAAGAATTCGCTTGTCATCAAAAAGATATGTACACCAAAACTGACCTTAAAGATGCAGCAGAGAAATGTACTAGGCGGAGGAGCTGCGTAAGCAACGCTGCTGACGCTGAAATTTCGCCTGTTCCCATTGGTTAATCCCTTGACCCTGATATTCGTGTGCCCTGTTACTTCAAAATCGAAGGAAAAAATAATTAAAATAACACTACCTGAAGCTAAACTAACAAATTTATGTCTTGAAATAACAAATAAATTTGTTCATTGAATGGGAAATACCTTTTTGTATTCGATTCTCGCACTCGAAAATGAGAACTATTTACCCTTTTTCTCGTAGAACATTATTTTGTATACTGCAAACTTAAGGTCGGTTTTGGTGTAAGTAATTGGTACAGCTGTGGAAATAAAAAAGTACCCACTTGAGGTTATTTCATCCGTTAGTCACCCTATAGAATCGGACCTTTTTGAGATTGTGTACAATTAACATTTTGAGTTAATTGCACGATACAAAATTTGCATAAGGGGCCGTGTTCATATTAAAAATATTACGATCTTTGAAATTTCCAATAGCAACACCCAATTTTAATAACTTAGAAATGTTAAGCACTCTTGAAAACCCTTAAGGGGGAATAGTACCGAGAATCGACCTCTCAAGCGAAGGCTTCTCTATGTGTTAATCCTATGGAAAAAAAATAAAAACTTTGCCACATTTCTCCGGCTGTATTGAATATTTTTTCAAACGGTTTTTTTTATATGATACATGCAGATGATTTGCAAGACTCTACCTTTTCATTTTTTTGAAATTGGTTAGAATAGTTTTTTGATTATTAATAAACATTTTTACAATATGAACAAGGTCGAAATTTGAAAAACTGAGAAGATAGAGACGTAGAACTTTAAATTTCCTTCGCAATGAAAAAAAAAAGTGTGAAATTATTTGCATTTTTCGGGTCGAAAAGTGGCAAAGAAATTATGAAATTCCCTTATCCAGGAAGTGGCGCCCCCTAGGAGTAGAACATAAGCTCCTCCCCCTGGTAACATAAGCTCCTCCCCTTGCATTTAAATGAGCTAAAACTCCGATAAGATAAGGTACGTGTAGTTCAATTTTAAGAGTCAGCGAGTTTTAACTTCTTGTCTGTAAGCTAAAGTTTCAATTGAGTGTGCCTGTGTTTTTGGAGGCTGATTTCGAAAATGCAAAGAGATTTTTTACTATCGCTTCCAGTTTAAAAGTATTAAAAAAATTAAGCAGCATAGATTCATTCTATTAGATTCGAAATCTTAATTAGTAAAATGTTCATTTTAAATTGTTTCCATGTCTATGATTTATTTAAAAGATCTTGATAAATGTTTTGGGAACGTGGATCTTATAAAAAGCATTACAAAGTGTAATCAATTGCACAAATTTTGGACTAATTTTTGTTGAAATATTAATTCAAGTTTAAATCCTAAAAAACAATATTTCTTGAAGTTTTTGTTTTAATTTTGAATTTCTTTCAAAAAGGTTTTTTACGACATTTTTAACTCTGTTTGGGCATTAGGCAGTAGTATTGGCTTGTTTTATATTAGGGTATTTTTTTTTCAGTTTTTCATTTTCCGCTATTTCAATAGATGTTTCGGTTTCACTCTCAAAGCGAAGTATTTTCATCTGTTGTGTTCTAATTTAGTTTAGTAAAGTTATTTTAAATTATCTTCGCACTAGAGCTACACGAGGGCTATTGGCGACGGGCGTCGTAGCCCCGGTCAAGTGACGAGTCGACATCAGAGTATGCACCCAACGCAACCGTTCAAGGAGACATCGTACGCAGTGTTGGTACTTTGTGGAATATTTAGCGTGCGTTCACGTCTCTGGTCTGGTTTGGTCGGTGGTTGTTCTGGACATGCCCGAAATGAACCTGGGACCTTTCACATGCAAGGCAAACGCCGTAAACGACTGTGCTCCCCAGCCGAGTGCATCTTTGATTAAATACAGGGTGGTTATAAAATAACGCTCGCTATTCGGAGTGGTCTGTAGCTGGAATGAATAATCACAATGCATCAAAAATTAACACACTTACTAATCAAGAAGGGGGGAAAAGAATGGACTCATAAAAAAGATTGAATCCTAAAAAATAATCATAAAAAATAAGCATAAAAAACAAACTCGTCTCTTGACCAGGATTCCAAATTACGAAGCGTCATCAATTATTTCCAATTGCGGCCAACACAGCTAATTACGATTCGTAATTTAGAATCCTGGTCAAGAGACGAGTTTTTTTCCAAGAAGAATGGAATCATATAAAAGAAACTCGTCTCTTGTCCAAGGTTCTAAATTACGAGGCATAGCCAATTATGGCAAATTACGGCCAACACATCCAATTACTCCTCGTAATTAAAATCCTGGTCAAGTGAAGAGTTTTTTTTTTATGGTTCCATTCTTTCCCTCCTTGATAAGTAAGTGCCTTCATAGGAGTCTTAAAAAGTACCCACTAGTGATTGTTTTGGCAGTTAGTCATCCTATAGAATCGGACCTTTTTGACATTGTGAACAATTAACATTCTGAGTTAATTGCATGACACAAAATTTGCATAAGGGGCCATCTTCATATTAAAAATGCTACTAACTTTAAAATTTCCAATAGCAACGCCCCTTTTTGAATCCATATTTCAAATCTCTAACCTATGTTCACACGAAATGCCAAATTTTGTTAGTTTTTAAGCATTATTAGAGGAGTTATAGACGTGCAAAGTTTAGGTCCCATAAATGAGTTGCACATAAAAAACTATCCCGATCTATAAATATTAAAGATAATGAAACGAATTTTTTACTGAAAAGAAATTATAATAACCCAAACAAAATGCATTCAATATTGGGGTATTTAAAACAATTTTTATATATTTAAATAATTATTATATTAATTTTTTTAAAAAATATGAATAGAAACCCCTTAATATTTTTAAAGAAATAAATTTAAGACAAGAAGTTTAAGCGAAATCCTAATTTTTTAAAAATTTTATTCATAATTTTCTGAGTAAATCACCAAATAATTTTTAATTGCCCTTAGGGGACTGTGTATAAGATTACGTGTGTAATTGATAAATAAAGACGGCTTTGCATGCATGCTTGCTTGTCATTTTAGAGATGGTCCCCAAAAAGTCCACAAGTGATTCGATTGAATAACTCGTCAAATATTCATCCAAATGTAACGAAAACTTAGATTTAAGGGTTTTCAAGAGTGCTTAACATTTCTAAGTTATTAAAATTGGGTGTTGCTATTGGAAATTTCAAAGATCGTAATATTTTTTATATGAAGACGGCCCCTTATGCAAATTTTGTATCGTGCAATTAACTCACAATGTTAATTGTACACAATCTCAAAAAGGTGCGATTCTATAGGGTGACTAACGGATGAAATAACCTCAAGTGGGTACTTTTTTATTTCCACAGCTGTAAATCGCTCGTGAAATAAATTCCACTAGTTTTAAAAAGCATTACTTTTCGCACTAGTTGCATAAATATCTATTTTAAGGCTCATTATATATGAATGAAGAAAGATGCATAAAAAAATATTAAATTTGCATAAAAAATATGCACAGTTTCATTTTTAATTTTAAAGCAACAATTTTACTTATTTATTTTTCGAAATGTAAACTTGTAGTTGCAAAAAGTTATTTATTTAAAAAAATCCATCATTATTCTTCAAACTTCAAAAAAATTAGCAAACGATAAAGATTAATTATCAAATCTGAAAAATAAGATTAAAGATAATTGTTAATTTTAGCTAATAAAAGCTTGAATTCGAACTAGCTAACGGCCCTGTTTGGCGAATTTATTTCTGAGGCGTTGTTAGCGTGTTTCCTGTTAAGCGCAAAATGTTGTGTGGAAGCAGTGTAAGTGACAGATTCTGTAACAAACCAACTTGTTTTTTTTAAAAAAAAAAAAACATGAATGCATTGAAGTATCTTTCAATTCCAAACACCACAATACAATTTCAATTGACAAAGCTCCTCAATTCAGAGATCTCCTTCAATTCAGAAGGAATTTGTGCTATTTTAGTTCGGATCCGGCCCGTGCAGCTAAAAAATATCCTACAAATAATACTTTGTGTAAGAGAGTGCACGTTAAATATCCTTTAAAGTACCAATGCTGCGTACGATGTTGCCTTTAACGGTTGTGTGTTGGGTGCCTACTCATGCACGTTAAATATCCCCTAAAGTCCTTACGCTGCGTACGATGTTGCCCTTACCGGTTGCGTTGGGTGCCTACTTAGATGTCGACTAGTCAATTGACTGTGGTTCTAAAATATGATGCCCGTCGCTCGTGTAGCTCTGGTGCGAAGATTATTAAAACCTAACCTAACCTCCAATGAATCAAAAAATCAATCGAATATATACCGTCTAGAGACGGTTTGTGATCGTTAAATCCATTGTGGTTCAATGGCAGATAGTCTTATACAATATCCCTTTTCTTACTGAAGCGCCCCAAAGCGCCCGAACAACTATGGATTCGATAATGTTATTCCTATCAAATATTACGAGGAAGCAAAAATCTTTCGTAGCGAAAGGAATATCGCAAATCGGTTCCCAGTCAGATAAAAGCATCGGCACTTCAAAATTACGAGGCACGTTGACAAAAATCCCTTAAGGGGTCTAAGGAGTATTTATTAACTTATTATTTAAAAATAAATTTAAAATCAAAATTTAAAAAAAGTTTATTAATTTTTTTAGAAAAAAGTTCTTAAAATAATTTCTAATTAAAATTGAGCTGAGAATTTAGGTATAAGTCCTAGTGTGTACATATTTGTACAATATAAAGTCATTTTCTTGGTCATTTTTTTAATTTTGACCTCAAAATTTGCCGCGCAAGCCTAATCACAATGTGTTAAAATAGCTTTATGTTTAATATCATTTATTTTTGTTTTGGGTAAAGTTTCATAAATTTTAAAATTTGTTTTATAGTAAATGAATCTTGTAGAATTACATATAAAAAAATTATACTTGTATATTGAGTAGTTAAAAAATTACATGACAGATCAAACTATACTTTGTAGTTCCTTCTTTGCACATTTTTAAGACTCTTTAGACCTCTTAAGGGGTCATAGGAGTCTTTAAAATGTGCAAAGAAGGTACTACAAAACATAGTTTGATCTTTCATGTAATTTTTTAACTACTAAATGTATAAGTATAATTTTTTTATATGTAATTCTACAAGATTTATTTATTATAAAACAAGTTCCAAAATTTATGAAACTATAGCCAAAACTAAAATAAATGATATTAAACATTAAGCTATTTGAACACATTGTGATTAGGCTTGCGCGGCAAATTGTGAGGTCAAAATTGAAAAAATGACCAAGAAAATGACTTTATATTGAACAAATATGTACAAACAAAGACTTATACCTAAATTCTCAGCTCAATTTTAATTAGAAATTATTTGTAAAAAAATTTAAAATCAAAATTTTAAAATTTTTATTAATATTTTTAGAAAAAAGTTCGAAAAATAATTTCTAATTAAAATTGAGCTGAGAATTTAGGTATAAGTCTTTGTTTGTACATATTTGTTCAATATAAAGTCATTTTCTTGGTCATTTTTTAAATTTTGACCTCACAATTTGCCGCGCAAGCCTAATCCCAATGTGTTCAAATCGCTTCATGTTTAATATCATTTATTTCAGTTTTAGCTAAAGTTTCATAAATTTTAAAACTTGTTTTATAATAAATAAATCCTGTAGAATTACATATAAAAAAATTATACTCATTTATTGAGTAGCTAAAAAATGACATGAAAGATCAAACTATGCTTTGTAGTATCTTCTTTGCACATTTTTAAGACTCCTGTGACCCCTTAAGGTTGCTTATAGCTCAAGTGTAGATTTAGAGCGACGTAATTCAATTAACCTGCAAACTAAGTATGTCATCCCGTTTTCTCGGAGGGAAGATGGTTGGTTGGTACATGTATTTCCGGCTTGTGTGCTTGATGAGAGATCCGCTTATAAACCTTCGTAAAGTAAGACAGACATAGACAGAATTTGTACTGATACAGAGAGAGAAATTACACCCAGGGTGAAGGCGGGGATTTCTCATTGGGTGTGTAAGATTGGTTTGACGAGGGAGGGGCTTAGAAAAAATAGTTTCCAAGTGACCAATCGGCTACTTATAGAAGGGCTGAAATCAGAGATAATAAAGATAAATACGTCAATCAATTAATTGAGCATTGTGATTTGCTGGTCTCCGAGTTCTCTGACCCTCCCTCTTTAACAGTTCCAATATCTTCACCAGATGTCGCCTTCGGCCAAGTTGAGTTGCCTTAATCGGTACTATCCCGCCTTAAATCTAAGTTTTTGTTACATTTGGATGAATATTTGACCAGTTATTCAATCGAATCACTTGTGGACCTTTTGGGGTCCATCTCTAAAATGACAAGCAAGCATGCATGCAAAGCCGTCTTTATTTATCAATTACACACGTAATCTTATACACAGTCCCCTAAAGGGTAATTATAAAGTATTTTGTGATTTACTCAGCAAATTATCAATAAACATTTTTAAAAATTGGGATTTCGCTTAAACTTCTTGTCTTAAATTTATTTCTTTAAAAATATTAAGGGGTTTCTATTCATATTTTTTTTAAAAAAATTAATATAATAATTATTTAAAAATATAAAAGTTGTTTTAAATACCCCAATATTGAATGCATTTTGTTTGGGTTATTATAATTTCTTTTCAGTAAAAAATTCGTTTCATTATCTTAATTATTTATAGATCGGGATAGTTTTTTATGCGCAACTCATTTAACATTATGGGACCTAAACTTTGCACGTCTCTAACTCCTCTAATAATGCTTAAAAACTAACAAAATTTGGCATTTCGTATTAACATAGGTCAGAGATTTGAAATATGGATTCAAAAAGGGGTGTTGCTATTGGAAATTTTAAAGTTAGTAACATTTTTAATATGAAGATGGTCCCTTATGCAAATTTTGTGTCATGCAATTAACTCAGAATGTTAATTGTTCACAATGTCAAAAAGGTCCGATTCTTTAGGATGAATAACGGAGGAAATAACCTCAAGTGGGTACTTTTTTATTTCCACAGCTGTACCTAACCACGATTGATAATTGGAAATTAGGATAATTGGAAGAAATGGTATGTCTACTGTATACTGTTGAAGTTTACAAAGCGAAAAGTCGGTTGAAGCTGTATTCTGTCCTCTGAATAAATTACGAAGGGCGGGGGGCCCAGTCGGTTAGGCACTCGCCTAGCATGCGAAAGGTCCCAGGTGCGGGTCCGGGCACTGCCAAAATAACTGCCGACCGAAAAACGACCCGTGTAGCCAAAAAAGTCCGAAACGTTGAATATCCTTCAAAGTCCTAACGCTGCGTACGATGTCGCCCTTAACGGTTGCGTTGGGTGTCTATTCAGGTGTCGGCTCGTCACTTGACTGTGGTTCTAAAACACGACTTTCGCCGCCAATAGCCCTCGTGTAGCTCTAGTGCGACGATAATTCAAACATAACCGAATAAATTACGTCAGTCAATACCCCTCGTGTAACTGTAGGGCGACAATTGCCGACCTGTTAACTAGTGGCCCTGAGTAACAATGGTTAAGTGGTAAAGGCCTGATTCAAACCATTGGGGTTTTCTGTATCGAATATAGGAGGGGTTTGCGAGCTCGGTTGATTATTGCATGCGGAGGTCCCAGGTTCAGAACAGGGCATTTCCGAAATAACTTCTGACCTTTAAACGGTATATATACAACCAAAAGGTCAAACTAATGAAATGATACCACGTAGATGGAGTGTACGTTAGATGTAGTGTAATAGATGGAGTGTACGTTAAATATGCTCTATCATTACGCCACGTTCGATGTCGCCCTCACGAGTTGTATTGGGTGCCTATCACTTGATTATGGTTCTAAGTTATGAAACCCGTCGCTACTAGCCGTCATGTAGCTCCAGTGTGACGACATTAAAATTCAAATTATCCTGTTAAGGTTAACCTTACCTTAACATTGTCCTGTTAAGGTAAGGTTAGGTTTGAATATCGTCGCACTAGAGCTACACGAGGGCTATTGGCGACGGACGTCGTCTTTTAGAACCACAGTCAAGTGACGATCCGACACCTGAATAGGCACCCAACGCAACCGTTAAGGGCGACATCGTACGCAGCGTTAGGACTTTGAAAGGATATTTAACGCGCACTCCCTTACACGGGGTATTATTCGCCGGACATTTTTGGCTGCACGGGCCGTTTATAGTTCGGCAGTTATTTTTGGCGATGCCCGGACCCGAACTTGGGACCTTTCGCATGCTAGGCTAGTGCCTAACCGAATGGGCCCCTCAGTCCTGTTAAGAGGGATTGTCAGTACCGTAGAGCTAATGCATTAGTTTTGGAAATCTCAACTTCCGTAGAAGTATTGCTTCGCTATGTTAGTTCTATAATAGTTCTTTTTCGAAATAAATTTGAAATAGAAAGGTTATTTAATTATATATTTTTTCTAAGTTTTAAAATGCCAAAAATATACAACAGTTGGTGACACTTATTTTAACGCCCTAATGCATACGGTTACCGTTTATTAACAAGTAACATAATCCACTTTAAATTAGAGCTCTTCCTAGACAAATCTTTGTTTTTTCATCTATTACATTTCATTTAAAAGTTTTATTTACTAATAATCCTCATAGATGACAGTAGTGAAAGTGTATTCAAAATTAAAGAGTGAGGTTATTAACTTTTGTGAAATAATGTTTTTGGCAGTATTCAAAGAATAATAATATTAGTACTAAATACTAATAAATTGTTTTGAAAAATTAATCATAGTTTTAGATGGTTAGTTTGAAATATTTTTGCTAGTTTTCTGGTCATTATTATCAAAATTGGAATTTTGCAGTTGATTTTTGTCATATGGAAATGTTTTTAAAAATTGAAATTATTTAAATTTTAATGCTGTTAAATTTTTTAAAGTATTTTTCACATAATGTGTGAGTATTAAAGATACATATATATTTTTTGGGATGAAAATAAAAATTCATGCATTAGTGGGTTAAAACTTTAACATCCGGGTTTTTAATGATTAATTGCTATTTTTTCAATTTGTTTTAAATTAATGTTATGATGATTCCCATACCTGGTGAAAATGGGATAACATATATGGCAAAGCAATTCTTTAGTGAAATCAAAACCAGTGTGATTTCAAAACTAATGCATTAGCTATATGGGACTGACAGTCTCTCTTTACTAAGTGGGCCTGATGAGTTGTAACAATGGTTGAAGTTTGAAAAGCTTACAGTGGTGGCCAAAAGTGTGGACACTTTTTGAAAGTTTCATGTGTTTCAACTGTTACCCGTGTTCTTGCATCGATTAAATTTCGCTTAAATACAAACATTTAAATATTAAGTTGAAGGTAATTTAATGTAGAATTTCATTAAAAAAGCAGAATTAAAGTATCTGTATTACAAATAAAGTTATGCTCATTTTAGTTGAACAAACAAGCACAATCAATGGATTCTCTTTGATGAAATTATAATACAAGTTGGTGGTTCAATGACTTGCAAAACTGAGACAGATCATACTATTAGTTGCATAACTTATTCGTAATACAGATATTGTAATACTGTATTTATTTTTAATTCTACATGAAATTACTTTGATGATGATGATGTTGTGTCCATGGATATAGATTATATGGGACCAAAGGTCTCATAGACGGCTTCAGCGATCTGCACACAGTGGTCCTCATAAAGATTAGATTACTCTTAATTTTATATACAATTGTTTAATTTGATATACAATTGATGCATTCTGTAATAACACAAAGTTGAAAAATCTGAAACTTTCAAAAAGTGTCCACACTTTTGGCCACCACTGTATTTAGAACCCTTCACTGACGCGGCGTTTGGTGTTATGGACTTTACTTTTTCAAATATTGTAAATAACCAATTATCAATTATGTTTGGATGCTCCTAAGAAACTGACATCCATCTTTTTTCAAGACATTTTTATTTCTGAGATTTAAGTGAGGAGGTTACAGAGTAGGAATACATACAGAAGAAAATTAGTGTCGCCATCTGGTGATCAGTGTTGAAAATAGTTCTTGTTTCTCCATTTTTTACAGGGACGTGCGCGACATCGACCTGTTCAGCGGGGGCCTGGCCGAGCGGCCCAACCAGGGCGCGGTGGTCGGGCCGACCTTCACCTGCATCATCGGCATCCAGTTCTACCACCTCAAGTACGGCGACAGGTTCTACTTCGAGCACGGCGGGCAGGCGGGATCCTTCTCCGCAGGTAGGAGAGCACACACTATTTCGTCACTTAAGTTCCCACATGTGCTATCTCACCTTGCACAATGGATCAGATTTACTGAACAGTAACCATTGGCGTAATTTTTTCGGATTTGGCGATAAATAATTTTTTTACGGCAACCTGTCGACTGATGATTCGAATTCTTTGACTTCGCAACAATGACGTTTTCCAACAACCCTATCAAAAGTCGCCAGAATACGGACTTTTGGCGCGTTTTGGAAAAGTTCGCCAAGGGTTACCGTTCAGTAACTCTGATCCATTGTGCAAAGTGAGATAGCACATGTGGGAACTTAAAGTGACGATTTTCAACATTTTACCAACCAATTATATTTTGAAGAGGGGATCCTTCTCTGCAGGTAGGAGCACACACTATTTCGTCACATAGTTATTAGAGAGAATAGAGAGGTCCATGCATGTGCGCAGTAACGCACAAAAGAAGCAGGCTAGAGCGGTGCATCTTGGAATACCTCAGTTACAGTTTCCAGTTTCGGCTACTATGTTATGCGCAGCAGCTAAAAAAACTGCTAAAGCGGTGCATCTTGGGATACCTCAGTGCCGGTATGTTATGAGCAGTAGCTCGAAAAAACTGACAGCCCTGCTTCAAACCATTTGAACTGATAGACCCCTCTACTCCTCCTTCCTAAGTCTGTTTCGTCATTAAAGCTCCCACATGTGCTATCTCACTTTGCACAACGGATCAGATTTACTGTACGGTAACCCTTGGCGTAATTTTTTCGGATTTGGCAATAAATAATTTTTTACGGCAACCTGTCTGACTTCGACTGATGATTCGAATTCTTTTACTTCGCAACGGTGAAGTTTTCCAACAACCCTATCAAAAGTCGCCAGAATACGGACTTTTGGCGCGATTGGGGAAAATTCGCCAAGGGTTACCGAACTGTTTATCTGATCCATTGTGCAAAGTGAGATAGCACATGTGGGAACTTAAGTGACGATTTTCAACATTTTACCATCCAATTATATTTTGAAGAGGGGAAGAACCCCTTCATTGAATGGGAATCTGTCTGCATCAGGTCTGTTTGGCGCTGAAAGCGAGTCATCGTCTAAACTGGTATGCAGAAAACAGTTAAGCCAGTGTTATTAAGCAGCAAACGGGTTTGCTATCAATATGATCAAGATTCACTTCAGACACTAGTCTGACGCTTGAATTTGGAGGAACCAAGGGAGAAACAAATCCCACTAATCTTGAATAATACAGAAGTCATGCAAACACCCTTCAACTGTTTTAGAAACCTTTTGATATAACCATAGAGATAGCCCCTAATTAATATTTAATCCAACAGAAAAGGTCCAAGTTAATTCTAATAGTCTTGAAATTTAATTGCATATTTCTGTTTGCAGCCCAGTTGAGAGAAATCAAGAAGATGACTTTGGGAAAATTGATCTGCCAAAACTCTAATGTTCAAGAGATACAACCGAATGTCATGTTATATCCCGGTCCCAGGTACACTATACCTTTTTTATTCTCCATTTACTTGAAACTAAATGAATTTTTTTATGCTTTCTCCTTAAAAACTTATATTTTCTTAAAAGTAGGTATTCTAAAACTGACGATTAAATGCCTTTAGTTACTAGCTACTATGGAAGCTTCCTCCGAGCTGCCTGATTAATTTAGTCTGTACCGAATTGAGCGAAATCCGAATTTTTTTTTTTAATTTGAAAATATTTCCAAGACTAACTTGATGTCTAAGTTTAAAATTTATACCCAAGTGCAAAACTTTTCATAAGTAGGAAAATACTAATTCCGAAGCCCGAAGCGTTTCAGTCAGAAAGTGATTGAAGTTACGGCTCGATACAGATAATCAATAATTCAGTTTTGCTATTCTTATTTATGGTTGAAATTTTTTGAAAAAATTCAAAGCACGTGGGCCTCAGTCCTTAAGGTAGGCGAATACCCAAAATTTTCCAAAATTCTAAAATTTTTACTATTGCTTTTATCTTTTCCAAATTTGGCATAGTGATTTTAAATATAATGAATAATACTATTTAGGTTTTTGTTTTTATTTAAATATAATTTATTTATTTTGAACGGTGTTTTCTACTTAAAAAGGAGGTTTACGCCAACAAGTCTACCACATTGAATTTTCATCCTATGAACATTTATTATGTGTTAAATTCTTCGTTTTGAACTGATACATGCAATGACCCTCTAGAGTTACATACAAATTACAAGAAAAAAAGTTATTAAAAAAATGTTATAAATTAACCACAAAAAAGGATATTTTTCGATTAACTTACACTTGAAAATTTAAAAAAAAAAAACTTGTATATTTACACCAGATGTTAGAGGTTCATGGCACAGATATATATTGAAATAGCATCTGTGAAAAATTTTAGGTAAATTAACCCTTTCAGTCCCAAAAATTTACTACACTACAGAAACATCTGATATTCAAAAAATAAGCTTATTTTAGGTCAAATATACAAATTCCACAAGAAAAAAAATTCATTAAAATTTTTTATATGGTTTTTGAAGCAATGCCAAAATTTTTTAACTGTGGAAAACAACAAAATAAAAAAATATATATTACCTAAAAACACATCGAGTTATATATTTTAAGGTATCTGACCATATAATTAAAAAAAATTTAGTAATTATTTTAACCGAAATAGTTTAAATACTTGGAACTGAAGTGAACTTATCAAAAATCAGGAGAAACGCTTGTTGACTACTTTCTAAATAAAAAACATAGTAGTTCTGACTTTTATTGAGATTAATGTAAAATATTGTCTGATAGAACAAAGTATGAAGAATCGAATGATGTGTGTTTGGATGTCATAACGGGACATAAAAATTTTGAAAAAAAAAAAAAAATATTGAAAGTGATGATGCCAAATGGTATCACTGGGACTGAAAGGGTTAATAGAAGCTCTAGTGATTATTTTTCTTAAAACCTGTCTCGCGATGGTTTTAACCCGGATCACATTTTCCATGTGGGGGTGATCAATCCAACGCTTGGCGAATTCTTTGGTCCAGCAAGGATATTTTTTGACACGCTTTCTATTTACAAGATCACTTTATTCACAAGTTCAGAAAAACATGGGGGCTGGGGAGCCCAGTCGGTTAGGCACTCACATAGCATGCGAAAGGTCACAGGTTCGGGTCCGGGCATCGCCAAAATAACTGCCTACCTATAAACGGCCCGTGCAGCCAAAAATGTCCGACGACTAATACCCCGTGTAGAGAGAGTGCACGTTAAATATCCTTCAAAGTCCTAACGCTGCGTACGATGTCGCCCTTAACGGTTGCATTGGGTGCCTATTAAGGTGTTGGCTCGTCACTTGACTCGTGGTTCTAAAATACGACGCCCGTCTCAATAGCCCTCGTGTAGCTGTAGTGCGACGATATTCAAATCCTAACCTAACCAGTCGGCACTGGTCATTTCGAATCTGCAAATCTTACATTATTACCTCGTTACTAATATAAGCGACTAAGTCGGGCTTAACCTCTTTCAAAATGGCGTCCCGGGGAATTTTTTTAAAACCTCTCCACAAACTATTAAAAAATCACTTAGTTCCAAAATTGACCTAGTCCGATATGAGAAGATTCATATATGAGTTTTGAATGAGGGTCAATACGATATTGACAAATGACAGTGATTGCGCCCTCTAGAAGGGAAGGGCGCAGGCTATATAGCCCATTACCCAGCTCGCCAGAAGAGACAGTCGCAAGAGACACACAAAGAAGGACGCCACAAACACATAGACAAATAACATTTATTGACAAACACAAACATCCATGCCTTTACCGGGATTCGAACCAGAGCCCAGCAGCTCCAAAGGCTAGTACACTAACCATTGCGCCAGTGGACCGGCCAATACGATATTACAGTTCCTAAAAAAATTATTTAATTTTTTTTCTAACTTAGTTGTTTAATTTTAAAGGCATTTTTCATTAAAATCAAGGTTAAAATAAACCTGTTAATTACAAATACGGCCTTTTGTTTTGCGCGTGTGTGGCAGAAAAATTAATTTAAAATGCTCATTTTTTAAAAAAATGTTTTATTTTTACAGGAATGCTGTACAAGACTGCAACGACCTTCCTGATTTGGATTTGACAGCTTGGAGACAAACATGTAATCAATTCTTTTAATCCATTCAATTTTAAAGATTTCGATTAGCAGTTTAAACAATCGGAGAAATTTCATTTAACTAGATCAAGTTTTTAAGAATTCAAATTTCAATTAATTCATGATAAAACTAAAGTGTAGCTTAGGATCCTAAGAAAATTTTGTGGACTTCCTAACGCAAAAAAGTCAGTTATGATGCTTAAAATCAAAGGTTGAGTGATCAGGAAAATAGTGGGTTGTGTTAACATGGGAAATGAAAGAATTACGAGAAATGTTTTACTTTTTTGAAGAGGGTGTCCAGACTAAGTCATCACTGCAAACACCGACAACAAAAACACCGCTATTTCTACATGAATGCGTCAACGAAAACATTGACGCACGGTTGTTCTGTTTATTAACAATAGTGTATGCCTCAAGTATCAACGAAAATACTCCTATTCGGTGTGTTGCGCTATGGTAACTTAAGAGAAAAACCGAATTTATTACTTGCAACTTTTTAATTAACCAAATCAAAGAATGCAATTAAAAGTTCAACTGTCGCCAAGTAACCCTGAAAAAAGTTGCAAGTACAGAACCCATATGATCCTAGTTAAAGTAGTAGAGTGGCGGATCACGTGACCTCCAATGTTAAGGATGGGACGCGAATGGAGAGCAAAATTGGTATGGGGCCAGTGTTGCCAACACTTTAAGGAGAAAAGTGCTGCGAAAAAAATGTTTGTTAATTGAAAAAAATTCTAAAATTACAAAAAAATGCCATAAAAATACTAGCTGCATTTTAGAATATTTTTAATGTGTATTTAGGGTTTATTTAAAAAAAAAACGTGAAAAGCTTTTGTAGTATTTTTATAGTATTTTTTTTGCAATTTTAGAATTAAATGGTATTTTTTTGTAGTATTATTTTCCTTAATGTGCTGCATTACTGTCTCCTTTTCAGCGCATTAAGGAAAAAAATACTATGAAAAATAAAATTTAGTTCTAAAATTACCAAAAAATACTATAAAATAGGGTAGACTGACCAGTGAGGGAACAGGCCCCTAGTGAATGAACATTGAAAATCCTTCCACTAGATGGATTGGCAACACTGACTTCCTCCTATCTAGTAAGAAGCTATCTTACATATGGTTGGTTGTGTCCTGGTCATTATGTCTTGGTGTTTATTCACTGGCGAATGCAGCGCCTTAAACGTTCATTCACTGGTTAGTCTATCCTACAAGAATTTGATTTTTTTTCATATCTATGTTGAAATCAATGTCTCGCGTCACGCTGAAACAAGAGATAAAATCTTTTCAGCCCATTCCACGTTCGTCGCACAGCACCGGCATCGTGGTAAATGTAAAGACCAAAAAGATCCAGACGCATGCGCTTGAAAAAAAACCGGCCGCTATTGCATCGCTTGGCGGTCGCCAAGTTGTCGTTTGTAATGTCGTAGTCTGGACACCCCACTAATGAAATATATTAAATTTATTTCTCATGGATATATCTACTTATTTTTCAGGAACTATTTAGAAAAAGACGAGGAGTTCATTCCAGGAAAAATGCTTTTGACAACATCGAACGATCATTTTTGATGGAATTGGAGATTTTTTTTTAAACTGAACTCTATTCTCATATTTTACATTCTTCACTGTTCAGCATCTGGACATTTTCATTTCATCCTGTTGAGGGAATACAAAATGTTGCCATGACAAAACCCTGCCATAGGGCTGTGAAAGTTTTTGAATAATTCTAAAAATGTTAATAAAATTTTTCAAAATGGGCATTTGTTATTTTTTTAAAATTCCGCACTAAAAAGTATGTGAATTTAATGTGCTTACGGGTCTACATACGAGCAATTTTTAAAGTAAGAAAATCTCAATTTATTTCTTTCGAATACCACATTTCAGCTACATCATAAAATTCAATTTTAGGTAGAATTTAATTATGAAATTAGATGACCGTTTTACCTCCCTCTTGGGGGATACAACCCGAAACAAAAGTTGAGATGCAAATTTGTAGAGCTATTTTTGGTAATTTATATAAGAGTTTACAAAGAGGCGGCTAAATTCATTTTTAAATTTAGTAGCTATTAAGTTTTTTTTAAGAGGGGTTTCTGGTAAACCCGATTAAGGGAGAAAAGGACACAAAATCTTCAAAAAAAAATATCTTATAAAATAACACAAATATTATGGAATAATTTAAAACGAAAATTTTATCTGCAGTAGAATGTGAGATATGTAGCTTTTTGTGTCATGACTCAAAATCTACTGCCCATAGAGTGTTCAAATTTTCTACACATTTTTCAAACATATCTTTAATTTGTCTTTAGGGATTCGTTGTAAATAATTATTTTTTATTAATTTTTATAAAAAAAGTGAACCTGCGAAGTTATTAAAAAAAAATTCATGAAAAAAAAAACTATGGCAAATAACAAAAATAGGTAAAGACAGTTTGTTAAATACACTTTCCTGTTTATAAAAATGCTATATATTTGTTTGTCAAAGAATAATTTTTTGACTTAAATGACGAGCGCTGGCGTGAAGCGCGCATACTCCTTCATTGAAAGCTTCCCATAAAGGGGTTAATTTTGACTGGGAATAAGTCTGGACAAAGTCCTCGCTGTAAATCAGGAAACTTGGTGCCACATGGGCTTTGCAGAGCAGGATATAAGACATCTGAAAAGAAACATAAGATTAGTAATCATAGTAAAACAACATAAAAACAAAATACATAATAAAAAACACTATAGACATGAAAAACATGGACAAAACAAAAATGCAGAAAGCATCGTCAAAAGAAATCAGTCAATATTGACGCGTCCATGACAAAACCCTGCCCTAGGGCTGTGAAAGTGCTTGAATAATTCTAAAAATATTATAGTTAATAAAATTTTTCAAAAGGGCATTTGTTATTTTTTTTAAATTCCGCACTACAAAGTATGTGAATTTAATGTGTGTACGGGTCTACATACGAGCAATTTTCAAAGTAGGAAAATCTCAATTTATTTCTTTCGAATACCACATTTCAGCTACCGTCAGTGCGGGTAACTTTGGCCAAAATCATAGTTTTTTTCACAAAAGAAGAAAAATCTAACTTCAAAAACGATTTAAACACTTAAAAATCCTTATGCATTCTAAGTATTGTACATTTAGGAATAATTTTCAGGCATTTTTGTTACATTTTATAAATTAATAAAAAAATGGTATTAATTTAAAAAAATAAGACACTGTTAGAAGCCGGGCGGGTAACTTTGGCCACCCAAGAAATACATAAAAAACATACTTTTTAACATCCTTAAAAGCGGTGTTATCGATTTAAATAGCAATATTAAAACTTTAAACCCAAAAATAACAAAGTTATAAGACATATAGTTATTTAAAATGGTATATAACTTAACATTCATTGCAGTGCATCGTGGAATGGCATTACACGTTGGATACTAGTATTGTTTGTCGCTTAAAAGAAAGAAAAATAAACTTCTATTTTAATAAGGAAAAAAGAACATTTTTGAAGCAAGATTTAATAACAAATATATTTGTAAAAAGCAAACGATTTTATTATAAAAGGTGAAAAATAATATATTTATAATTAGGAATTTGAAAATGTTTACCTTTCGACATTTGCGATTTTGAGTGGAATACGTATCTTGCATTCTATCTTTATCTTTATAATGTTTAAAATCATGAGATTTAAAAAAAAAATATCTAAAAAATGAGTAATCATAAAAGTAAGAATTTTTTCAAAAATAGTTAAACTTAATACACTTTTACATACATTTTTTAAAGTGCAAAGTTCCATTTTGAAATGTTTACATCTATGGCCAAAGTTACCCGCATTCATCGGCAAAACCTTCCCAATTACAAATATTTAAATACAGCATAGAAAGTAGTCAACTCAATAAAACAAATGGTGTAATATTCTTCCTCATTAATAAAAGAATCGAATAGAGTGTTTTATTTAAATATTTTCAATATTTTTTTAAGTGTTCCAGACAAAAGTTGGAAGAGATAGATTTTTGTCATTTTATGCTCGTAAGAATGAAAACAGCATTTGTAGTATTGGCAGATTTAGAATGAGATTTTTTTTACATGAAATGAAAGGCGATATTTCCACCTTTCCAAAAATGTAAAACAATTTGAGATGAGATCATTTTATGAAGAGAAATTAAGAAACAAATCTTTTTCCGACGCGTGGCCAAAGTTACCCTCCGTGGCCAAAGATACCCGCTTTGACGGTACATCATAAAATTCAAAACTTTCATTTGAAGCCCACTTCTGAATGTTGAATCCACCTCCGAGTAAAAGTAGGCGAACTTCTTGGTAGATTGTAAGGGCCCTCACTCGACCCCCGATTCCGTGACTGAGTTCTTCACTTTACTTCTTTTGCTGATGGAAGGGGGGGATAGAATCAGGGATAGTTTTGTTCGACCATCGAGTTCCTTGGCGAGCATAATCGTTAGTGAAAACTAGCAACCCTAAGATGGTGGGGGACTGGGGGAGAATTGTCTGTGGGTTTGGTGACAGTCGTAATTGATGCGACAGTTTAGCCGCTTTGAAAGATAGGAAAACATTGTGGTCATTTTTTTTTTTTTTTGCCTCTCCTTGCTGTAACTTTCACTATGCTTGCAAGCATGTGCCAGGTCCGTGGAAGATGGCCAGGGGCAACGACTTCGATTTGAGTCAGTGGGTATTGATAGCATTCCTTCTTTTCATTGTTCAACCAGATGAAGGAAAGTCTCATATGGTTATTTGATATTATTTTCAACTGTGAAGATTTTGTGGTTACAAGATATAGAAAAAAATCTGTTCAGCATCAAATTCTAGTACAAATGCAATTGTATTATCCAACATATATCTTATTTAAATGGATTGCATGACTAATATTTTCGGTTACTAATTATTTTTTATTAATATTTTAAATATTTGTATAAAGAATGTTTTTAATTAGAATAAAAGCTATCACCGACAATGGAAGTGAATTTTGACAAAAATTGGTAAATTTCGGATTCTAAATATACAAAGAAGCATGGCCTTATTCCATATATATTTTTTTAAATTTTAAAAAATATCTGGATATAAAAAGAAAATGGTGTTTTAATTCCTCCATAAATCTAGGACGAATTATAACATTTATTCGAAAATTTATTAAAAAATTTAATAAAGTTTCGAAATTATTAAGAAAATACAACAAAATTCAAAACTTTATATGCATGAGCCGCCCCGGTTGCGCAATCGTTAAGATTCTAGCCTTTGGAGCTGCTGGGGTCGGGTTCGAATCCCGGTCATGCATGGATGTTTGTGACCGTCAATAGTATGGTATGGTAATGGTACATATACATAACCCAGCATGTATGATTGTTCAGAAAACCGCTAATAGAAGAATTTTATATAAATAACCGCTATAAATAAACCGCTAATTCATTTCTGGGGCTAAGCTCCAGAAATGAACGCCACTCTAAAAATGGAACTGAACAAATAAATACTCACCCAATTAACAAAATTAAGTTAAAAGTTAGAAAAATATCTTAAACTGAATTTCTCTTTCGAAAAGTTAAAGCGAGAACACCGGTGATTTTCAAAAACAAAAGAATGCCAGAGAGGAGTGAAGATTCTTCCCCCCGTGTCCTTGGCGAACTTCAACATTTACGTAATCCAGCGTAATTATTACAATAGACTTAAAAGTCGCAGTGCTTGGCGATCTTGCCCCCCACCAAGAAAGTCATTAGTCATTATATGCATAAATTAAATAAGCATAAAAAATTAAATAAGTATGAAGAAATTAATAAATACTTACCAAATTCGTTTAATTTTGCCATTTTACTTGCGTTCTTAGATATTTTAAACAATAATAAAGTTTTACTATATTATGGGTTCGTATACAAAATGAGGGGGTGGGGGGAGTTGAAAGAAAAATACAGCTTACAGAAAACAGCCGTATAATTGTTGTTTCTATTCTAATAATGATAATAGCAAGCTTATTGTTTAAAAATGAGAGTTTGTTTCTGGCATCCATATAACTCTGGCATTATAATTTACAGATATCCCCTAGCATAATGAATCATGACTTTCTATATAAAATTCTTCATTTTTTTATCTAATAACAAATCGTCACTTTTGATAGTAATTAGAAGTTCTTTATTTGCTGTTATTCGTCGATAGTTAAACTGTCTTCGTTTTTGGACATATCTGGAAAGAAAACCGTTATTCACACACTTATACAAATATGGAATATAAAAAATAGCATAAATTCTAATTTTCTGAAGGACATTAGCCAAGGTTTTGACACCCTGTTACCGAAACACGCGTGACAGAGCCTTCAACAAACAATTATCAGGCGTTGTGAAGGATATCGGACGCTTCCTTCGAGTGTTTCATCCCTCCCCTCCCCCCAGTCCCTAAACCCCCAAAAAACAATTAAATAATGAAAAAAAGTAAATATCCCCAAAAATAATATGGATACAAAAATATAAAACAGATTAAATATTGTTGCATCCATATTATTTTGTATCCAGATTAACAGAAGTAAAAGAAATTGATTTAAAAAAAGGAAAAGAAAAGCATTGCTAGAAATCAATTCCTTTCACTTCAGTTGGCTCGCGGCACATCAAACCCCTTCTTATTCTGCTGTCAGCTATTTCCGGCAGAATAGATTTCAAATAAAAGTCTTTAAGTTTAGGAACCATGATGTTTTGCCAAAAGATAGAGTCTTTTTCGATTTCTTCAACAAACAGTTCCCCTGTTCCAGTTGATACAATAAAATCGCAATTATTGTAGCCGCTGATGTTGAGTTGCCCTTGAACTTGATAGTAATATCTGTGGTTTCTTCTCAACATCAGCTTGCCGTCGCTCACCTGCAAGCAAATATGTTTTTCTGCTGCAGCCTCTTTAAGATCTTTTTGTACGGAAGGCAGACATTTGATTTCAAGGATTTTATCCTCGCAAATCCCATCCGGACTTGCTCCAAGGAAAGGCATTTCGCGTAGCACAAACAACCCGCAATCTGTCACTGGTTTTCCTACGAGGCGCGAATACTCGTCCTTGACTCGCGATTCGTTGTTTCTTCCGTATAGGATAGACGGTGTTGTTATCTCCGAAGGGAACAGGATGTCTTTTACAGCATTGTGGCATTTTGTTGTTTTCCGCATTCGGACTACCCGACCAAACACTGAGGCTGTTAGTCGCTGTAATTTCTCTTCTCTCCACGCCGGATTTTCACTCTGACCAACAGTTTTTCTTTCTATTTCTATGATTTGTTCAGCTGTGAGGCAGCTTCTTCTTAGATTCTCCAAGATTTTCTTCATATTTTGGGCGAGGTCTTCCTCCGGTATGTCGGGCTCTGCTTCATCTGCAGCTTCTGGGCCGTAAAATTTGTCGGCAGTAGCTTTGTTTTTCATACGGTACTTGAGTTTCCTGGGCTTCAGATTTTTCCTGTGCCGCCGTTCCACTACCTTCTTCAAAGTAAGGCTCGGGGTGTGCCCTGTCAAGGCCTTTAGTGGGCTGAGATGCCACCTTTGTCCGGAAAACTTCTGCAGCCCTGCTCCTGAACACCTTGCCTGATAGCTGCCACGGAGCGAGTTGTTTATCCTTTTTCCACCGTTGAATTTCGCCACAACATTCATGTAGCTAAAACAAAAGTAAATTATTATTTCATACCCCGATGTTGATTTTTGAGGTTGTTTATCGCAGTATTTTTTTCCTTCTTACCTCTCAGCTAGGTTTGTAGTGACGTTCTGCGTCAAATTGGCGGCTAATCCAACGACGTGGTTAACAATGGAAATTACTTCCGCCAACATATTTGCTGAAATATATATATAAAAAAATAATCAACACTTTCGAAAAGAAACAAAAGCAAAAAGCTCTAACTATAAAGAATTTGGATAAAACGTAAAACATACCTTTGTCAATAATATCAACTATGTCCTGCTCCCCTTTTGTCTTTCTTTGACAAAAATCTCCACAGCTGTTATGGCGCCCCAAACAGTGGTATGGGACATTCTTCAACGTTGCCCGTAATTCCTCTGCCGTGCCATTCTTCTGTGCAGAATCTTTTATGGCACATCTGATGCCAATGGCCATTCTTTCCACGATGGATGTTCTCCCTGCTGTCAGGAGCTTACGGGCCTCCACTGGGAACTTGGTGTCACTTGTCAATTTTATCAGTTTTTTTGTGACATTCTTCACTACATGATTGGCGCATTCCAGTTTTCTGACATGTCTGCCATATGAAACTCGTGTTCGAATTTCCTTCATGGTGCTTGAGTCCCCATCTCCAGTATAAAACTTGTACACGAGACCGTGTGTTTCAATACTGGATTTGAAGGCTTCAACGATGGCATCTTGCTCCATTTGTGTCGATGGACCCTTGTGATTCCTGAAGCAGGTGTGCTCAGGTACAGTGGAATCACCTCGTGTAACAGATCGATCACAAAAAGAGCAGAACTTATTCTTCACACCTATGTATAGTGGCAGTTTGGTTTCTGCTCCAAATACAATTCCCTGGGGAAAATAACCATGCTATATACCAATTTATCAATAAATAATACGTAATATATATTTAAAATATTTATATTAAATAATTGTGTTTATAATAAAGTTTTTGGAGGTATATTATATAACTACTACTTTTTTTTCATAAACTAAATAAAGGTGAAAGTTATTTATGTGCAAATAATTTTATGATTAAATTTAATAACACAAGCTTGTCGTTTAATTTCTGTACAACAATTCAAGTGATTTCGAGAAAAATGAACACAAGCTCACGGAACTGCTGCTAGATCTAAAGTGGAACAAGTCCATTAAAATAAAAAATTAAAAAATAATATAAAAAATTGAAAATCTGTCCCCTCCCAAATAATTTTTTTTTTAGTTGCGCTCCAGGGCACTATAATGAAGTTTCAGATAGACAGATCGAACAACGTTCGGAAACAACTTTTTTAGTATCAGCACTCTCCAAAATGTACAGAAAACACAAAATCTCTATCGTATTTGTACTCAATATGAGCACAATATCTTTGAAAGTTAAATTTTTTAAATTGAGCGATTGAGTTACATTTCCGTGAAGAAAATAGTTAAAAATGTTTTTAACCAAGGAAGTGCAAAAAAAAAAAAGCGCTTTGTTCGCGCGTTCGAATTTAATTTGTATTTTCCTGGTGTGCTTATCATAATTATAGGAAAGTTAATTATACAATGTATCATGAAAATATTAACTTTTTAAAATCTGAATTGTGGATGGATTGTTAACTTAAAAAACGTAACGCAAAAAATGGAAATGTTTGAAATTTCAAATTTAAAAAATTCAAATTGATTTTAAATTGTAATGAAAAGTCACATATTACACTTTTGCATAGTGGACCTGTCAGACGTAAAATATTCGTAAATTAATACTTACAACTCCAGATAAAGCATTATATGCGTGCCCGTAAGATCGCTTAGACCATCCCATGTCACCTACAACTGTAATGTAAGGTGTGCCTTGAAATATCTGCCCTTTTGACAAAGCAATTTCCCTCTCTTTCTTGCCATTTTCTTTCAGTTTTGCTTGCAAATGTTCAGCCCATTTCTAAAAGAAAGAATTGGTATTGAAAGAGAATGCTGCGGAAAGAGGTGCGAAGTTACTTGAAAATTCAACTATCAGTTTACAAAAGGGGAACCCAAAAAATTTTTCTTACAGACTGTGCAAGACTGTCGTAAAAAATACGCATTACACGATTAAAGTATTTTACGAAAGCTATACAACAGTAAAAATAAGGTTTGAGTAGTGCTATCGATTATTAAGTGATATTCAGAAAAAGTCATGAAAACCCAGTTTTTTATGTTTATTTCCAGAACAATTTACAAATGATTACGATCTATATTAGTTTGTTACACATACAGAAAATGTAAGTGTTTTAAACTTTACTTATACAGCACTTTCGATTAGCTGCAAAAAAAGGGGAAAATTCATAAAAGAAAATAAATAATAAATTTTAAATTTAGAATTCCTTCCCATTGTAAAACTGGAATTTTATTCTACTTAAAATATTCTTTTTCTTTCAATTACCTTTTATAAATAAATTTTTAACATCCAAGAACGTATTCAACAACGGATTGTTTTAAAATGCAAGAACGGGTGTGTCGTAATTGTAGTTATATTCCAAGAATTCGCTACGGAGTGAATAGAAGGAAAACCAGACAAAGAAACAAGAAATAACCACTGGGATACCACATGTGCTTTGGTTCGATATACACATCTGGTAGGCTTTGTAAAAAATAGAACCAAGCGCCGAAAGGCTCACAATCCCCTTTCTTTATAACAGAAAGGGCAAAACACCTTTTGGCACTTATTGAAAGACTACGAGCTCTGACAACACTAACACCTCTGGATGACAGCCGAAAGCCACAATCTCAATGAGGGGCAAGCCTATTTCTTTTCCACCATGCAACCAGTACAAAGGGTCAGTGTCGCGTGTCCGCTTCGTCTTTCGTTTTGAGAGAAGAAACGATTGAATAGAATAGTGACCATGTGTAAACACGTGTCAATGTCATTTTCCCCTACAGTTTGTGCCACGTCCATTATGCCGCTCAGAAAAAAAATAGGCATTTTCAAATATACACAGAGATCTGTCCAGAAAATATGATAGATTCAGCAAAATTAAACAAAAGAACTTTTAAATGTGCTAGTATGAAACTGAGCTTTTTGTAATTTTTATGCTATAATATAAATACAAGCTTTTTTAATGTAAAATTACATTTTAATTTTAAGCTTCAGTTTTTTTTTTCAAAAAAAATTTAAACACAGATATACAACCCTTTTACGATTAATAAACTAAAAAAATCAAACTTAAATATATTTTATTGTATATTTAATGCATATTTGCACATTGCATTTTTAACAAGAGATTGCTAGGGTTTGGTTTTAATATCATGTTTGAAAGAAAGAGGTATTTAAAAATTATAGTTTCAAACAAGTATTTGAAAGCAGTTGTTAAATTTTATAATTTAATTAAAATCATGAATTTAGAATATAGATATTTAGATTTTTTGAATAGTTTGCCTATTATTTATTATTTTACAAATGAAAATGTGTTCCATTACCTCGCCTATTTTCTCCTCACGTTTTCTAAACATTGTTGGAGCCATTATGGGTATGCTCATTACAGCCATCAACTCTTCCGCCTGAGAATGCCCTATTCCAACGGAGAGGCTGCCCCACACGAATCCCGGAAAAAAAAGCACAGGAAAAAAAAGCATAGGAAAAAAAAGCACGGAAAAAAAAGCACAGGAAAAAAAAGCACACGGAAAAAAAAGCACAGGAAAAAAAAGCACTCGGAAAAAAAAGCACAGGAAAAAAAAGCATAATTAGAATAAACTCATAATTATCGAGATGCATTGTTTATTAACGTCGTTAAGGATGGTTTAGAAGGGTTGCGAATAGAAATTAGGATTGTGGTATGGCTGTACACAAGGGAGGGGGGGGGGGGCGTACATAAATTACGTCACGCCCCGACGCCTTTTATTGGAAGACAATAGAGAATGACTAGCGTGAACAACGAAAATGTAAATAAAATGTCTATCTATTCCTATCTTATCCTATTATCTATTCCTAATAACTTATTTAACTAAGACAACTTTTACTTTTTTTCTTTCCTTTTAACTATTTAAAATAAATCGATTTATGCATTTTTTTCTCCAATTTTCAGAAACAAAAGGGAAATATAAAAAAAATCAACTTTTTTTTTTTTAAAAAAAGGGGGGGGGGGTGCTACAAACTTGACATAATTTTAGGGGAAGGGGTTACACCAAACGTGATGCAGCGTGACATAGGGGGAGGGGACAAAAAAGTCAAAATTTCGCGTGACGTAATTTATGTACTTCCCCGGGGAGAAGTAATAATCGATATGAATAATATTATTTTTTCTGTTAGAAAGTTATGATATCTTTTGTCCGTCTGTCTATACGTTCGGACGGACATCTGTGTAACTAGTGTCCCTAGTGTCTGTCTGTGAGTGAATTCCAAATAGGATAACAATTTTCATACTTTTTATCCACCTGCCTGTACTTTCGGGCTGGCATCTGCACTGTCTGTCGACAAATTCCCTATTGGATTACTTGGATTAGTATTGAAATTTAATTTCAAGTCATTTAAATCATTGTGAAAATAGTTCATTATGGCACTTACTATTACAAACCCACTCGTTTGCTTAACAGTAAATGCCACACACCTAGGGCGGAGCGGGGGGAGGGGACATGACACTTGTTGATTGATCGCTGAGACCAACTGGGGTCACCTCGCCCCTTCGATTTGTCCCTAGGTGGTGAAAAAAAGATAAGCTGCAGTCTCTCGAAATAGAAATGCAGCAAAGAGGGCACATTTAGATTTGTAGTATACTTTAATAAAATAATTAAAGTCGCGGGCGGTATTTTATTTAAAAAAACTAATGCGTCATCCACAGGAGCACATTGCTTAAAGTCAGCTATTTTTAAATATCTAGATTAATTGACTAGTTTAAATAAAAGTTACAAATAAAAAAACTACCAACGAAAGAAATTATGAATTTTAGAGGAAAATAAATTGCTGCTCAAGTTTGTTATTTAATAAATTAAAAAAATAGCCCAAATACATGCATAAAATCGGGATTTCGGAATTTTATTTTGCTTTACAAAAACATAGTGACCTATTAAAAAAAACATAGCAAAAGATATTTCTTTACTAAAAACTGTTATTTGATGATAACAAGTATGTGAAACTATACATATTGTATTTTTTTCAAGGAGCGTTTCAATTAGAATCAATTTAGATTATGCTTTCAAAAGTAACTTTGAATCGGTTAATATTTTTAAAACCCAATTATCATGAAAAATTCAATTTTTTAAAATTATTTTTTTTAAAATATTATTTGAACATTTCTTAAACATTTTGCAAAAAACCGCTTCAAATTTTATGCATTAGTTTTTGAGTTATTAATATTTGAATAAGACTCACTCTCCAAGTATCATACCACAGGTCTATGCTTTAAATACTCGTATCTCTGTTCGTGTTTTTTAAATTTTAGAACATGGAAAAATACCACTCATCTCTTAATATTATAGTACATAAAAAGTTTCTGTAAATTTCTATAGAATCTTAAGAGTATAATGAACAAAACTAGGCATTAAAACTTTTCATTTATGTTGTCAGTAGTTTTTAAAAAATATTCAAATTTTAAATTTTACTTTTATAGTGAATTTTTTTTTATAAAATTTCGAAAAATATTTTTTTTTTTAAGTTGAATCTTGATTAAAACTTGATGCATAGTTTTGCTAAGGTATTATTGGAGAACTTGTATAAAACATTTTGTTATAAAAAGTCGAAAAATAAGGGAGGAGTAGGGATTTGAAAATTGTTAAAAAAAATGCAACAAAAATTAAATTTTTAAAAATAATGTGCCATTTTCAAAATTGTTTTTGCTAATAGGCTTTTATTAATGCATGATGCACCATTGTATAAAATCTAAATAGTATAAGTTCATAAATAAAAAAAAGTTGGGGAAGGTACTGGACCCCCTTAATTCTACTAAAATGGACTTCTTATGCACCTTAAGTAAGCATTAAGGTTTTTTTAATAATGGAAATGTTTGTTCAAAATTACTTAGCACTTTTAATTTTTTTGTTATATTGAATTAAAATAATTCACTCCAATTATCACCCAAACAAATGTAATTGTAGAAGAACCAAAAATGAAAAATATAACGCTGTAATTATTGCCAAACATGCTCACTGAAGTCCTTCGAATTCGAGAGAATTTTTTTCCTGAGATTTTCAATGTCTTTTCAATGCGCAGACGGGTCATGGCAAATATAAACGGCCCTTACAACTAAAAATGTCCGATCAAATATACCCGGCTAGAGGTAATGCACGTTAAATATGATCCAAAGTCTCTTCGCTGCGTACAAGGTCGTCCTTAACTATGGCCTTGTGTGCCGACTCGGGTGTCGACTAGTCACTTGACCGTGGTTTTAATTTTCAACGCCCGTTACCAATAGCCTTCGTGTAACTCTAGTACGACGATAATTCAAACTAACCTAACTTAAAAAAATTACTTTATAATAAATTATTATGAGCTCCTGAAAAGAAGTTAAATACAAATTATTTTAGATAATAAAAAAAAGGTGAAGTCATAATTGAATGTAGCTCGATGCAGAAACCAAATTCGAGATCAACATTAAAAAATGTTATAGCAATATTTTGTTAGCTTCAAAAAAAAAAGTTATCTAAACTTCAGTTGTGGTCATTTGCAGAGCATTGTATTCGATTATCTTTTGAGCACAAAGACTCTGAACTACTCTATAACTAGATCCTTCACATTTTTTCAAACGTTTGAGTGCCTATTGCCTAATTTGGTATGAGCTGTATGATGCGAAAAAAATCTTTCCAAAAACTAGCGCCGTGTATATTATACTGGTGCACGTTAAATCGGTCGTGGTTCAAAATCTTAATAGTACGATGTACGGGTATTCCAATTTTACAAATATAGATTCCAATCCAGATTTTTAAAAGTTATTGACTTCAAACAATGTGCTCTTGTAAATGCAAATGCATTAGTTTTGAAATAAAATAACGTCACCTACGCTAGTTATTTGGTCAGAGTGCACGTCTCACAGCCAAGTGATACTATACTAACCAATAGCTTATGAAAACATTCACTGAAAAAAAAATATGTTTAGAAGAATGATTTTACTAAGCACAATGTTTTCTAAGCCCAATTAAATAATTTTAAATATTTTGTAAATGTTATGCGTCGAAAGCATTAAAAACATGAATTTAATATCGTAAGTTGTGTGTGCTACTATATGTAACATGATAAATTTTATATTAAAGGTTTGTATTAATGAATTAAAAACGCATTCTTTTGTGCCTTTAAATGCAATAAATAACTATGTTTTCACTCAAAACTTTATCTTTTTTTTTTATTACAGTGATAGAGCTGTTGCAACCACGTGACTTTTCAGAGCAAACTGCATCTGGCAAGGCCATAGTAATGGTCATGTGGGTCAAAGGGGAGCGGAGTCCATTGAAACCCATGTTAAAATGGTCATTTTTATGTACCTTTTTCTCAGAAACTACTTGTTGGATCAATTTAAAATTTTGCACAGTTAAAGTTCAAACAATTTTACACATTGTGTCTTATGTTTTTAGAAATAAACATAATAATTTTTAATTTATGAATTTTCGAAAAAAAATTATTACATTTTCATAAAAATTCAATAAACTAGTTTTTTAAGTAAATAATATTTCTTTCAAAGTATATGACAGAAAGTGTAAAAATAATTAATGTGTATGTAGAAAAAAAATCTAATCTAAATATTCAGTAGTTGCTGAGAAAAAGGTATATTTGTCCTAAAATATGCATTTTGAGAAAAAGGTGTTTGAAGAATAATTTTTAGCAGTCTTGTAGGCAGAAAGTATTTTCAAAAAATTAATTAAAAATACTTCTAATGAACATATTGAGTACCATATTATACCTTTTGCAGGTAATATTTGAAATATTATTCCACACGAAATATCTCAAAATGTTTTTTTTTTTTTTTTGGAGAATTATTGAGTCTGATACCCCTTAGGGTATTTGGAGAAAATTTCATGGATATAATGATATAGGATTCATATGATGTATCTAAGATAATGTGTAGAATTTCCCAGATGTGTTGTTTATGAATTATTGTGACTGATTAAAGTTGTGTAATAAATATTAACTTTTCGAATTTTAATCCGAGAACTAAGACAACTGTTTAATTGACTTTATTTATTAATGAAACTTTAAAAAAATACTGTTTAAAAGTATATAAATTATTATTATTTTAATTCAGTTTTAGTTCAAAAAGAAACGTATATCATTATATTGCACAGAGGATTGGGGATTTATTAAGTAGGAAATTTAGTTATAATTGTTTCGGTATTTCGGCATACAATGATACAAATAAATATTTTTTAAAAAAAAATTAAATGTATTTTCATGTACTGTTTATTCATTATTATCAGGGTATTTTTCAAAGAGCAATAAATATTTCTGGAAGACCTTAGCATTTGTAAATCGCATCTTATGTGTCTAAACCTAAAATATTTGCAGTAGCATGAAGTTAGGATTTAAAAAATTTCATCTGAAATAAGTAGTATAAAACGCCTTTCGCTCTCAGTTTGATCTATTACCACAAATAACTATTCTGAAAAATGCAGGTATTTTGAAATTTACTATAAAAAATCCCGATAAACAAACGCAACAAACTTTAAAACTAAGTGCGTACTGGGGGAAACGTAGGTCTGTTTGACCCACAGTAAGGGGAGGGGGATAGGAATGAAGAAGAAGGGGAATGCAGATGAAACTGGTCTAACTGTCACAAAATAGCCCCCCCCCCCCCCCCCCTGACAGCCACTACAAGCCACTGGTGCCGTCTTTACCATATGTATGCTTAAGGGAGAAACAGTAAACCGCAAGGGAGGTATGCACTTTCCCCACGGCATTTTCTAAGAAGTGGGGGTTCTATTCAAACAGGGGGAAGGGGGCTCCAGATGTCGCCAAATGTGGGGTTGCTATAATCGCTTTCATAATTTGGCAACAACTACTTTTCTCAATTTTTTTTTAAAATAAAATATTTAAATTAAAAATTTAATTTCGTAATGAATTGAAAAATAAAATTTATTTTGAGTCCAAAATATATAATTATTTTCATAAAAAATATGGCCAAACACAGCCATCCAGAAATAATATAAATTTCTAAATGCCAAAATAAACTGTCTTCAATCATTGATTTAAATTACTTGAAATTGAATTTCAATGCTAATACAATAAGGAATTTGCCAACAAACAGTGCAGATGCCCGGCCGAATGTGCAGACAGGCGGTCAAAAAGTATGAAAATTGGGTCTCTGATGGGAGTTCACTGACAGGTACACAGATGGAATTTCACACAGATGTCCGTTCAAACGTAAAGACAAATGGACAATAGTATGAAAGTTGGGTAGCAAAAACCATAACTTTCTAACTGAAAACATTAATGCATTATTACTAAAATTAATAATTAAAAATTAATTATTACTGAAATTAATAATTATAACATTATTACATCTCGGTTATTTCTTCACCCCCATGCCAAAAATAAAATTTCTAGTTTACACTTCTACTGTCATTAACGACGTTAATGATGCATCTCGATAATTAAATGAACAAGGCATCTCGATAATTATGAGTTTATTCTAATTATGCTTTTTTTTCCTATGCTTTTTTTTCCGCGTGCTTTTTTTTCCTGTGCTTTTTTTTCCGTGTGCTTTTTTTTCCTGTGCTTTTTTTTCCGTGCTTTTTCTTCCTATGCTTTTTTTTCCTGTGCTTTTTTTTCCGGTTACCGCCCCACACCATAGAGTCGTTAATTTCATCTGAATGATGTGGATCCGAGCTCACAGTGGTAGTACCCTCGCAGTTGTCGCACTTAAAAACGAATTCGGAAAAAAGACCATTTCTTCTTTCTTTGAAGAATTGGAACTTGCCCAAAGTGCAAATGTTTGGGTGTGCGGCCATCATTTGAAAATTTTCAAACACGTGAAGCACATCCACTATTCGGCGTCCATCCAAATAGGACGGGGTTTCTTTAGGGCACATTTCTATGACATATTCGGAATTGCAGGAGTCCTCTGAATTGGTTAGATCCACATTTATAGTGTTGTCAATCAACCTGAAAGAACAGCATTAAATCACTGACGATGTTTCTAGAGCTTTATTAAAAACTACGAATTTAATTTTATTATAAATGGTGTCTGCAGTTCCCCGTACGAAGTCATCAAGTTAAAGGTTGCAAGTTACTAGCTTTTAACATTAAATAGGCAAATATTTATTAAATCTACGAAATTATTTAATTATAACGAAAATAGAAATAGATTACGATACGCGACGCGATGAGTTTTCTTAATTGAAAAATAATTCCAGCTGGCACCATTTATTATTATCATGTTTGCAATTGATACACCAATATATTATATTAATACACCAATAGATAATATAACGAAAATAGAAATATATTACGATGCTCGATGAGTTTTCTCAATTGAAAAATAATTCCAACTAGCACTATTTATTATTATCATGTTTGCAATTGATACACCAATAGATTATATTAATACACCAATAGATAATATAACGAAAATAGAAATAGATTACGATACGCGAGGAGTTTTCTCAATTGAAAAATAATTCCAGCTGGCACCATTTATTATTATCATGTTTGCAATTGATACACCAATAGATTATATTAATACACCAATAGATAATATAACGAAAATAGAAATAGATTACGATGCGCGATGAGTTTTCTCAATTGAAAAATAATTCCAGCTAGCACCATTTATTATTATCATGTTTGCAATAGATACACCAATAGATTATATCAATACACCAATAGATAATATAACGAAAATAGAAATAGATTATGATGCTCGATGAGTTTTCTCAATTGAAAAATAATTCCAACTAGCACTATTTATTATTATCATGTTTGCAATTGATACACCAATAGATTATATTAATACACCAATAGATAATATAACGAAAATAGAAATAGATTACGATGCGGGATGAGTTTTCTCAATTGAAAAATAATTCCAACTAGCACCATTTATTATTTGTTGGCAATTAATACACCAGTATATTTTTTTTAATTGAAAAATAATTCCAGCTAGCACTATTTATTATTATCACGTTTGCAATTGATACACCAATAGATTATATTAATACACCAATAGATAATATAACGAAAATAGAAATAGATTACGATGCGCGATAAGTTTTCTCAATTGAAAAATAATTCCAACTAGCACCATTTATTATTTGTTTGCAATTAATACACAAGTAGAGTTTTTTTAATTGAAAAATAATTCCAGCTAGCACTATTTATTATTATCATGTTTGCAATTGATACACCAATAGATTATATTAATACACCAATAGATAATAAAACGAAAATAGAAATAGATTACGATACGCGATGAGTTTTCTTAATTGAAAAATAATTCCAGCTAGCACCATTTATTATTATCATGTTTGCAATTGATAAATCAATAGATTTTACAGCTGGGAAGTTCTTTAACAGAATTTTTATTTTATTAAATAAATTGAAAATAATTTTAATAATTGGTACTCACTCATCCATATCAATTTCATTCTCCATCTGTATTGTGCAGGGTCGTTTACTCCTCACTTCTAAGGTTTCGGCAGCTACTCGTTTATATCTTTGTCCTTTGGCCCTTTTATTACGTTTGTATGGTCTCGATGCTTGATTCCTTTTCCATTTCTTAGTAGTTTCCATGATAAAAACTGTACTGGATTTACTCCGTTAGACACTCGGAAAAATATTCTACAATAGCTTTTTATGTCGACAGAAAAATTATCAAAAATTAAAATTTTAGGGCGTAAACACTTTCTGTAAATGCCGTAGATGACAAAAAAAAATCCAATCGTCTTACGTCTCTCAAATCAAAAGAAGATAACCAGCCCCTTTCACACACTGGGATTCAGAAAATCAACGCCGTTTTCCAAGCTGGTCTAAAAATAGTTAACAAGGGGACATCTCTTATCTCACTTTCTAGTAATCCCTACCCCTTCCAATCCGTCCCCCCCACAATCGTCTCCTATTTGTCTCTTGCCCCCCTCTAGGCAGAACAACTACATTTGGCTATATCTCCCCTTTTTTTTCTAATCACGATAGCCAACATCGCCAAACCGCTGGGAGGGGGGGGATTCGCAAAAGAATTACCTTTTGTCACGAACTGCTCTTAAACTAATTAAAATTATGTTCCCAAATTTTTAGAGAGGCCTTATCAAGATCGGAACTAACATGCGAAGAAATTACAATGTGTTCGGACGGAAACTTTCAAAATTGTGACCCCCCAAAAATTTTTAAATTTTAGACAAGTTTGACAATTTTTAATTAAAAATCTAATCATCAAATTTGTTTAATTTTTTGTCGCATGTTAAGTGAACTTGTTCTGCGTATGAAAAAAATTACTTGAAGAAATTTAGCGCTTTTGGACAGGTGTTATTCTTGGCAAAAAAAACGTCTTTTTTAAAGTTTAAAACCTTATATCTCTCTTATAAATTAAATTTCAAAGCCCAAATTTTGAAATTTTCTTATTTTCAAAATTGGGCATTGAATGGTATAATTCTTAAAACTTGACTTGATGTTTTAGTTTTTGAGATGAGGGCCCTTAAGGGGTCATAGGAGTCTTAAAAATGTGCAAAGCAGGTACTAAAAAGCAATGTTCGATCTTTCATGTAATTTTTTAACTACTCAATATATAATGATAATTTTTTTATATGTAATTCTATAAGATTTATTTAATATATAACAAATTTTAAAATTTATGAAACTTTGTCCAAAACTAAAATAAATGATATTAAACATAAAGCTATTTGAACACATTGTGATTAGGCTTGCGCGGCAAATTTTCAGGTCAAAATTGAAGACACGATCAAGAAAATTACTTTATATTGTACAAATATGTACAAAAACAGACTTATACCTAAATTCTCAGCTCAATTTTAATTAGAAATTATTTAAAAAAAAATTTATTCAAAATTTTATTATTTTTTTTAGAAAAAAGTTCTTAAAATACTTTCCAATTATAATTGAGCTGAGAATTTAAGTATAAGTCTTTGTTTGTACATATTTGTACAATTTAAAGTCATTTTCTCGGTCATGTCTTCAATTTTGACCTCATAATTTGCCGCGCAAGCCTAATCACAATGTGTTCAAATAGCTTTACGTTTAATAACATTTATTTTAGTTTTGGCTAAAGTCATATAAATTTTAAAATTTGTTAGATATTAAATAAATCTTGTAGAATTACACATAAAAATTTATAATTATGTATCGAGTAGTTACAAAATTTCATGAAAGATCAAACAATGCTTTGTAGTACCTTCTTTGCACATTTTTAAGACTCCTATGACCCCTTAAAGCCTCTTATACTGTGTCAGCTGTGGTCATTCAATCATCAACGTAAAAATATTCGAGAACTGTGTTTGATCCGATCGGAAAGTCATTCTTTTCATCTTCGGCTGGTTGTTGCAAGCACTTCGTAGCCAAGTAAGGAGCCGAAGCAGTTCCGTAAGTCACTGTGTTTAGGCAGATTAGGAAAGGTTAGGTTTGAATTATCGTCGCACTGGGGCTACAAGAGGACTATTAGCGACGGTCGTCGTGTTTTAGAACCGCAGTCAAGTGACGAGCCAACACCTGAATAGACACCCAACGCAACCGTTAGGGGCGACATCGTACGCAGCGTTAGGACTTTGAAGGATATTTAACGTGCACTCCCTTACACGGGGTATTATTCGTCGGACATTTTTGGCTGCACGGGCCGTTTGTAGGTCGGCAGCTATTTTGGCGATGCCCGGACCCGAACCGAGGACCTTCCGCATGCTAAGCGAGTGCTTAAGGGGTCATAGGAGTCTTAAAAATGTGCAAAGAATTTACTACAAAACACAGTTTGATCTTTCATGTCATTTTTGAACTACTCAATGTATAAGTATAATTTTTTTATATGTAATTCTACAAGATTTATTTATTATAAAACAAGTTTTAAAATTTATGAAACTTTAGCCAAAACTAAAATAAATGATATTAAACATGAAGCTATTTGAACACATTGTGATTAGGCTTGCGCGGCAAATTGTGAGGTCAAAATTGAAAAATTGACAATGACTTATACCTAAATTCTCAGCTCAATTTTAATTAGAAATTATTTTTTAAAAAATTTTAAATCAAAATTTTTTAATTTTTATTAATTTTTTTAGAAAAAAGTTCTTAAAATAAATTCTAATTAAAATTGAGCTGAGAATTTAGGTATAAGTCTTTGTTTGTACATATTAGTACAATATAAAGTCATTTTCTTGGTCATTTTTTCAATTTTGACCTCACAATTTGCCGCGCAAGCCTAATCACAATGTGTTCAAATGGCTTCATGTTTAATATCATTTATTTTAGTTTTGGCTAAAGTTTCATAAATTTTAAAACTTATTTATTATAAAACAAATCTTGTAGAATTACATATAAAAAATTATACTTATACATTGAGTAGTTAAAAAATGTCATGAAAGATCAAACTATGCTTTGTAGTATCTTCTTTGCACATTTTTAAGACTCCTGTGACCCCTTAACCGACTGGGCTCCCCAGCCCTGTGTTTAGGCAGAAGTCGTCAATTGGCTTACTTGCATCCTCACGCCATAAGATGCGTTGATAGTTTCTATCTTCCGGATTAACCAAAACCTGACGATACATCTGGGCGATGTCTGCACTGATCGCAATTTTATGTTTTCTGAACTGGACCAAAAGAGTTGCGATGCCCGCTGGAAGTGTGGGACCAACCAAAAGCTTATCGTACAAAGATAATCCATTAGATGATTTGGCACTTGCATAAAAAACTACACGTATTTCTCTTGTTAGACCTTCGGACTTGAACACGCAATCGTGAGGAAGATCGTTTTCTTTTGATGTAGGGGGGGGGGGGGGACCTTTGACACGTGATGAAGGGTTTCGTACTGGTTCATGAAATCGTTATACTGGACTTTAATTTCAGGTTGAGACTTCAATCCTCTCTCAATTTGGAAAAGGCGTTTTTCAACAACCAGACGGGAAGCTCCAAGTGGTTTTTGATCACGGAAAGGCTATTTGACTAAGTACCGACCTTTGCTGTTGCGATAAAAGGTTTCTTGAATGTAATCTACACAGTTTGTTCTTCGACTGTTAGTTGCTTTTGAACAGGAATCTCTTCAATTTCCCAGAATTTCTGTAGATCAAATGCTAGGTTGTCGCACTGGACAAAATGTGAAGAAACTAAATTCCCGCTCACCTTCGGTATCGCAGTACTTCCCATGATTACCCATCCAAAGACAGTGTCGATTGCAGATAGGTCGGATTTTGTTACGGCTGTACCTCTGCCTAGTATTTTTCCGAAAACATTGACTCCGAGAAGGACGTCGATGCAGCTTGGCTCTTTTCAGTACTCGTCGGCCAGCTTCAGATGTTTGAAGCACTGTAAAGCCTTGGGATCAACACGAACTTGAGGAAGTGTTGTTAGGACAGGATCTGGGCATCGATTGTGGAGGAAAATTCCTTGTCGTAACTGGAGGAAACTTCAAGTTTTTCCTTTGCTCGGGCGGTACCGACAGTAGAAGTAGTTAGTACGGATATTCACTTCGCTTTCAATGCAGGCCTAATCTTTGAACACATCTCTCGCTGACGAAGCTAGTCTGGCTTGCCGAGTCCAACAGGGCTCTACATTGTTGAATTTGGCCGTACCCGCCTAATACTTGAATAACCGCGGTAGGCATCAGAGTTGTTTGGAGGATTGCGTGATAAATGCGACGTAACTTCTTCTTGATTGATGCCCTTGGCACTGGTCGCATTTTGAACTTCGGGCTCCTCGTGCAGGAACGAATGGTGATCCTTGTTGCATTTCCTGCGCTTTGAACTAGTGCAGCTAGTATTCGGGTGGCAGCGTAGACAGTTTTCGCACAATGAATTTTCATGAACGAACGCCTTACGTGCTGGAACAGTTAAGTTCAAAAACTTGAAACACCTGTAGATTCTGTGGTTCGGCATACTGCAGAAGATGCATTTGTTGTTTGTAACGTGAAAGTTTGATTGAGACTTCCGAAACTCGTTGCGATTGACAGGTTGTTTCATCTGATCAATCGGTTTGCGCTGTTTTGACTGCGAAGAACTAGGAGCGGCTGCTACTGCACTCGCACGATTGTCGATAAAATCCAGAAGGTCTTTCAATGTGGGAAGAGAGGTTGAGAGGTCCCTTGAATTGAAAAAACCCATTGCCGCTGTGATTCAAGATCCATTTTCTTGGACAAAATGAGAACTAGGATAGTATCCCAGTGTTCTACAGGCTGCTTTAGTGACATTAAGGTCTGAATCGGTTTGTTAGTTATATCCATCATCTTTCGGAGACCGCTGGCAGTAGTGTTCGACAAGTTGGGTTGCGATAAAAACTTGTCCATGGTGGTAGACACAATTTCGTGGTCGTTGTTGTAGCGATCACAATTATTTCCAGGCAGTTTTGTAATTCTCGCTGGTGACGGATATCGCATCTAACAAAGCTGCAGCTGGGGTTTTAACGCTTAGTTTAAGGGGTCTAAGGAGTCTTAAAAATGTGCAACGAAGGAACTACAAAGCATAGTTTGATCTTTCATGTAATTTTTTAACTACTCAATATACAAGTATAATTTTTTTATATGTAGTTCTACAAGATTTATTTAATCTGAAACAAATTTTAAAATTTATGAAACTTTAAACAAAACTAAAATAAGTGATATTAAACATAAAGCTATTTGAACACATTGGGATTAGGCTTGCGTGGCAAATTGTGAGGTCAAAATTGAAGACATGACCAAGAAAATGACTTTATATTGTACAAATATGTACAAACAAAGACTTATACCTAAATTCTCAGCTCAATTTTAATTAGAATTTATTTTAAGAACTTTTTCCTAAAAAAATTTATAAATTTTTTTGAATTTTGATTAAAAAAAATTTTAAAAATTATTTCTAATTAAAATTGAGCCGAGAATTTAGGTATAAGTTCTAGTTTGTACATATTTGTACAATATAAAGTCATTTTCTTGGTCATGTCTTCAATTTTGACCTCACAATTTGCCGCGCAAGCCTAATCACAATGTGTTCAAATAGCTTTATGTTTAATATCATTTATTTTAGTTTTGGCTAAAGTTTCATAAATTTTAAAATTTGTTTCAGATTAAATAGATCTTGCAGAATTACATATAAAAAAATTATACTTGTATATTGAGTAGTTAAAAAATTACATGAAAGATCAAACTATGCTTTGTAGTTCCTTCTTTGCACATTTTTAAGACTCCTTAGACCCCTTAACTTATTTGGAATGACAATATGACAACACTTCTACTCGTGCAACGTCGGGTATAACAGCTGGTAAATCCATATATCAGATGAAGGATGATGGGTCTGGTGTCTGTTGTGCAATTATGTTGTGTGTATATGTTACGCGATTGCCATTAGAAATACTGACCCCCAACTACGGAACATACGGCCACATCTGGAGTATGCTGTTCAGTTTTGGTCCCCCTTTCTCAGAAAAGATATTGAAATGCTTGAAAAGGTTCAACATAGGGCTACAAAAATGATTAAGGGTTTATCGGGTATTGATTATGTTAATAGATTAAGATCGTTAAACATGTATTCCCTGGAAAATAGGAGAACAAGGGGTGATTTAATTCAGTTGTTCAAGTTCATTAAACAGGGAGACATGGAGGGCTTAGGTTTTACCTTAAATAGCCGGACCAGAGGGCATGGTCAGAAGTTGAATAAGTCATGCTTTAGAAGGGAGGTTAGAAAACATTATTTTTACAATAGAGTCGTCAATGAGTGGAATGCTTTACCAGAACATGTTGTGTATTCGAAGAGGGTGGAAGATTTTAAGAAGAATCTTGATAACTATTGGAAACTGGTAAAGAATTAGATTTATTTTGGACCAACCTTGCTGGGCCTCTTGCCTGTTGTTGTTCGACAATTTTTGTATTTGTATTTGTATTTGTATAAGAGGAAGTGATATTCTGAGGAAGAGGGCAAGAACTCAAAGTAGCTGGAGTTCCTTTTGGTCCCTGCGGTCTTGAGGAAGTAAAGGTTTTTGAAAGACATCTGGACGTGCAATTTTGTGTTGTAACCCCATAAAACGACAATAGGGTATGTTTAAATACATATTTTAATACATTTTATTTACAAAAAAATTATAAATAATTCTTGTAACACGTATTCTAATAGTTTTTTTTAAAAGTTCAGAGACATTTACGTGTAGCAAAAATTTCGTTTTCTATACAGTTTTGAATGTTCAATTTCAATTCATTTTCATGTTAGATATTTTACTTTAAACAAATATTTTTTAATTAAAATTTTCAACATTTATATTATTTAAATACAAAAGAAGCTTTTTTTTCGAAGTATGTTATTAAAAAAAAAATACCTTTTTTAGGTGGCTTATAAAAGGTGATGAAAAATCCAGAATATTGTATTTATTTTTACAAGCCGAACACTACGATGTTATCACATCAATGAACACATTTTGTGGCTCAAAATTTTATTGTGAAAAGCCATACGATAAAGTAGAAGATCATAAATGTTCCAAGCGATGCTTCGTTTGCTATAGAGTAGACTGCTTGCCCGAGTACCCTTTTCGCTGCATCGATTGCGATAGGGAATGCTTATCTCGGGACTGTTACGAAGTGCATATAAAGGTAATAGGAAACAAGAAAGGAGGTTACTGCGACGACATATACCAGTGCAGGGAGTGCTGTAAGGTAATACAGCGCCGTAAACGGCCTATGAACCTACACAGATGTGGAGAAGTGTACTGCAAACCTTGCAATTTTTACGTTTTTCCTGAGGACCTTCGATGTCTGCTTAATATTAAGAAACCTAACGATCCATTAGCAAATTTATTGTTCTTCGACTTCGAAACAGACCAAAGTTCTGGGGAACATATTGATAACTTTGCAGTGTGTCAATACTTTGACGGTCAACAACATGTATTTCAGGGGTACGATGCCTTTAACTAGTTCTGTTCTCATTTAGTTCAACCCCCATACAAGAATACAATTGCAATTGCCCATAATATGAAAGGTTTCGACGGGCAGTTTGTATTGAAATGGTTGCTAGAGCATTGTCTGGAGCAGAAGGTCCAACGGGTCAAAATTGATGTCCATTGAAGTGAAAAGCTTAAGCATTAGATTTATTGACTCGTTCAATCTTTTGCCAATGAGTCTGTCTAAGATGCCCTCAACTTTTGGTCTGGAAGAGCTGAAGAAAAGATATTCCCCCCATTTTTCAACACTGCAGAGAACCAGAACTAAGTAGGCCGTCTTCCAGATGTGGAGTTTTACAAACCGGACGCAGTGTCACCTTCAGATTGTGAAAATTTTTATACCTGGTACGAAACCAGGAAAACCGAAGAGTGTGATTTCCAAAAAGAGATGATGGAATATTGCAGGGAAGATTTTTATTATATTTTTACACACTTTTACAGGTTTTTTTCATTACATTTGTTTAAGATTTTTGAAAATATTATTTTAAATTTGTAAGATTTTAATTTTTGTCTCAATTTATATTTTTGCTATTTCTTTTTTCATCTTTTTTATATATATAAACTTTTTGTTTAAATGTCTAAAGTTATATTTCCATAGAATTTGTTAAGTTCTTTTTTCCCTTTTTTAGGTCAGACGTAGATATCCTTAGGAGATGTTTCATAATTTTTCGAGATGAGTTCCTAGCCTGTTGCAAAGTGGACCCCTTCCAATATGTGACAATAGCTTCTGTCGCCATGGCAATTTACAGAGCCCACCATATTCCTCAAAACAAGATAGCGGCACCACCCGCAGGAGGATACGTATCCCTTTATAATTTTAGCAAAGATGGCATTAGGTGGTTGGATTTTGTGTCCCAAAAAAGAGGGCATTAATATTGCACATGCAGCAAATGTATATGGAGAAAAGAAGGTGATGGGAGCTCCAGTTGATGGATTTTGCATTGAAACCATCACCGTTTGCCAATATCGCGGTTGTTCTTTCCACGGCTGCCCAACCTGCTACGACAGCACAGTTATTAATCCACTGCATAAAAAACCTATGGGGGGCTCTTTATGAAATAACTCAAAAACGTTCATCTTAGGGGAATTGTGGGAACATGAATTTAAGGAGCTTCAAAAAGAACAAGAATTGAAAATCTTCCTAAAGACCCATCAGACTGTCGATCGTTTGAATCCTCGTGATTCCTATTTTGGTGGGCGTAATAACGCCATCACTTTTTTACGAGGGTAAAGCGAAATACATCGATTTCACCAGTTTATATCCATATCCAGTTGGACACTATCAAGTTATTACTGAAAATTTTGAAAGTATCGACAAATATTTCGGCATCATAAAATGTCAAGTCCTACCACCAAGAGAACTGAATCACCCTGTCTTACCATACCGGTGCAATGATAAGCTAAACTTTCCCCTCTGCAGAACATGTGTTGAGACTTGTCAGAAAGAGAGATGCCAGCATACTGATGACCGTAGGAAAATGACCGGAACTTGGGTCACAGAGGAAGTAAGGAAAGCTGCGGAAAAGGAGTACATAATAAATCAGGTGAATACATGTGATATATCTCAAAAATCTCTATAAAATTATAATATTAACCACCGAAATAACAGTTCTTTCTTAATATCTCTCATAACTCTCAGTTAATCTCTTTCCTATCCATCGTACAGTTCCCACGCTTTAATTGGCGTTAATACATTCTTTCCCATAGAAATTGCTGACGCAGCAGAATTTGTTTTGTCTTCTGATCCACTCTTCTCCCAATCATCAAAACTACCGTCACTTCTTAATAAGACCTCGACATGTAAAGTCGTGTGTGCTTTGGCGGCCTCTCGGCCCTCTCTACTAGCCGTAAAGGCTTGCATTTTAATTACTTTAAATATTCAATATGAAATAATAAAATCCTTTAAATGTTCAATATGAAATAATAAAATCACCTTTGGACGTCCAATCTACCTTCCTTTCTGAAGATAATTTAAAGAACTATGAAGTAGATATTATTCTATTTCATTAGTCGGCAGGATTATAAATTACCTGCAATGCGCGGAATCCCAATCAAAATATAAAAATTTCAAAAAATTGCCAAAGCACACTATAACTTATATTATTCAAATATTTTTCGGCTGCTGTATGGACTATTTTAAAAACCATAAACTTTTCTTTCGGCTACAACTTGAATATGACCTCGGCTTCGCTCATCTCTGCTAAGTCATAAGTTCCTGGTTCACTCTTCGATGCCTTCTGAAAGCTGAATTCCTTTCCTGGGTGTAGCCTGCCGTATGCTGTCCCTGGACTACACTGTCTTATTGCTGAATACGGATTCTCTCTCTACAACTTCGTGACCTTGCTGTACTGTAACTGTGCCTTCTCAATTTTATCGTAACATTCATCGTCATTGTGATTCTTCAATTGCGTGACTATTTCTCGATAAATGCTAAAAACTTCAAGATTCTAAAAGAAACAATATGAACGAACACAAGCTTCCAGTATCCTTTTCAACGTTTATTAAACTTACTTTTTTTGTATTTAGCATTACTGACAGTTTCATTAAATGTTTTATATAAAATGATTATTCTAACTTTTGCATTTTAAAGTGAAATTTAACATACTTATTATTTTTCGTTACTTAATAACAAATGTGTGAACAATTTGATACTTAATTTTAATGCTCTCGATATCACATTTTATAAGCATGCTTCATTTCATTAAAGTGTTCATCATTTTCCTACAAATGCAATTTTGATATTACCATACTATTGTGCTTATTACGTTTACTTAATGCTAATAATTTTCACAAAATGAAGCATTTTATAATCAGCAATTATTTATTTTTACATTAATTAATTGTCACACTGACTAATTTGAAGAATTTTATTGATTTAATTTAATATTTTAAAACTTGAGTTTTGTGTGATGTGTTTTGAGTTTTTTATCTTTTATTCTAAATTTTTTACTGTGATTTTTGATGTTTTCTGCTTTGTTGTTGATTGGAAGTTACTCAGACAAGCCACAGACAGCAATGCTTTTCTGTTTGCTTACTAAACGAGTGCTTTTGTCAATGCGACAGAATTATCAAAGATTTCACTGATTTTTATTAGTCTAAACAAACTATAGCATGCTTTATTTCTTGTATTTATTTCTTCAAGTGGCGGGAGCGGCAGCGGATAAATAGACAAACAATCAAATGGACACGCAACAAATAAACACTCATCAACTAATCATTTTTTTTTCTTCTTTTCTACAAAAAGTGAAGCATGTTATATTTGTCCCTTCATAACACTGCATTACCTTGCATTGTTATTTCTTCATTACAAATTAATTTTACCGCAAGCCGTCACACAGAATTTTCTCTAGATCATTTTATGCTTTGATTTATCTCTCAATTTTTATCATTTTTAACAGATTAAATGTTTAAATTTGTTTTATCTCAATTTTTACAAGTGCAAAATATTTCAATTCATATTATGATTATTATTCCAATTAATAATATTTCAATTTATTATATTTCAATTTTAATGCTATTTTTATGCTTGCTTTTCGTATATCATACTTTCCAATTATTTAACAATTTACTATTGAACATGCTTATTTTTCAAAATATCAATTTAACATTGTATACCAATACTATTTTAATAATTAATATTAATTTTTGGAGAAGAGTGGATTAACAAAATTTAAAAAATTAATGAACTGCTTTCTGTATAGGTTTTCCTTTTATGGATTTGATAGATTGATCACCTGTCAGGTTCAAATGGGGACAAATTTTACAGTTACAACATTTAATAGCTGGAAATTTTAACTATATTTATTAATTCGAAACTTTAAATTTAATTATAACTCTCCCACCGGTTGGTAACAGCTTGTGAGGGGGGATGTGTGATATATCTCAAAAATCTCTATAAAATTATAATATTAACCACAGAAATAACAGTTCTTTCTTAATATCTCTCATAACTCTCAGTTAATCTCTTTCCTATCCATCGTACAGTTCCCACGCTTTAATTGGCGTTAATACATTCTTTCCCATAGAAATTGCTGACGCAGCAGAATTTGTTTTGTCTTCTGATCCACTCTTCTCCCAATCATCAAAACTACCGTCACTTCTTAATAAGACCTCGACATGTAAAGTCGTGTGTGCTTTGGCGGCCTCTCGGCCCTCTCTACTAGCCGTAAAGGCTTGCATTTTAATTACTTTAAATATTCAATATGAAATAATAAAATCCTTTAAATGTTCAATATGAAATAATAAAATCACCTTTGGACGTCCAATCTACCTTCCTTTCTGAAGATAATTTAAAGAACCATGAAGTAGATATTATTCTATTTCATACATTATTATTATTTTTGGGTCCACTTCAGTTTTTAATTTTTATTAATGATTTATGTAAACTTAATTTAAATGGTAAAATGATTACATATGCAGATGATTCAGTTCTCTTTTGTTCTAGTTATGATTCACTAAAAAGAGATGTAGAGAAAGATCTAATGACAATTAACATTTGGTTTTCTATAAATGATGTAATCTTAAACTTAAATAAAAGTAAATTTATGTTTTTCAGTTTAACAAATTTGGATATAAAATGTTCTCTTAAATATCATTTAACAACATGTAGGCTAAATATTGACTGTTCTTGTATAAGTTTAAACTCTACAAATAGTATAAAACCCCTTGGACTGTATATAGATTCTAATCTGAAGGAAAACCCATGTTCTCGAGTTATTAAAAAAACTCCGTTTTATATTGTATAAATTTTATTACCTTCGAAAAAAGTTTCAAGAGACTTCCTTATTAGTTTATATTATTCCTGGTTCTATCCCATCATTAATTATGGTAGTATTGTTTGGGGAGGAGATTATAAAAGCAATATTAATCCGTTGATTTCAATTCAAAACAAGTGTTTCAAAGTTCTGAAAGGACATCTTTATTCGAACATCCCCATTTTTAAATTTTTAAATGCACTACCGATTAGGCATAACGTTATTTTGCGAAAGATTTTATATTTATATCGTAATAATTCTTTTGGTAATTTAAAAGTAAATATTTCATCCTGGCGTACAAATGAAATTTATCATATCCCTTTTCCACACAAAGAAATTTTTCGAAATTTTTTTTCATATTTAGCCCCAAATGCATTTAACAAACTACCTACTAAAAACATTTATCAATTTAGCCCCAAATGCATTTAACAAACTACCTACTGAACTTCAAAGTATCCTATTTTTAAACAGGTTTTAAATTTTTTTATTTAAATTTATATTGTCAATAGACGATATTGATGTATTTTTTTTAATTCATAGAAGCGAAATGTTTTTTGTTTATATATATTTCCCCCACTGTCCAGAATTTTTAGGCATTTGTTTTGGAAACAAAACCACATTGTCACATATTGTTTTTTTTCTTTTGTGTATATTTATGTATTTAAATCTAATTTTTGTGGGGTTTTTTGTTGTTAACTTATGTCTTATTTATTATAATTGATTATTTTGGTCACATATACGGGGTTCTTGTTTACTCCCTTGTGACGAATTTTTTTTCTTGTAAAAAAAAGAATTCATATGTGAAAAAAAAACATTTTTTGAATAAATGTACCTACGTATATTTTCTTTTAAAAAAAGTAATTCGCATTATATATTGAATAATGATTTTGTTTTTCGGATATTTGGAGTATATCATATTGAGGATTAATCAGAAAATTTGTTCAAATCTTACATAGATTTATTTCTGAAAACGAAGCAGGAGTCTTCCGGTTGGCCCAGTCACTGTACATCTAGTGAAGAGAGGGAAAATACATATTGGACTTCGAAGCAAAAGAAGATATAAAATTAGAAGCAGATTCGATCATGAAAAATCCAGGAAGAAGGCAAGTTGCCAAACTACCCCTAAATTCATTTTGGGGACGCTGGGGGCTGAACTCCAACAAGACGCAACTCACTTTTGTAAGCAATATCGAGGAGTTTAACAAGTTATTTCTTGACGAATCCAAAGAGGTGAGAATAATTATATATTTGATATAACTAATCATATGAGGTATGAGCACCTGAATGTTTATTTATGTAGGACTTATTAGGTCTTCATAGTATCTATTTCTTAAATGCAATGTTTTACAGATGTATTATTTACAAGAAAATTTGAACAATTATTATTTTTTAAAAACATTTTAGGTTAAAGACTTATTTATGGCGTCAAAGGAGGTAGCAGGCGTGCAGTGGTGCTATAAAAAGGATTTCGCAAGATTCGACGATGGAACAAACATTTTTAGCTGCTTTCACAACTTGTTATGCTCGCCTTAAACTGTACCAGGAGTTAGAGAAATTGGGAGAAGATGAACTATATTTTGATACTGATTCAATCATCTCCAAGTCAAGAGGAATAAATGACCCTGCCCTAAGGGACTACATAGGTGATTTCACAAATGAGCTTGACGACGACGACTATATAACAACATTTGTATCAGGTAATTTTCCTTTTCTGTTTTTATTTGTAGTATCGTTGAACATTTGATTCGGTATATTCATAAAGTTATTTTCAGGTGGTCCAAAAAATTATGCCTTACACACACATAAGGAGAAAACTGTGCAAGATTAGAGGATTCACCTTGAACTATAGAAATTCCCTGTATCTAAAGGCACTAGTGGAGGAGATGGACCATAATCGTAACAAAATTGTGAGGGATGCTAATAAAAGAAAAATAGTTAATAAACAAGAAACGAAAATATACAAATTGGTACACACCAAGAGAGTGCTATGTGATGATTATTCAACCCTCCCGTATGGGTATTGACATATTTTGTAGGTGTTATTTGATTAATAAATATCTATGTCTCTAATACATGTGTATTTATTTCAGTTATAATTATTTAATTTGCTATTTTCTAAGTACAGGAAATTAGGATCGTGGAAGAGATTTTATAGCCTTTTTTAGAATCCAAACAACTCTCCAATAAATAAGGGGGGGGGGGTCTATAATTTTTTGACTTCATTTACAATGGAGTTATTGTTCGTGAACCATCCCCTGAGAATGCTCGTTTCAGGAATGTCCTCTAGCGAAAAATCATATTTTGTTAAGAAATTACGGAGAATATCAGAAACTCTTTGATACTTTTCCTAACGTTACTTTTAATGAAGGTTTACCAGCATATGTGAATATATTAAAGAATAGTTTAATAATTATCGACGATTTAATGACAGAATTAGGAGGAGATTCTAGATTATCTAAGCTTTTTACGAAAGGCTGTCATCATAGGAATTTAAGTGTCATATTTTTAGTCCAAAATCTATTTCATAAAGGCAAATAAATGCGAGATATATCAGTAAACTCTCAGTACATTGTTATATTTAAGAATCCTCGAGATAAAACTCAAATCCTGCATTTGGGTAAGCAATCATATCCTGGTAAAAAAATATTTTTTTAAGAGGTGTTTCTAGATGCCACCTCAGCTCCTTATTGTTACTTATTAATAGACTTAAAACCAAATACAGATGATCTGTTAAGATTAATAACAGTAATATTTCCAGGTGATAAAACAGTAATCTATCAACCACGGTAAATATTTGATTACGTATAAAAGAGTTTACATTTAGAACAAATGTCATATGATAACATAATACCGTTGTGTGCGGAGCGTCAGCTGAGTTACTTAAAAGTTTTATCGAAAAGTAAATCAAAAAAGAAACTGCTGAAAGATTGCACTGTTGTAGCTGCGGTAAATGTTGTGTTTTTGTGTAGTTCTTGTTGCAGTAGTCTTGTTGTGTAGTCTATATGTTGTAGCTGCGGTAAGGGTTGTGTTTTTTTGTAGTTCTTGTTCTGGTGATGTTTTAACCAAGTTAGGTTGTTGGCACATTTTGTTGGATGAGTTATGCATATTTCAGAGTGGACAGGTTTGTGCTATATAAAAGGCTCGTGTGAAGTAATTAGGTTTTTTTCCGTTTTATTAGTTGGGAGTTGTTGTTCGTGCTGAAACAGGGCTTTCTCATATTGGGTCCACGCCGGCTAGTCTTCGCCAATTAGTTTACGTGATACGGCATGAGTCTAGCGAGCCTGTGCACAACTGCTACGTCTTTCCGGTCCGACCTCCGGGGCCTTCGGATGGATGGATGGATGGATGTTTGGGTTTTATGGCGCAAGGGCATCTAAGGCCATACTGCGCCAAACACTAGGTTTTACTTTTAAAACAAGTTTTTAAAAAAAACATAATACATTTAAACGTCCAAAATCAAACGCGAGGTTTTTAAAACAAAAAGTTTTCAATGATTATTAAAAGCAGCACATAACATTTAAGAACAGTGACACATTTAAATCAAAGAATAAAAGCCAATATCAACCAAAAAAGAAAACAAGGCATGATATGGGGGATGAGTTAAAATCTGATGGATAGATGGGTTTAAGATGTTAAAATATTTAAGTCTGCTCAGTGTAAAAGCCGGACAGTCTACTAAGATGTGGTGAACACTTAGCGGGACATCACACATGACACACATGGGCTGATCTTCTGCCAGCAAAAGATGCACATGTGTGAGTCTTGTATGCCCTATCAGGAGGCGCGCCAGCACTACCTCCTGCCTTCTGCTCGGTGATGGAAAAAATGGCCAGGTTATGGATGGGGTAATGTTATGAAATTTATTTTCGGTTAAAATGTCCCATTCTTTTTGCCAAACTGTATTGATTGAATGTGCGCAAGCCAGCTTGGCATCGGGCAAGTTGAGGGGGGCGCCACTGCTTTGACTAGCAGTCTTCGCAGCGCGGTCCGCCCCCTCATTGCCCGGAATACCAACATGGCTCGGCACCCAGCAAAAACTTATTTTAAAACTATTGTGTTTGAGTTTAAAGAGGAGCTTTACAACTATTGAGATTAGGGGATGAGATTTATATGAGAAATTATTTAGGGCATCTAGTACACTTTTAGAATCTGAGTAGATAATCCATGATTTATAATTTTCATCTGCTATGTGATGGAGGGCAAGATAAATTGAATATATTTCTGAGGTAAAAACCGAGCATGAAGGATGAAGTGTTTCTGCTATGGTGATGTCACTAAAAACTGCGGCTGAGCCAACATGTGAAAAGGACTTGGAACCATCAGTGAATATGGGTTTATGAGAGAAATTAAAAAAGCGATGCTCATTAAAAATTTGTACAACAGCTGAGTCAGGCAATGATGACTTTTTAAAATTGAAGATACTGTGATTTTGTACAGGTGATTCTTCCCAAGGTGAAAAATTATCGTTAAAATTAAAAACTCTAAAATCATCAAGATCAAGGTCATCTAAGAGCTCTTTAATACGGAGAGAGAAGGTCGGAATGAATGATTTTTTGTTTAAAAAGAACTGCTGGAATTTTGGGTTTAAAATTTGTGAATATAAAGGGTGTTTATTATTACTTTTTATATTAAAATATGCAGCTAATGATAGTTTTTCCCGACGATGTTGCAGAGATGGCTCCTGGCACAGAACGTAAAGGCTTTGTACAGGAGATGTACGGAAAGCCCCAGAAGCCAATCTCAGACCCTGGTGATGAATGGTGTCTAAATACTTGAGGGCCGATTTTCTGGCAGAACCATAGGCAGCTACACCGTAATCAAGCTTGGATCGAACTAAAGCACGGTAAATCCTCAGCATAGATGTTGTATCAGCACCATAGGTAGTGTTACATAAAACTTTCAGTATGTTCAGCGACTTATTGCATTTCTGCCGTAGATGTTGAATGTGTGGCAAGAAGGTGAGCTTCCTGTCAAAAATAATGCCCAGAAACCTTGCCTCCGATCTAACAGGCAGAGCCACACCATTTAATGTAATTTCTGGGTCAGGATGCAGCCCACGCTTCCGGCAGAAATGCATACAGATTGTTTTCTGGTTAGAAATAACGAAACCATTCTGATTGGTCCAATCCGTGATCTTGCGGATTGCAATCTGCAGCTGTCTCTCTACTGTACTCATGTTAGTCGAAGCACAGGAGATCTGAAAGTCATCTACAAACAAAGTGCCATTGACAGTTGGTGGAAGCTGCCTTACTATATCATTGATCTTCAGAATGAACAACACCACGCTGAGGACACTGCCTTGAGGGACACCTTCTAATTGGTAGAAGTCTCGAGACAGAGTGGATCCGACACGAACTTGAAAAACACGGGTCTTAAGGAAATTCTGAATAAAGACTGGTAAATTACCACGAAACCCAAGATGGTGTAGGTCTTTCAGAATTCCGTACCTCCATGTCCGATCATAAGCCTTCTCCATGTCAAAAAATATGGACACGAGGTGCTGATTTCGAACAAAGGCTTCACGAATGGAGGTTTCCAAAAGCAGTATATTGTCTATGGTGCTTCTATGGTGCCGGAAACCACTCTGAAAAGGGGATAAGGCACCTTTTTCTTCCAAGCAATAGACAAGGCGGGCATTGACCATCCGTTCCATTAGCTTGCACAGGCAACTGGTCAAGGCAATGGGACGGTAATTACCAGCATCTTGAGGGTCTTTTCCTGGCTTAGCAATAGGGATAACAATTGCTCTTTGCCAGGAAGTCGGGAAAACTTTCTCATTCCATATTCTATTGTAGAGTTTTAAAAGGGTTTGTAAAGAATTACTGTTTAGATGTTTTAACATTTCATTATGTATTTTATCATGGCCGGGGGCAGATGAGTGGCATTTCTTTAGAGCACATTGTAGCTCCCTTAGAGTGAAATTACAGTTGTAACTATTATTATAAGAAGTTCTGAAATTTAATTTTTTAAGCTCCTCTCTTTGTTTAGTTATTAAAAAGTCAGCGTTATAATTGGCACCATTGGAGACAGCTGCAAAGGCTGCTCCAAGTTGATCTGCAATATCTTTTTGGGAAGTAATTAAAATATTATTGTGTTTCAGCATAGAAAGCGGCTGTGAGTCAGCGTAACGACCCGAAATTCTTTTCACTTTCTTCCAAACAGTTCTTGATGTTACGTGACCACGGATAGTATTAAGGTATTGCTGCCAAGATGACCTTTGGCTTTCACGTCGTATCCTACGGGCCAGGGACCGAGCCCTTTTAAATTCAATGAGATTTGCCTCTGTAGGATATCGACGGAAGATACCCCAAGCACGCTTCTTCCGCTTTTCAGCCTGTGAACAGTCGTGGTTCCACCAAGGCTTGGGAGATTTTGGAAGTCTGCCATGGGTGACAGGAATGGCTAAAACAGCAGCACTCAATATAGTATCAGTAACGACATTAACAGCCGAGTCAATATCGCCTGTTTCGACCATGTCGTCCGTCAGCTCAGCATGGGTTGTAAAAATATCCCAATTTGCTTTAATAAATTTAAACTGTTCTGGTCTTTCGCATTGAGGTGGTGGGCTCCTCGATGTTAAAATGATTGGAAAGTGATCACTGTCATACAGGTCACTTCCAACCCCGAAAGACCAGTCTAAAGAGAGTGACGGAGAGCAAATGGCGAGGTCGACAGCATGGAAAGTCCTTGAAGGCAAGTGAAACAGAGTTGGACTTCCGTCATTAAGCAGAAACAGATTTTGCCCGTGTATTAGCTGTTCCATTATTGATCCTCGGCTGTTATGTTCACCACTGCCCCACATTGGGTGGTGGCCATTAAAGTCACCCATGAGAAAAAATGGGGCAGGCAGCTGCTGAATTACATTTTCCAAATCTCCTATATTAACAACATGGTTTGGTGGTAAATATATGCAACAGATGGTAACAAGGTGGGAAAGTTGAATCTGTATTGCTATGGCTTGGAGGTTGGTATTGATATTCAAAATACTGGTGGGCAATCGGTTAGAATACACGATTGCAACTCCACCACAAGCCCTTCCACCTTCTGAGTAGTCTTTTCTTAAAATATCACAAGATGTTAATTTTGTGATATCGCCTGCTTTTAGAAATGTTTCCTGCAGGCAGACTACATCAGGTGCATATTTATCCATGATTGCCTTGACACCGTCTACATTGGGTCGGAAACCACGACAATTCCACGAGACTATTCGGGTCATTTAGGGAAAATAATTGGTGGATGTTTCGTCACCAATTTATCTCGAGGCATCAGATGTTGTGGTGCCTCGAGTCCTGACTCAACATCCATTTCTGGGGAATCGGAGGAGTCTGAGCTATTGTTGGTTTTAGTATTTAAGGATTTGCTCCTTGCTTTGGTTTTTTGTTTTTTAGGCGCCCTTTCTAAGCGTTTGACCGTCACTGGAGATTTACTATATCTTGGGGGTTTCTGTGTGTCTGATCTTACTAAAGTATTTTGAGTTTGAGAGCTGGAGGATGATGTGGTGTTTTTTGTAATAGAAGTTGTTGCTATTGTATTGGAAGATTTAACGTCTTGCAGGTATTTCTCTAAGATCATATTGCACTGGATGGCTATTGAGGCTGTTGAAACTTTGGTGGCAGATGCATATGACACGTTAGGTTTCGGCAGGGTTATTTTTACTTGGTTACGAGCTTCTTGATAGGATACATTTTTAGTGACTTTGATATATTGAATGTCTTTCTCTTCTTTCCACCTTGGACAACCCCTGAAGTTGGCAGTGTGGTCGCCTTCACAGTTTAGACACTTTGGTGGAAGCTGGCAAGAAGAGAAAGAGTGACCTTTATTAGAACAGTTTGAACAATATTCATCTTGGGATCTGCAGTTTGCTTTAGTGTGGCCATACCTTTGGCAATGAAAGCAGCGCAAAGGGTTTGGAATATATGGACGAACGGGACAGTTAAGGTAGCCGGCTATTATGTGTTTGGGTAGGGTGGGTGTAGCAAAAGTTAGTATGACATGTTGAGTGTTTACAATGTTGTCTCCTTTTTTGATAGAAATACGTTTTACTTGTGTAACATTTTGAGGTTTCAGGCCATCCAGTATTTCCTGCTCTGAAACATTGAGCAGATCTTTTTCGGAGATGACACCACGGCAGGAGTTTAGTGAGTTATGGGGTGCGACAGTTATAGGAATATTGCATAAAAGTTTTGAATTTAAGAAGGATCTTGATTGTACATAGGTTGTCGTTTCGATAAGTAGGTCTCCGGATTTAAGTTTTTTAACGGATTTGGGGTTTCCTCCGATTCCGAGTAAGCCTTTCTGTATAGCAAATGGTGAAACACTAGATAATTGTTGGGTTGCTGAGCTAATAACTAAAAATTTTGGATAAAGTATATTTATGTCAGTAATATTCTTGGTCTTTTCAGTTTCAGGTGTTATTTTTGGCGGACTTGACCCTCCGCCTGGGCTATGTGTTTGAGCCATGATTGATAAAGAGGGGGTTCATCCCCGTAGTCCGCAGGTAGCTCCGGATACCCTTTCTCACCCACCTACTGCAACTACGCCGGAGTGGCCGGGATACGGCAGGGGCTTACCAGCTCTGGGCAACTAAAAAGAATAAGGGTGCGAACTTTCGCAAATAAAAAACATAAGCCCAGCCTTTGGCAGTGTCCCTAGGCAGTACTACGGGGACATAGCGTTACGGGTTCGGGGTGTGGATCCGCACTGGGCACCCCTAGCCGCAAAACTAACCCTTTTCCGGAGCGAAAATCCAAATGGCAGTGGTGTCCGGCAGCTCAAACGCCGGACAGCAGTGCCATTAGGCGAGCCGATTGCCAGGGGCGGGCTCCCCCCTGGCACCCGTCAACCAGTGAAGCATGGACCAAAGGGCACGCAACAGTGGCCTCAGGAAACTAACACCTGTCCTATGGGAGGCCACTGCAGGAACCCCAGGACTCCACTTTCCTCCGGTTCAGCCGGTCGCAGCACACGGCAAACGTGCTGGTCGGAAATGTCCGACAACAATGAAATAATGAAAAACAAAAATATTTAAAGGTCCAAATCAAAGCAGTTCACTAGGTATTATAAATAAATTAAAATCGAAATATATAAAAGAGAATAAAGAATTATGCTCAGCCGAAATAAATAACGCAAAGAAAAAGGTTAGGGATAAATTCTAAAACTAAGAGATTCTTCTGTAACTAAGATTAAAACAGTAAAGAAAACCAGAATCAACACAAAACCGGACCTTTGCAGGGAGGAAAGAAAGAAGAATACAAAGGCCCAGCTAGGGATTCTCGGGGTCGCCACTCCCGTGCTCACAAGAAGTGAGCTCCCTGAGAAGCTAGGGACCTCGGGATTGCCACACCCGTACCCACCGAAGTGGGCCCCCTGAGGGGAAATATGCAATGGAAAAGATCCTTCGGTGCATGTAAAGAGTTCCATAAATTATTTGTGAATCCATCCAGAAAAATGTTTCAAACATTTATTTTGTTTAAGGTCTAAGAGATTAGAATATTATTTGAAAAAAATTGACAATTTTAGTAGAATGAAAAGCGTATTTTGGTTAAATTGTACTAAGAACATTTTGTATGTAAATACAAGATATAAGAAAAGCATACACAATGCTCAATGATGGCAAAATCTGGGAGTTTGCATTTTGCAAATGAAGTGCCATAAATCCTCATAACTTGGCCATGTTTATTTCAGGCAAAAAAATAAACAATTTATAAGTTGCATGTAAAAAAGAGGAAACAACATACCTTAATAACTTTACAACAATTATAGATTTGATATATTATATATAAGTATATGCATATAGAAATGAATACATTAATTTAATGAAATTATAAATAATTTTCGACACATAAACACTAAATGCACGCCAAAATATTTGTAAATAGTGCAAGATGTAGGCAAGAGTTGAGTTGTAGACAAATTGAAAGTTTTGTCTGGTTTATTTTTTTAAAGAGCCCACTATTGAAGAGACTAAAAAGACTTAATTTAATTCTCCCAAAAAAATAAAAATAAAAAAATAAAGTAAGTATTTGCTGAAAATCACTACCCATGCTGTATGGAGAGGGATTGAATGTAGGGGAAAGAGTTTCTTCTTTTAGAACAGAATTGCCAATTAATGGTCCTATTTCAGTAAGTAACCTTATTTTATTTAAAAGAAATGTCGTTAGTATTCATTCGTAAGAGCCTTCTACAAAGATGTACGATTTTTTTACACGAATTATTAACTGTTAATACTTATGAGGTTTCATGTAACGTGAAGTGTTTTGTTTTATGTACCTGATTACCTTTTTAAAATATTGCTTCGAATGTAAAAACTTTTATAGGAAGATAATTTGTTTCATGAATAATTGTAACGTTAATCTTTAGAATCCGGTGCTTCTCTGTCGCCAATGGATTTGGCGTTTTTTGTAGGGAGCGATAAACAATTTTATTTCGTGGTACGAAGAAAGATCTTTTCTTCCAATTGTCGGCGCTGATAATACTTGCGCGGAATTATAGGTAAGTTGCCCGCATGATGTACGCGCGCAATGGAATTATTTTGCTCTTAGTTTAATGCCAACTTTTTCGCAAAACAGAAAATGTGTAGAACTCTTCCCTTCTATTGCTTTATTACCATAATGTTTCCGATGACATTTTCAAGTTTGTAACGTTAATTGATGCATTTATCTTCTATTGTCTTGCTAAGTATAGTGGTTTAAACCTTCACTTGCCTAGCGAGTAGGCCCGGGTTCGAATCCCGGGTAAGACAAGGATATTTGTGTTGCCCTGAGTACATGCGGAGAGAGTGCTCGTTAAATCTGTGGGTCCGAAAGTATCTGTCAACCCTAATTCGGTTTACCATGGGTGCAGTTAGGCAACCTGGACGAAGGTATCCCGGTGAGTACGAGTTTTAGAGCGACCCCTCCAAATTTTGTAAATAGGTTAGGTTAGGTTTGAATAATCGTCGCACTAGAGCTACACGAGGGCTATTGGCGACGGGCGTCGTATTTTAGAACCACAGTCAGGTGACGAGCCAACACCTGAATAGGCACCCAACGCAACCGTTAAGGGCTACATCGTACGCAGCGTTAGGACTTTGAAGGATATTTAACGTGCACTCCCTCACACGGGGTATTATTCGTCGGACATTTTTGGCTGCACGGGCCGTTTATAGGTCGGCAGCTATTTTGGCGATGCCCGGACCCGAACCTGGGACCTTCTGCATGCTAAGCGAGTGCTTAACCGACTGGGCTCCCCAGCCCCTCCCAAATTTTGTAAATAAGCGTCTGTTACGTCGAAAAGAGGATGAGGTACCCAGTGCTAGCTGTCAATCATCTCCTTTAGGTGACGTGTCTTCTCTGAAAACATGTATGCCTTTATTACAGTAAGTTAATCTGGACGAGGTTAAGGGTCTCTGCCGTTCCTCTCGCGAGTGTAATACTCTCGGGTGACGCTCCTCTTCTACTAGATGTACACTTACCAAATATTTTAATAATTAATATTTACACTAGTAATGTCTTGCTACATACTCTGGGTGCAAGAAATTGAATTCTTTCGAGCCAGGATTTCGTGCCCCTACTTTTAGTACTATAGTGTATTAAACACTCGGATTCTTCTCCATTATCTGGTGCTGAAATGTTGCAAGAGTTCTCATTCCTTGCCGAGTACGTCAAACGATCAAACGATTTTCTTGATTTCCTCTTTAGTGCATAGTTTCCTTCTAAATCTGGTTCTGCGAGGATTTTAGGTGATATGTATGTTGAGACACTATCTTGCTAAGGGCTAGACTCTCTTCCCCATTGGAAGTATTTTTCCCTGTTCCTAAGGCTAAGTCCTTGAAACGTCGTGCAAAAACTAACAAAATCGTGTTAAGTCCCTGTCTAATATTCAGAGAAAAAGAGACAAATATGCTTTGGCTTAGAAGCTTGTCCCCTAGCAAGTGCTATGATTTTTGACTAGTGCTCCAAGGTGTACGTTTGAAAAATCGTCGCACTAGAGTTACACGAGGGCTATTGGCGACGGGCGTTATATATTCTAGAACCTCAGTCAAGTGACGAGCTGACACCTAAATAGGCTCCCAACTCAACCGTTAAGGGCGACATCGTACGAAGCGTTAGGACTTTGAAGGATATTTAACGTGCACTCCCTACACAGGGTATTATTTGCGATTAATTATGGTATTATTTGGGTTTGAGAATACATATCCAATTTACAACAAATTATTTCAATAAAAAATAAATGTTTTAAACTCCTAAACTACCAATCACTTAACTGTCCAATTTTTCGAGAACTTAATTTACTCCCTGTACGTTATAATGCTTTTTTTAGATTTGCTTACATCTTTATCGAAATAAATCACTCTGTGAACTTAATGAAAACTTCTATAATAACCAGATCAAGTGATATTTTCCGAATTCCAACGTTTTCCAAAACTACATTTACTAAACATTTCTTCTATCTTGCCCCTAAATTGTATAATAAACTGCCTATTAACTTAACGAATACAAATAAATATTATTACTTTAAAAAACAACCTTGAGTTTTCCATTCATATTGACGACTTGGATCTTTATTTTTCACTCTAATTTAAGGCATTTTAATTATTATCTGTATGCCACATCATATTATGTTCGATTCTTATTTGTTTCTGTGTTTTTGTTTGTGTTCAATTCTGACTGTTTTGTGCGCCTGTACGGGAATTTTTTCCCCTTGGCGCACCATATTTTCTATTTGTTATTTTTTTTTGTTTTTTTGTAGTAATAATAAAGATTATTATTCTAACATTCTAATTTGTGTTGATTGGCGTAAGAAGATGGCCGATCCTTCAGGTCCTCCCCACAACGAGTTGCTGTGGCGCATCGAGAACTACGGGTGGTACGAGGGCGGCCCCGACATCGAACTCGCCAGTGGCGCACTCACGGCTCACCGCATCCACGGTACCCAGTGGAGCGTCCTGCTGCACCCTAAGTCTGATGATGATGACGACTGCCTCGTGGCGGGACTCAAGCGGCACGAGGACGACGAGGGGCCCCGCGTTGTCGACATCGTGTGCAGGATGGCCGTGGTGGACCTCGATGGGAGGAACTCCGACCAGACCGCCACCGTGGCCTGGAACATGGTCGAGAAAGGGGCCAGCGGAGAGGACGTCGTCGTGGCGAGCAGGTCGGCGATCTTCGGGAATAGAGGGAAGCACCTGCCGGCAGGCACACTCACAATCCGGGTGAAGTTGTGGTGGAGGTCCGAACAGGACGGCCCGCCCACCAGCGAGACCAAGAAGACGGCCGTCTACTACGAGAAGAGGTGCCTCACGTGGACGGTGCGGGACAGGAGGAGGGAGGCCAGCACTGTTGGGGACTCAAGCTGAGTCGGAGATGTTCGAGATGTACTTCACACCGCATGGCCGCTACAACCTCACATTCTCTGCTAATGTCAACCTTGCTGATGACATCTTTGATGATAGTACCTTGTGTGCTAGAAGCCAAAATGGTGAAAATCGCAATGATGCCAGCAGGGAGCCAGATGCCAGACGTAATCCGAACGATGATGCATCGAACTCACATGCCAGTCATTTCAAAATGATAAACTCTAATGTTGAATTATTTGATCCTGATGAAAAATCAAATACCGTCCAACGCGACGAAGAGGACCATTCTAATAAGACCTTTTCAAAGGGTGTCCGACGCCACTCCACCGTCGCACTCAGGATCACCATCCGACAGAAGATCAACTGGAACAGACTGATCTACGTGGACGGTCGGATCTCTGTCCTCGACTCGAAGAACAAGATAATCATGACAGCCGAAGACAACCATATGTTCCCAGCCCACTCGATTGGGGAGCGATGGCTCTACCTCAAATTCATCGATTCCAGCAAATTGGTTTCGCAGTCGGAACTGCGACTCCACTGCGACTTCATGAACCACTGCGTCGGGTCACCATGATCCGCCCGTTCCAATTCAAAAGCCGTCCCTCCCAATACTGTTATAAAGGACCACGTCAGGAGCCTGTACTGGGACGAGGACTACGCTGACCGAGACCTTAGTCTGGAGGAGGGTGGCCTGACATACGCGGCACACAAGTGGATACTGGCCGCCATGTCTCCCGTAGCATGGATAAAGCGCATGGAGCTAGAAAAAAAGATATCCAAATCCGTCGAGCGACTCCTTCAACGCGAAGAACAGGAACATGATTCCTTGGTCCAGAAGGACGCACAGGACAACATAGTGCTGATAGAGAACGTGAAAATATCGATGCTGCTCCACCTAAACGGGACGTCTTGGAGGTAAGCATCGGTCCAGACAACATCAAACATTTCCTGAAGTTCCTGTACACGGACAAGTTGTACGCGGACGATTTGAACTGCGAGGATCACTGCTACTGAGGCTGTACCTGTACGCGAGTAATTTCGAAGTCGAACCGCGTCTTCATGAGACGGATAAGACCAAGAAGACGGCCGTCTACTACGAGAAGAGGTGCCTCACGTGGACGGCATGGGACAGGAGGAGGGAGGGACACAGGAGCATCATCTTCATGCTTCCGTCTCATGAAGACGCGGTTCGACTTCGGGCTGTCCCTGCCTGCCTTATCGTTTGGGCACCACTTCAGCGACCAGCAACTGATGGAGGCTGCCGAATATTACGTCGCCCATTACAGGCACGCGATCATGCTTTCTGAGACTTGGGCACGGTTTTTGAAGGATTATCCGGATCTGGTTGGCCAAGCTAAGATCGATGAGTCAAAATATGAGCTTGAATTTATGATTTCGAAAATTGATATATATTTTAAAAAAAAGAATGTGTTAAACATATAACGACTTGTTGTAAAATGTGCCTACCTTTCTGCACCTTTAGATGAATATATTTTAATGCATCAACCACAAGGTTAAGATAATTTTTAGTTTAGTTTGCAGACTTAAAAAGGCAATTTACGGTCTTCACCAATCTGGCAGAGTTTATTTCTTTGAAATATATAGTTTTATCAAGAATCGGTTTTTTAAAGTTCAGCCATTGCAATTGTGTGTATTTTTCAAAATGCAGTTGTGTTACTATTATATGTTTATGATTTTGTTCTTTTCAGCAAAGATGTGATGGGAATTAAACATGTGTTTGCATATTACATCAGCATTTCAATATAAAGGCTTCAGGAAAAACTCGCAAATTATTAGGCTTCGAGTTTGAAGAAGAAGAAAGAAATTTTATTACATCAATTGTCAAACATTGATGAAGTTTACAAAAGGTTTAACAATTTTAATATCCCCCTCACGTCTTTGCCTATTACTAAAAATAGTATCTATTCTAAAAGTCAATCCCCACAAACCACGACAGAGATTAATGAGATGAGGTAAATCCCGTATAGAAATTTGTTAGGTTGCATATCTTTTCCGGCCAACCAAACAAGACCTGATATCTGTTTTACCGTGACTATTCTCAGTCAGCTCCAGAGTGAACCCGGCTTGGTTCATTGGCATGGTCTTTTAAATCTTTTGAGATGTGTGGCATACTAAAAATGAAAAGTTAGTGTTCAATTTTCATTCACCACAAATTATTTCTTTTAGGAATGTTGGTTTTGCTGCAAATTCGAACGACCGAATCTCTGTTGGAGATAAATTGGTTTGCTTGGGGGAATCCCCGATTTCATGGAAAACATTTAAAGAAAAATGTATTTGTTTATCCGCAATGGAATCAGAGTTCGTTGCAATGACTGAAGTTTCTAAGGCAGTCTGGTTTGACAATATTTTGCAAGAGTTTTTTTTTTTCAAAAATATACTGTATTATCCTGTTTTAAAACCAATTTTGTATGTCGACAATCAGGCTGCAATTAATTTTGTAAAATCCCCAATAGAAATCTCTTAACCTATTGATGTTAAGTTGTTATTTATTAGAGAACTTGTATTTATAGATGTTTTCCAAGTTTTGTTCGTTAGGAGTAAAGATAATTTGGCTGATGTGTTTACGAAGCCAATGACCAAATTAGAACTTAACTCATTTAAAGAGAAGTTGTTTGATTTACAAGAAATTTAAAAGGGAGAGAGAAATCTGATGTGACAAGAACTGATCTGATGTGACAAGGACTGTTTCAATGATCGACCAGCCGGCAATGTATGGAACACGAGGCAACGCATGGTGAAGAATAAGAAGAATGGATCCCAACTTCCTGACAAGGCTTTCTTCGGAATATGACTTTTGCAAGGACAAATAAACTGTTTGTTTCTCTTGTTTAGGTGGACATCGTCCATCCATGGAATAAGACTTTTGTGCTTGGAGGTTGTGATTCCGTCGCCTATGGTGCATCAGAAGATATCCAAGTTTTTTTTTTTTTTTTTTTAAAACTTGTACGTTGTAATTTATAATTAGTATGTGAAGTTAAGCATTTGGAAAGTATGAAAGTTGACGATGAATAAATGTAATTATTGGATTCAACTGGATGTACTTTTTGTCGAGGGGAAATTGGGTTTATGTAAATTAAAGCTTGTCAATTTCTCTATCATTAAACAAGCCGACTTGTTCTATTTTTCAAGAATTTCGGTTGTTAGTTGTTAAATTGGTTCGTATTAACTAGAAATTCTTGCGATATTTTGTTCGTTTACTAATTAGATTAATTAGTAAAAGTTGGAAACTTTTAAACAAATTGTTTAAATGTTTTTCAAGTTTTTCTTCACCAGTGCTTTGAGGAGAGGCATTGTTACTCAGGTCAACACACTGGTGAAGCGGAAAGTTTGTTTACTTTTCAAGTGAATAGATAGATAGATAGATAATAAATTTATTGCAATGGGCCTAAGCCCGTTTACAATGGTTGGCAATGGTTATTACAATAAAATGTTTCATAATATCAACATAAATCTATTGCAAGGATACATATAAAACAAACAAATGAAATACAAACAAACACTTAAATACATACAAAGAGACACAAGGAAGTAAACTAATTGACAGTATCATCGAAACTTAATATATATTGTCTAAATTTTAAAACTGATATTAAGTAGTTATAAATATTATAATAGTTTTTGTTATGAAATTTTAAAAATACTGAAAGATTGTTAGAATTAATAAAGTATTTTCTTCTGAAGGATTCATAAACAGGACAAGTTAAAATTATGTGTTCCCAGGTTTCATTTTCGGATGTATTACATATTTTACATATAGTGTCAGGAAATATTTTGTAAATTGATCCTTTAAAGTATAAGTATGTTTGATTGCAACGCAACTGCATTATAATTCGTTTTACAGATATATCAACATTTGAGGCTAGATAATCTTCAATTAAATGTGAGTTTTTGATGAATTTGTAAAAAGAGTGATTGTAACTATTAGCTACACAAGCAAGGTCATTTTGAATGTATTGATCATTGTATGTTTGGATAATTAATGGTAAATATTGTTCTGCTACTTCGTAATCTTGGGATATCCAAACAAAATAAAAACCAGCACTTTGTAAAATATTTCTAACATAGATAGCCCAGTTAAATTTGCTAGTAGAAGAATCATAAAGAGACAAATTATAAAGTCTTAAATAACAAGCTTTAGCAAATCTTTCATCAGACATCTTAAGTAAATGTATCCAATATTTTAAAATCAAACGGATAAAAACTAAAGAAATTCTTGAATGACCCAATTCAAGTCTCAACATGTATCCAGGGGTATACCTTGAAACAGTAAGCAATCTTTTAACAAAAATACAAAAACATTTTTCTAATTCACAGTAATTATTAACAGCCCATATTGGAGCACCGTAAGTCAAAACAGACAATATTAAGGAGTCAAATAACTTAAACCAAGAATTAACCGAGTTAATTCTTGCGCCAGCAAGGACAGACCAAGAATTATTAATTGCACTGATGGTTTTACAGATAAAGTGATCTTTAGCAATAGTAAAACAACCCGATGAAGAAAACGGTATGCCAAGATAAATATAGCTGGGGACAATTTCTAACTCTTTTTTATTGTAAAAGAACTTTTCACTCGCAGATAACTTACCGCCCTTTCGGAAAACAACCACTTTGGTTTTATTGATATTAACATCTAAACAGAATTTTTTGCAGAATCTTTCTAATGTGTTAAGCTTTAGTTGAAGATTTATTGGGCTATCTGCAAGAATAACTGCATCATCAGCATAAAGAAGGAGATGTAAATAGATATCAGGTGCAATATACACGCCTGGGATACATGATTCGTTTAACTGGACTATTAGGTTGTTTAAAAAGAGGATAAATAACAGTGGACTCAATATTTCACCTTGTAATACACCAATTGAGACTTCGAATGAGTCAGTACAGACATCTTTTACTCTAACTCTTGCTGAAGCCTTATTGTATAGATCCCTTAAAATTGTGATAACTTTAATAAGACTTTTGGACATGGAATAAGACTTTTGTGCTTGGAGGTTGTGATTCCGTCGCCTATGGTGCATCAGAAGATATCCAAGTTTTTTTTGTTTTTTTTTTTAAAACTTGTACGTTGTAATTTATAATTAGTATGTGAAGTTAAGCATTTGGAAAGTATGAAAGTTGACGATGAATAAATGTAATTATTGGATTCAACTGGATGTACTTTTTGTCGAGGGGAAATTGGGTTTATGTAAATTAAAGCTTGTCAATTTCTCTATCATTAAACAAGCCGACTTGTTCTATTTTTCAAGAATTTCGGTTGTTAGTTGTTAAATTGGTTCGTATTAACTAGAAATTCTTGCGATATTTTGTTCGTTTACTAATTAGATTAATTAGTAAAAGTTGGAAACTTTTAAACAAATTGTTTAAATGTTTTTCAAGTTTTTCTTCACCAGTGCTTTGAGGAGAGGCATTGTTACTCAGGTCAACACACTGGTGAAGCGGAAAGTTTGTTTACTTTTCAAGTGAATAAACAGTCAAGTTGAGTTTTATCATTGTTTTGATCAGCTCATGATATTATTGAATAATTTGTTATATTGATATTTAATTCCAGGTTTGGTTTGGTTTGAATTATCGTCGCACTAGAGCTACACGAGGGCTATTGGCGACGGGCGTCGTATTTTAGAACCACAGTCAGGTGACGAGCCAACACCTGAATAGGCACCCAACGCAACCGTTAAGGGCGACATCGTACGCAGCGTTAGTTTAATTCCAGGAAAATTAATACGATCTATTTTTAACCGAGATAACTTATAAAAAACGTTAAATTTAATATTTAATAATTTATTTTCCGATCAAATTTATTAATAGTTTTTCCATGTAAGGTTTAATTGAACTGAAGTGAGGGGAGTTTGGAAAGTTCTAGAAGAAGGAAGAGGGTTATATAAACCGATTTTTTCTTTCTGGTTAGAAATAACGAAACCATTCTGATTGGTCCAATCAGTGATCTTGCGGATTGCAATCTGCAGCTGCCTCTCAATTGTACTCATGTTAGTTGACGCACAAGAGATTTGGAAGTCATCCACGAACAAAATGCCTTTGACAAATGGCGGAAGCTGCTTTACTATGTCATTGATCGTTAAAATAAACAACACCACGCTGAGGACGCTGTCTTGAGGGACACCTTCTCGTTGGTAAAAGTCCCGAGACAGAGTGGATCCGACACAAACTTGGAAAACACGGGTCTTAATGAAGTTCTGAATAAAGACTGGTTAATTTCCACGAAACCCAAGATGGCATAGGTCTTTCAGAATTCCATACATCCATGTTCGATCATAAGCCTCATGTGTATCAATAACTAGGGCAGAAAACTGGCGAAAGGCAATCAAGTCATCAGGTTTACGCTTACCCATAATAGTGACGAAGGTAGGCTCGGAATGGACTGGACATCTTTTCGCCTCAAGATGGGCTTTTATGTTATTAACTAAATAATTATATGCCTTTCATTTCTTTTGCCATGGGTTTTGCTGCAGCTCCGTAAAAGGCGGTTTCCTTGCGACCGCAGGCAGTAGCGGTCCCCGTCACGACCTCTTTTTATTCTAGAATTGGTCGGTACACAGACTGCATCTATTTCCCCTTGTCAGAAATACAGCTTTTTTTTGTACAAGGTAACTCATGTAGTAAAATGTTACAAATCTCCGCAGCAGCAAGAGCACCGGCCGGCAGTCTAATAGTCATCGTCCGAATCATCGCTGAAGGTTAATTTCGACGGAGCCTTGGTCCTGTCCGATACTGGTTTGGGAGCCTCGACGGGGGAAACATCCCCTCCAGCATCGAATTCGTCGTCAGAATCGCTGACATTTTCCTTCCTGGGTTTGGCCTTTGGTTTCTTGGGCTCCTTGGTGGGCTTTTTCTTGGGGGGGGGGGGGGGTGCGGCGGCTTTCTTCTCTTTGGGAGCCGGCTTGGCGGGTTTGGAGCTCTTGAAGAAGTCGTCTTCGGAGCTGCTGTTCTTCCTGGGGCGCTTCTTAGCAGGGGCAGCCTTGGGCTTTTCGGGCTCGATCTTGAAACCAATGCTGGAATCGCTGTCGAAAGAGTCCTTGTATTTCTTCATGGCAGGTGCGGAGGACGGCTTGTATTCGGCCTTGTCTTCGCTCTTGCCATCAAGCAAGGAATTGAAAAGGTCGTTGTTTAGGCAGGAATATATTCTTATGTAGCTCTAGTGTCTGCTTAGTTCTGCCTGTGCTGTTTTCTGGTTCTGTAAACAACTCAACTCATGCAGTTTGATTTTGTAAGAATGCTGTGAACAGTCTTCAGTGTGCTTCTGTTCCTTTAACTTACTTGCAGTACTTTTAACTTGTAGTGTTTTTAACTTGCTTTTAACTTAGTATTTTTAAAATATGCAACTATTAAATATGGTAATTAAAGTGAAATTATTTCTACCTCTCTGTATTCTACTTGAACCTCCCACCGCTACGCAATCTCAACCACAAACATTTGGTCCGTCTTAGAAAACAGCGACTATGGTGACAACTTCAATTAACTGGTAGGAAAATGGCGTTTCTAAAAGAAGTCTTAACCCAAAAGCGAGTTCTGAAAACTCAACTAACAAAATTAAAAACGAAGTTATTTAGTGAAGAATTACTTCAGAGTGATTTAAGTGTAATCAAGGAAAAATATCTGGAAATCAAAAATGAAACAAAATTGTTATTTGCTGGCCTCTATAATTTGTGTGAAGAAGAGGAATTCGATAAATTTGCTTTAGAGCAGGAGGGCGTCAACGGATCATTAGACGAAATAAGTTATGCCTTAAGTCTAAAACAGTCGTTAAAGTTAAGCAACAAGTCTCCAGTTTTAAGTAACGACTTTGTAAAGCTTCCGCAAATTCATTTGCCTAGTTTCTCGGGAAATATACATGAGTGGTTGGCTTTTCGGGATTTGTTTACAGCAACTGTACATAACAACCAGAGCTTAACAAGTTCTATGAAGCTATCATACCTAAAATCGTCCTTAAGAGATGAAGCTTGTCGAATTGTCCAGTCGATTTCTTTGGTAGATTCAAACTATGATTTGGCCTGGTCATTGTTAGAAGACCGATATTCCAATACTAGGGAACAGGTTTATGCGCACTTAAAAAGATTTCTTAACTTGGTAACTATTAAGAATGAATCGCCTGAATCAATATTAAATCTTGTTGACGTAACTAATGAGTGTGTACGCTCACTAGAAATTCTAAACCAGAAAGTAGAAGGGTTTTCTGACGTTATATATACGTATATGCTAGCTCAAAAATTGGATTAAAACACCAGAACATGGTGGAAAAGATTACTAAAAAAGGATACTTTGCCAACTTTAAATGAATTATTGGAATTCTTCAAAGATCACGCTAGAACTCTTCCCGGCGAGGGGTGTAGCCTAACTGAAAAACGTGTGAATAAAATAAAGATAAATTCCATGGTTTCGGTTGTAAATAAAAGTGATAGAAATTGTCAAATGTGTAAACAAAATCATGGGATTTTTAGATGTCCCCAGTTTCTTAAACTTAATGTAAAAGAGCGGAAAAATATTGTTATAAAACATAAATTGTGCTTTTTGTGTCTTAACCCATACCCAAAAAACCATGAGTGTAAAAACACGAGTTGTGTTTGCTCATTGAAGGATTGTCATAACGCTGGAAAACATTCGTATCTATTGTGCTATGAACGGGAAAGGAAGCATAATAACAAAAACTTTTCAAATACTAACAAAGACCACGAGCCGGGTGGGGTTGTAGTGGCAAATGATCTTGGGGGGTCATCAAGTTCTGATCCAGTGGTAAACCCGGGTTTTGTTGGAGCAGCTCATTCAGCGGAACATAATGTTTTTTTGGGAACTGCAGTTGTGTATTTTAGAGATTATTATAGGAATCTCCACCCAGCGCCCTTTATTCTGGAGATTAGGGATCATATTAAAGCATTGTGATTGACGACAAGGAATTTAGCAACAAAAAATTGTCTGAATTAAATTACTTTACATCGTAAGAGATTCACTTGAAAAATCTTCGAGTTGCATGAATTTCAAGTCAGCTTACATAGTTGCAGAAAATAGTTCAGTTTAGTTTGAATTATAGTCGCACTACAACACCACAATTGCTATTAGCGACGGTCGTCGTATATTACAATAACACTCAAGTGAAGAGCCAACAGCCCTGAATAGACACCCAACGCAACCGTTAAGGGCGACATCGTACGCAGCGTTAGGAAATTGAAGGATATTCAAGATGCACTCTCTCTACATGGGGCATTATTTTTCGACATTTTTGGCTGTACGGGAAGTTTTTGGATCTGCAGTTATTCAAGCGATTCCGAGAACTGAACCTGGGACCATTACCATGCTATGCGAACACTCAACCGACTGGGCAAAATGGCCGCCAGCATAAAATATAATTAAAGATCTAGGAAAACAGTATAAAATGCTCGGGTCCATAAATATTAAGGTCAAATCGATTTCAGATGCTTACAACTTTAAATAGACTAGGATAAGCTTGTTTCCAGATATTTTGAAGTCTGATACAAGTAAGGACATCAAGCCTAATAATATAAGAAAGCCTAGGGACGTTGCGCCTGTCCTTGTTATCGCCACATCCGAGGGTACCAACACGAGGTCGTACAGGGATGCCCTAGTGGCCCCGGACCTGGACTTGCGCGTTCTATACCATCATACGATTTTACTTCAGGAAAAACTGTCTGCCGTCACAAGATTTTTTGTGCAACAAGGCACATTCAATTGTTCTCTCGTAGGTGATGTTTAAGAATGAAGAGTAAAATCGAACGCCTTCTGTTTAGTACCAGGGGCATTTTCATTAATAACAAAGCTTGTTGAATCTGGCGAACAAGGATGAGAAGAGAGTGATAATTGTGAGCTAGAAATGTTTTTTTAATTATGAAGGTGTCATTCTCTTGAGCTAATTGTAAACTATCCTAAACCTCGATTTATTAAAGATCTGCACATTTTTCCTATTTCCCAAAACTTTTATTGGCGTTTTATCCTTCGCGAGGCTAATTTACACGCGCCACTTAACGATCTACTACGTGGTCGTAAGAAAATCAACAATAGTCAAAGAAAATGGACGCCTAATCTTGATGAATGTTTTCAAAAATGTAAACAAGCAATTGTAGATGTAATTCAGATGGTTCATCTGGTTAGGTTAGGTTTGAATTATCGTCGCACTAGAGCTACACGAGGGCTATGGGCGACGGGCGTCGTATTTTAGAACCACAGTCAGGTGACGAGCCAGCATCTGAATAGGCACCCAACGCAACCGTTACGAGCGACATCGTACGCAGCGTTAGGTCGGCAGCTATTTTGGCGATGCCCGGACCCGAACCTGGGACCTTCATGCTAAGCGAGTGCTTAACCAACTGGGCTCCCCAGCCCCTGGTTCATCTGGAGCCTGATTGCAAACTTGCCTTATTCATTGACTCCAGCGACTTTGCTTTGGTGAGAGCCCTGCATAAGGTTACGCCTGATGGTTATGTCCCTTTATTTTTTTTTTTCGAAAAAGTTAAATGATGCTCAGCGTAAATATAATTTTTTTGATAAAGAGCTCTTGGTTATTTATTTGTCAATTATTCATTTAGATTATGACTAGCAGTATGATCCGGCCTCACTTGGAACCCGTTAACTTGGCATTGCATACTTTTAGAGGCACGCTTACTTGTGAAAATGTTAGGATTCTAGTTAGGATTCTAGCCTTTGGAGCTGCTGAGGTCGGGTTCGAATCCCGGTCAGGCATGGATGTTTGTGACTGTCAATAAATGTTATTTGTCTATGTGTTTGCGTCGTCTCTTTCTTTGTGTGTCTCTTGTGCTTGTTGCATTTCTGGGGCTTAGTAAAATAGACTCATAGTAGCAGTGCTTGGCGCTCTTGCCCCCCACCAAGAAAGTCATAAGTCATTACTTGTAAAAATACACTCAAAATCAAAACAAAATTAAGTTCGTGTTGGCACATGCGCGCTTAAAAAAGCAAACACTAATAGAGGATGAAGCAGCATTAGGGCGAGCGCATATCTCAACCAAACTCAATCAATCAAACTAATAGAGGATGGCGGCAAGCCCCCGTTTAGACCCGGTCCATGTATTTTCAAGCCCTGTTATGGTCCCGCAATCCCACGTGGATGACGCTTTTTTAAAACTAATTATATTAATTAAAAATCACAATCAAATATGAAAAAACTAAGCCTCAGGTGCACACATAGGTATTAAAAGGAATCTATATTAAAAGTTTCAAATTTTTTAGAGCAGTCTAAGTAGGTCTTTTGTGATCCACAGACATACACACAGACAGACCGACAGACAGACTCTTTCTTTTATTATTATAGATTGAAGGTCATAATTTTTATCTTGTCACAGACCACTAAAGCCTTTGACTTTAACTCAAGGTTCTGAGAAGTTTTTCACCGAGACGTTTGCGTCATCTTAAGTTAATGTCTCAATTTACTAATGACATCCGTTACGTTCATGGTTCTCAGAATTTTGTTGCAGATACCTTGTCAAGAATTGAATCCTTTAAATTACCTGTAAATTGATTTTTCTAATTTTGTAGAGCAGAAGCGGTCTGACGTGGAATAGCGAGACCTCTTGGATAATCCTTAAAGGTTTAAAGTTAAAATTACTATATTTATCCGTTTTGTGAACCTGTTATTGTGATATTTCATGTATAGCAGTACGGGTGATTGTCTCCAATAGCTTAAGGCTAAATATTTTTGAATCGATCAATAACTTTGCCAACATAGGCACACGTGCCACTAATAGTTTGCACTGTTCAAACCTAAATAAGATTCATTTTTTACAATCGGTTGTTTGTAATTCGTATAAACGATCTGGCTCAGAAACAGCAAACGCTACAAACACTTTATTTTTAGTAATAACACAACTATTTTCTTTGAAAATTACCTCATAACCCTTACTTGTAACTGTTTTAATAGAAATTAAACTTTCAGTTAACTCTGGCACATATAAAACGTTTTCTAATTCAATCGTTTGAAAATCACCGTCTTCCTTTAAAACGTTTAAGTCACCGTTACCTATACCTTCAACTTTAAGTTTTAACCCGTTTGCTATAGTTATACTTTTAGCTTCAGTTTCTTTTAATACGCTAAAAAACTAAGTTTCCAAATGTATGGCAACTTGCACCTGAATCTATGATCCATGATTTGTTTATTTTATCCACTTTATGAGTTTGGAGCACAAATTTTTGATCATTTAACGGACAATTTTCATTTGATTCAGAGGTTTGCTTTATCGAATCAGCTTTGCAGATATTTGATCTTTGCTTAAAAGTTTTATCATTGCGAAATTTAATTTTATGATCATTTTTATTTTTATTTGCCAAAAACCAGCATTCAGATTTTGTGTGATTAGACCTTTTACAATACACACAAAATTTTCGGAATCTGATTATTTTTATCGTTCACTTTCAAAGCTTGATTATGATTAAACGTTATTGTCTGTTTTGAAATGCGCCGCTCGTATTCATCAATAAGTTTAGACTTTATGTAAGACAAGGTTAATTCCTCTTCGGTCTTGGATTCTAAACTAGTAACCAAAACTTCGTAACTTGCAGGTAAAGAGCAAAGTAGAATAGCACCGAGGTGTGATTCTTTTATGGATTCACCAATATTAGATAACTTTTCTGAAAGTTCCAAAACATAATTTATGTGCTCCTGCATGTTTTGATTCTCATGATATTGTGAGCTATATAATTTTCTTAGTAGAAACAATTTGCTTGATAAGTTAGCTCGCTGATGAATACTTTTTAATTTATCCCAAGTATCTTTTGCAGTAGTTTCATGCAATACATGAACGATTTGATTATCCGATATGTATAAACAAATTAAAGCTCTGGCTAATTGATCTTTAGTTAACCAGTCTGCAGTAGGTGTTTCAGGTTTTACGTCGAATACAACACTACTTAATTTTTCTCGGATTAAAATCATTTCTAATTTAAATTTCCAAACAGAATAATTTTCATTCGTTAGTTTTTCAACTTGGGTAAATATTTCTTTAGAGGCAGACATGTTTGCAATCAATAAATTCAAATTATTTTATCTTCAAATATAATACAAGTTATTTATTTTTAAGCTTTGCTTAATTGATCTTCAATAGGATTCTTCTACAGACCTCAGTCTCATAATCTATGATAGAAGGTTGTTGAGTTCGTGATTTACTTACGCAGGTGAAGATTGAAGACACTTTTATAGATTTATTAATTGCAATTTAAACAAAGTAATTTAAGCTTTATTTAGCTTATACAATTTCTAATTAAACATAAAGTAATTTACTAAATAAGTACATTTAAACATCTTGTTTTTAAATAAGTCTAATCAAACGAGAGTCAAGCGTTGACATATTTTGATAAGACATCATGTCAAAAGGCTCAGTCGATCCGGTTGACGCCCCTTTTATCTTGCTGCAGGCTCGAGCACAGTGTTGCCACCAACAGATCTACAAATTGCATGCTTGATTTGGACTTAGCGAAGAGACTGGAAAGTTTTTTATCGACTCCATAAAACTGATCAGCTTTCTTTACCAATGCAGAATATTCTAGTGGGTGAATTTTTCACTCCCATAATTAGAAAATACCTTGAAGAAAGCAACAAGAAGAAGGAAGTGGACGTAAAAAAATTATGAATATGAAGCAGGATTTAGAAAAAGCTCATATTCATATTGGAAAACTAGAAAGCCAGATCAAAGAACTGTTAGAAACCCAACAGGAATACTTGAAAAATTCAGTGTCGCTGAAGGAGGCAACGGAATGCATACAAAAAGTATGCAGCGACAGGCTGAGAGATTTTCAAGAATCAGCTCTTGAGACGATTGGAGCCGCAATTTCAGAAATTCGCAAAGAATAGATCGATCCTGCAGCAGCTGAAACAGCTAACTCCTCCAATGGGTACCTTGAAACCCTTAATGATGATAATGCAGCTCTATTTGAAGATCTATTTCATGAAGGACTTCAAAAATGTGAGGACATGAACAGTCAATTAGCACGGCTGTTCAGCGGTGTTCCTGCCAACGACGTTCCTGCTTGTGACACCGGACTTTGGACTTCGTCGAAAAGACAGTGCCTTCCAAGATTTCTGCCTCTGAAACTTTAAGGAGATAAAGGGTATTGCGGGCTGATACAGAGATAGGGATGCTGCATAATAGTTTAGAATTTAAAAATGATCTTGACAGAATATGGGAGTTTGTTTCTATAAGTAGGTCTCCAGATTTGAGTTTTTTTTTACGGATTTCCTCCGATTCCAAGTAGTCCTTTTTGTGTAGCGAATGGTGAAACTTGAGAAAATTGTAAGTTTCTGAGGTTATGACCAAGAAATATAGGATACAATATGTTAAGGTCAGTTATGGGTTTAGAGACTATTCAGGTTCAGGTGTCCTTTTTGGTGGACTTGACCCCCCCCCCCCGCCTGGGCTTTGTTGTTGAGCCATGATTATAAAGAGGGGGTTCATCCCCGCTGTCCACAGGTAGCTCCGGATACGCTTTCTCACCCACCTACTGCAGCTACGCCGGAGTGGCCGGGATACGGCGCAGAGGCTACCGGCTCTGGGCAACGTAAAATAATAAGGGTGCGAACCGTCGCAAACAAAAAGCATGATTCCAGCCTTCGGCAGGGTCCCTAGGCAGTAGTACGGGGACGTAGCGTTACGGGTTCGGGGTGTAGATGCGCACTGGGCCCCCTAGACGCAAAACTAACCCTTTTCCGGAGCGAAAATCCAAATGGCAGTGGTGTCGGGCAGCTCAAACACCGGAGAGCAGTGCCATTAGGCGAGCCGATTGACAGGGGCGGGATCCCCCCTGGCGCCCGTCAACCAGTGAAGCATGGACCAAAGGGTGCGCAACAGTTGCTTCAGGAGACTTACACCTTCCCTATGGGAGGCCACTGCAGGAACCCCAGTACTCCACCTTCCACCGGTTCAGTCGGTCGCAGCACACGGCAAACGTGCTGGTCAGAAATGTCTGACAACAAAGAAAAAATAACTAACAAATATTTAAGGGTCCAAATCAAAGCTGTCACTGGGTATTTGAAATATATAAATTAAAGTAGAAATATATATATATATAGAAAAACAAGTGAATAAAAAATGAAACTCATCCAAAATAAACAGCATAAGAAAGTAGGTCAGGGATAAATTTTGTAACGAAGATTAAAACAGTAAAAAGCACAGAATCAACTCAAAACCGGTTAGGTTTTTGAATTATCGTCGCACTAGAGCAACACGAGAGCTATTACTCTAAACCGGACCATTGCAGGGAGGAAAGAAATAGAATGCAAAGGCCCAGCTAGGGTACCTCGAGATTGACACACCCGCACCCACCGAAGTGGGTCCCCTGAGGGGTGGCCTTGTCTGGTGGACCCCATTGGGGTTTGTTGAACATGACCTGCACTGGGGGATGGTTTAAAAAATAGCCTTCTGCTTTTGCGGGGGGGGATTGATCCTGTGCCCTCTTCATGCGGCTAGTGTTTTCTCTGATCAAAACTAGTCCCGGCCTTACTTGGGTAATCCACCGGTATAAGATCTTAACCGGGAAGGTCGTTCGCGGCTCCAGTAACCGGTGCGAGCACTTGTGTTTGAGTTGAAATCTTCGGACTGTTAATCGCTACCTGTTAGCTTGTACTTCCACTGGGTTTGAATTATCGTCTTACTAGAGCTATGTATTTCCGCTGGATAAGTTGTAAAACATGTGTACAGTTTGCCATGGACAATTTCTTCTTCGAACTCGTTTTTATTTAAATGACCTCATGTTCTATAAAGTTGACTTCTTCTGAAGGAGTAAAAACCACAACTCGACATATTTCGACGGAAAGCTCCGCAAGGTAGTGATGAGTGCTAATCTTCGGACATTTCTAACAGTCGCGTATAAGTTAATTTATTATTAAAAAAGGTGAAAAGTAACAGAGTCTCCTTATCTTTAGAGTCAAATGGCAACATCAGAGAAAGCTAAACTTTTTGTATTCGATAAGGTCTTCAAACCAGATGCCCCTCAAAAACTAGCGTATAACAAAACAGTTAAGGCCATTGTGAAAGGTAACGTCTTAGTTTGTGTTTCTATCTTTATTTTGAATTTTAATAATGCGGACGGAAATAAGACGGAAATTAACTATTCAACGACTGAACGCGAATGCCTGGCAGCTATCGTATCTTTCAAGATACGCGATCACAAAAGCCCTTCCCACAGCAGAAGCTCCAGAAGTAGCAAAGTTCTTTGTAGATGAGGTTCTCATAACTCATGGTGCTCCAGATCCATCATTACAGATCGAGGACAAGTGTTTCAGTCAAAGCTCATTGCCGAAATCTACCAACAATGCAGCATTGTGCATCGAATGACCACTGCTTACCATCCACAGACGAACGGACTCACGGAACGTTTTAACAAAACTCTTGCAACCATGCTTTCTATGTACGTAGACGTAGAACAGAAAAACTGGGACGACATTTTGCCTTAGATAACATTCGCGTATAACACCTCCAAGCAAGATACTACTGGACATACTCCTTTCTTCTTGACTTTTGGGAGCGAGGCGGAAACGACACTAGACGTAATGTTCCAATATCCTGTTGAAGACGGAAAATCTGATCACGTCGCTAAAATGTTGAATTTTGCTGAGGAATCTCGCCAGTTGGCGCGAATTCGTTCACTTGCAGCACAGGAGAAAGACAAGCGTCGTTTTGATTCAAAACACCGTTCAGTTCTATACCATCCTGGTGATTTAGTGTGGATCCTCATTCCCGTGCGCAAGGTGGGTCTCTCCGAGAAATTGCTAAAAAGGTATTTTGTTCCCTTTCAAGTGCTTCGCCGGCTCTCGGATGTTACCTATGAGGTTCAGGAATTTCGATCCGTCGTTGAAAAGACGCAAGCCGAGAGACATTGTCCACGTACTGCGGATGAAGCCCTATCACCCACCGGAGGCACAGAAGGACCCTTTTTCTGACTCTAAGAAGAGACTTGATGAATCAAGCAGTAGGGACTCGTTGAATAAAGATCTGAACACCGATGCCCTCAAGACGACACACCCCTATACTGGACCCACAACCAGATCGCGATCAGAGAAATATTCCTCATGACAGCGAGACGCTGTTCTCTTAAGGAGGGGGTAATGACACAGTGCTCGATGGCGCACTCTGAACAGTGCTGGAGACTGGACAGATTTCCCACGGTTCAAAACCCAGCTCTTCTGTATCTTTAATTTATCGCATATTATACATTATTTATTATTTGATAATTTGTCTTGAATTATGTAAATTATTATTTCATGTAGTCCTTACTTTATATGAAAATACCTTTCAATCCCATAATTCCTCACACTGTATATAAGTGAGTTGCTTATACACAGTGTGGTTGTTCTTCTGTGGAATTTATTAAAGCTTCGTCTGTTTCAATATATCGTGTACTTCCTTATACTACGTGACAATATGTCGTAAAATATAAGGCAATAATGAAGCTAAATTTCTTTTGGAAGAAATCTTACAATTATAACAAACTGGTGCTAAAAAACTTTTTTTAAAAACTTTTTCACCTATAAAGAATTTTCAAAGGAAATTGATAACCCCGAAGGGTATCGACGCAGAGTGGGCAGTGGTCAAAGTTACACAGGACACAAAATTACTAAATAAAGTTTATTCAATCATTCATAAAACAATTCCAGAAAAGTAAACAAATAAAGTAAACTAAGCAAATAAGAAAATATCACATAATACTGTATTGCGATTATACTGACTAGCCAATAATTAATTCATTCATTATGAAAACATTTCTATTACAATGAAAATAATACTTAACTTAACATTCTTAAAAGTGATTGCTCGCTCAGCGAGCGCTACTAACAAATATTCACATCTGGGCGAGAACTTCACAGATTCTAGAAACACAACACTATTCAGAAGTGGAGAGAGAGCTAGCGTGGAAGGAAAAGAATCTGTTTATATAAACCGCTTCCTACGTCTAGAACATTCTAATCTCCTCCTCACTTCAGTTTAATTAAACATTGCATGGGAAAAACTATTTGAGAAATCGATCGAAAAATAAATTATAAAAATCGTTAAGTTTAATATTTATTATAAGTTATCACAGTTAAACAGAACTTATTAATTTTTCCTTTAATTAAATATCAATAACTATTATTTAACAATCATGAGTTGATCATGACAACTAGACAACTCAACTTCAAAGCAACGTAAACAAACATCCACTTCACGAGTGCGTTGATCCGAGTAACAGAAATGAAACACTATCAGTAAACACAATAAATTTTACATTATAATAAAATCCAAAATATATATTTCAAATTTTATAAAATTATGAGAATTATGCATGAAACCAGTAATTTTATACTTGCAATTTTGCAGAGTCATATTGATGTCCATCTATTCTTTGGGATGTAATTATATTAAACATTTAACTCTTTTCATTTCAGATGAAAGAAGTTTATGCGAAACAAAAAAGTGGATTTGTGTTTGTGAAAGAGACATATTCGATAAACCATACACGTCTTCTAGCTCAGAAGATGAATCGATTGATTAGTAAGTTTCGCTTTTTTTAAATAAAGTGTCATGGTTATATAATTTAAAATTATACTGACTCTTTTAGCCATCAAGCAACTACCTAGTACTGTAATTTACCAATACATGTATTCAATGATATATATTAGGGTGGACGCAAAAAATAAAAGTTCGATTTCTTATGATGGCACCCCCCTAAAAGTTGCCATTTGACCAAAAAATGAGATTGGCGAAGTTGAAGCTCAATCGGAATATATTAACCCGTGCCTCATCGGCCCTAAAGTTGCGGAAAATTGCCGTTTTTCTTTGAAATACGCAGTATTTATGCTACAAAATTCAAACGGTTTTTTCTATATGCGTAAATATAATTTCATCTTAAAGCTTACATTCTTAGCTTTAATTTGAATACCTACAAGTTGCATATGAAACGTATATATTAAGAGATAAAATAATTTATAACACATGACTCAAAATATCGATTTTTAAAAAAATATATTAAAAAAACTAAAAACGCTTCATGATCCCTCAACTTACTTTATAATTTCGTTTCTTGATAGTTTATAAAATATTTAAGTTGTGCACCAATTTAATGAACACTTTAAATTAATAAAAAATGTGTAATTTGGACAATCGAGGGGGGGGGGGGCTATAAAAAAACTATGAATTACGTAACTTCCACGCGAAAAATTTATTATTCGTTCAATCTCCAATCCATACTATTACAATGAATCGAAAAACATTTATAAATAATATATTTATCAGATAAGAAAATTAACGGTATGCTCTTTGTCAAATTAACTCGCCAAAATCAAGTAGAAGGTAGCGGTTTTTCCAGGGTGTTTTTCTTTACGTCTGGATATATTTTTTTGCAATCGGATATTATCTGCAAATTAAGAAGTCAGTTGATAATTTGAAAATTTTGAAAAAGTACAATGATGAGTGAGTGATGAAGTGGTTAAGTTGGGTGCATTTTTTTTATTGCAGCGTTTGTACGTTTTCATCCATTGTTTTGTAATTAATTAACTTTTTACACAATTGTAACTCATTGTTAGGGGCCGTCGCAGCATAAGGAGACGTAAACCAATGCTTTACATAAATTTTTTAAATAAATTTGCAGACTTCTGGCCTGCACAAATTTCTGACCATTCTTTTCAACGCATCTTGATGGGCAACGTCAAAAAAAGATCGTCAAGAATGGATTTAAAGGTTGAATTTTTTCATCTTGAGACTTACTCTTGTAGCATTTTTCTGTAGTTTCCTCCTCTCTTCGTAAAGTTTTTCAAGCTTCAAAACACAATTTTGGAATTGCTTTGTAGGTACGCTTTTGGCCAGAAAACTGGAACTTCCTCGATTATTAATTTTGCAGAATTTTTGATATCCAGCTTAACTTGCCGTAAGTTATAAAATAAACTTGGCCAAGCAAGACTTGGCCATTTGATGGAAGTTTACTACCAGTTACTTGATGCGACACACATCCAATCAAAAATATATTGTCTTTCCTTCTTAAACTCACCTCCTAAATTTGTTGAACTTGAACTATTCGAATCCATTTTCAAAGAAATATAGTAAAATTACTTTATTTACCAGGTCATGCAGAAAATTACCATACTTCTTAATCTACTCGTATTATCTTTAATATGTATAAACAGAAGTTTATCGCATTCCCAATTCCCCTATTGACATCCCTTTGAACTCGTCCCTTTATTGCAGGGAATAAAGCTTTCTTCACCAATCACTTAGGAATGTGGCAAAAACACAGAATTTATGATATCAACCACTCCCGCCTCTTCAGAATTCCCCTTTGATTTTGGGAGTAGCAGAGGAAGAGATGTGCCGCCCAAATTTTACTAAATATGTGTGTTATAACGGTTTTAAACGTTAAGTTTTTCAAACTTTGTTTAGAAAAAAGATTTAAACTATCCCCTTATTTGATACGCCAGAGAAATAGAATGGACTAAAAAATTATATTGTGAATAATATTGTTTAAAATAGGTAATTCGTCCCAATTTCAGCATGCAATTTTTGGTGGTGGTTCATTTTTTTAAAGAGATTATGACAAGATATATTTAAAAAAAAACAGTAAACGAAATTAGGACTCCAAATACATACATAAAAAATATTATTATTATTTTTTAAGAAATCTTAAAAATCAATATTTTTAATGTTGTCCTTAAAAAAAGGTCATATCTGTTAATATACAAATTTTTTATTCATGTTGTAGGTACTCAAATTAAAGCTAAGAATCCATACTATAACATGAAATTATATTTACATTTCTAAAATGAACCGTTCTAATTTTATAGGGAAAAACTGGGGTTTTTTTTAGAAAAACAGCAATTTTCCCGAACTTTAGGCTCGTTGAGGCACGGGTTAATATTATCCGATTGAGCTGAAACTTCGGCAATTTCATTTTTTGATCAAGTGGCAACTTTTAGGAGGGTGCCACCAAAAAAATTCGGAAAATAAATTTTCCTATGGGTCCTTGCGTCCACCCTAATATATATTTGCTATCAATTCATAAACCTTAATTTAAATTAATACCCAGTAAATTCTCTCCAGTACCCCCTTGGTGTTCTGAAAAGAAGAATATGTAATTATATTCGGAAATTGCTACATAAACCTAAAGATTGCCCTAATACATGTTGAGGATGGGGCCTCGGAGTAACCTCCCTATGACGAAAATTTCCGGAGTTACGGCTCAAACGACTCAAAAAATTAAAGAAATATGCCCGGTGAATCCATTGTTGGTTTTTTTTTTTTGGTTTTGGTTCGAATTATCGTCGCACTAGAGCTGCACGAGGGCTATTGGCGACGGGCGTCGTATTTTAGAACCATAGTCAAGTGACGAGCCAACACCTGAATAGGCAACCAACGCAACCGTTAAGGGCGACATCGTACGCAGCGTTAGGACTTTGAAGGATATTTAACGTGCACTCCCTTACACGGGGTATTATTCGTCGGATATTTTTGGCTGCACGGGCCGTTTATAGGTCGGCAGCTATTTCGGCGACGCCCGGACCCGATCCTGGGACCTTCCGCATGCTAAGCGAGTGCTTAACCGACTGGGCTCCCCAGCCCCCATCCATTGTTGGAGTGCGGGGGACTTTTTAATGAATAGTAAAAAAAGGCGTTTGATAATTGTATTTGTACGTTCTGCCGTGTTTACTGGAATTATAAACTATGCCAATTTGTGGACGGCGCTAGTTTGCAGCTCAGCAAGTCGTCCCAAAAATGTACTCTCGGGATGCTGCCCAAAACCCAACACTGATGGGTCGGGATTACTTGAACCAAACTCCAAGGTAACAGTGATGCCACTGGATCTTCAATCCGAACATTCATCTTAAACTTTGCCAGGAATCTTGGAAGTTTTACGATGACATATAAACTATACCAACTTTCCTCGGCTACACAAAACGTGTTGGTGGAGAATTATTTTTGTCTGTCGTCGATAAACTATTGGACAAAAAAGGAAGACTTTCCAGGAGCTCCAAACGCCGAATAAGATCTCGAGAAGTTCATCGGACATAAAAGTGGGTAAGAGCTTTGTTGAATTAAACCATACCAATCTAAAGGTAGATCTGTAAAAAGCACAATTAAAAATGGAAGTCCTAGAGCAACAGCTCCAACAAATGACCACTGCACAACAGCAATACCTCAGAAAAATGCTGTTAGACAGCCATAAAAAAATTCAACTAAGCAAAGAGATCGATTATAGCCGCCCCTTCCAAGGCTGGCAGGGCTTTGCTCGTAGCTGACCCCCCCCCCCTCAAGTCCTAGGTCGTCTTGATATACTCTTGAATGGATTTGTTTCGCATTCTATGGAAGATGTGTAGGCAATGTATTAAATCTCGTGTTTTCTAGCTTTGGAAAACAAGATGAGCTCGCCGCGCGAACCCAAAGCCAGAGACAAAATCCGCATGTTCTGCATTGTGCGCCCCCCGAGAGATGCGGAGAAGAAAGCAGGGAGTGTGTATCGCATATAAAGCTCACCTCCAAGGAGGAGCAAACAAAAAGATGGGTTGAGCATTTTCAGGAGACTTTGAATAGATCTGACTTAACGGTATTGGAGAACATCCCGGAACAACCGATGGAAACACGGGTCCAATTACAAAACATGAGGTGCTACAGGCAATAAAATTGCTAAAATGTGGTAAAGCTGCTGGCAGTGACAACCTACCTGGGGAACTCTTCAAGGAGAGTTCAGAGATGGCATCTGAAGTTTTGACTAACCTATTTAACCCTTTCAGTCCCAAAAATTTACTACACTACAGAAACATCTGATATTCACAAAATAAGCTTATTTTAGGTCAAATATACGAATTCCATAAGAAAAAAAAATCATTAAAAATTTTTATATGGTTTTTGAAACAATGCCAAAATTTTTTAAATGTGGAAAACACAAAATAAAAAAATATATATTACCTAAAAACAATTCGAGTTATATATTTTAAGGTATCTGGCCATATTATTAAAAAAAATTTAGTAATTATTTTAGTCGAAATAGTTTAAATTGTGTTTTAAATATGTGGAACTGAAGTGAACTTATCAAAAATCAGGAGAAACGCTTGTTGACTATTTTCTAAATAAAAAAAATAGTAGTTCTGATTTCTTTTGAGATTAATGTAAAATATTGTCTGATAGAACAAAGTGTGAAGAATCGAATGATGTGTGTTTGGATGTCATAGCGTGACATAAACATTTTGAAAAAAATATTGAAAGTGATGACGCCAAATGGCATCACTGGGACTGAAAGGGTTAACAAAATTTTAGAAAATGTAAAGTGGCCAAAAGATTGGGATGAGGGACTACTAGTTAAGCTACCAAAGAAAGGAGATTTATCTGATTGTGACAATTGGAAAGGAATTACTTTGCGAAATTTCACCAGTAAAATTTTTACAAGAATAGTTCTCGAAAGAATGAAAAAAGAAATAGACAAGAAATTAAGACCAGAACAGGCTGGTTTCAGAGCCAACCGGTCTTGTGTAGACCATATTGCAACACTGAGAATAATTACAGAACAATCAATCGAGTGGCAATCTGCAGTGTACATGAACTTCATTGACTCTGAAAAGGCCTTCGAAAGTATCTATAGGGATACATTACGGAAAAACCTCAAATATTATGGAATCACTGAATGCTTTGTAAACATTATCAAAAATATATATGACAATTATCGCATCAGAGTCATTCATGGTGGAACAGTTTTCTGTTATGGACAGACATCCAGTGGAAAAACCTACACAATGGAAGAAGTTTTTCTTTAGCTTTTATTCTTGTTAAAACCGGCATGACTATAATCTTCAACTTACGAAATTCAACCTTCGGAGCAGGGATCGAACCAGCAATCTTAGGACTATAATAGGCGGGCGCGCTACATCACTAAGACGGATCTATTCAGTTTTACTCATTTTATTAAAGACATAAATAAAGATGCATTTTTTTATTCTCCAATTTTTACATAACAATTATATTTTATTGCATTCTTATTTATCTTGCAGATTTCGGTAATAGCCGATCTACCAGTCGGTGAAAATTTACAAGGTCATGTTGGAAATCATGCATTGAATTTTGAAGCCTCTTACGCCATGGCATTGCCTTTGGGTCCAGTAACTAAACCGGTAAAAATGTAGAAATTCGTAGGGAAAGACACTTTTCCCTCCTTCGGTAGGAAAAAAAGGGAGCTTCCTTTTAAAGAATAAAATTAAAAATCTAGGGACACATGCTTTAATCAAAAATCGAAGCAAGAGCTATATTGTTTTGTTTTAAAACTGTATTTGCAAACCAGCTAACCCTTTTTGTATGATTTAAAGATACAATTATATATTGAGAGAAAATCATTGAAATTCAAAAACATCTTAACTCAATATTCCATGAAGGGATAAACGATCCTAAAGATATGTAGCATTTTTAAATACTTGGAGATGAAGCATTTGCAGTAGATTGTAATATATTATCGAAATTTGTCAGTTAGCCCGGCCCAAATGCCACCGAACAAAGGTTGAAACGCTAATTATGACAACGGTTGCAAAACATTAGATTTATGAACATTACGGTGGCATAAGACAATTGAGGCGTTTAATGGTAGTGAGATTGAGTACATAACATTAGGTTGTTGAAAATTAAAGCAACCCATATGGGGTACGGCGATAATTCTACGTTTGGCTCAAGGAAAACTACCATATTTTTCAATTATATTTAACTTTATTACTTAGGTCCCTTGACAAGCTTTTCTGGAATCGAAGGAATGACATACATCAAACCTAAGTTCATTGACCCTAAACTTAACTGACAAGACATCGAAATTCACGTGGCATTCGTGAAACCAGAGAGCAACTATAGACTAGTTTGAAAGAACGCTATAGGAATGAAAGATCAGGCGATTAAATGCGCAGATAAAATGCGTTTATAATTTTTTTAATTGCGACTAACGCTATAACTACCTGGAAATAACCTAGCGAAAAATTTATATTTTTTAGAGACGATGGTCCGTCGGTTGTTCGACACATATCCTCCGTCTTCCGGATGGACATTTCGTGAGTCAAAAGCAAATCGCTCGACTGTTTTGTTCTTCAATCAATGTATGTTATCATTCTCATAAAACAAGACCCCTATCCCCTTTGGAACATGTCAATTTTACACTATATAACTATTTGGGTCAAAAATTAATGTTGTTTCAATGACTTATCAGCAAATTTGTATCTATCCTATGAATAAATAGTACCTGGATAAAATTGAAACTTTCCAAGGATTTATGCGTGCGGGTGTTACTTATGGAAGCTAGAGGACGGGCAGACCCGGTTACTGAAATATAATGAGGCTGCATTCCTCGTGGAGAGTACGAAAATGGACTGAAGGTATAAGACCGTGCCACAGAAGAGGGGAGCAGTGTGATTCGAAACCCAGGTAAGACACACTAAGGCATGATTCTAATTTAGAGAATATCATATAATACTTCCACTCTAATCATTTTCTGTTTGACTATATTTCACTTTATGCATCAGCAGTCTTGAAAGACGCACTATCAGAATTTGCAACGAATCGATCGTTATGTAGAACCGAAGCTAGATGTCTAATTGGCAAGAAGCCTATTTTGTTGAAAATATCTCTATTTCTCGTGTTATAATATCTAGAAGAGAACATCTGAAAATGCCAGCGGGTACTACTTAAGTTTGGTTACACTGCATTCCCTTTGATTAGGTTGGATGGATGGATGGATGGATGTGACCATTGAGTTTGATCGAAGACTGGATAGGAAAATAGAAATTTAAATTTTTTTTTAATCCAACGGAGGACTTTGCATGATATGAAGTAATTATTCATGAAGTAATAGTGAAGTTTAAAGGTCACGTGGCTTTCAGACAATACATTCCGAAAAAACATAAGCGTTGGGGCATCAAATTATACAAGGTTGCAGATGCTAATGGCTATGCGTTTAAAATTAATGTGCACGTAGGAAAAGATAAACTTTCGAAAAAGGGTTAAGATTCAAATGTGAGCCATAATGTAGTAAAAGAAATGATTAAATGTTTAAGTGGAAGTGGACATGAACTTTTTACTGGCAACTACTCTACTCCTCACCTAACTTGTTTCTGGAATAAGACAAGATGAATTGTGTCGGCACGATAAAAATTAAAACTTAACGAAAGACATCGTCGCCAAAAAGATAAAGGGTGATATAAATGTGCAATGGGAATAATTGTAATGTACGACTGGCATGACAAAAGGGAGGTTTTAATTATGAGCAACATACATCATCCCCCCCCCCCCCCCAAAAAAAAACACCGGATCCGATAAAAATGAAAAACCTAAAGTTGTAAAAACATACAATGAGCATATGGGGTACGTTGATTTAAGCTACAGGATGGCGCGTAGCTACACTTTTGATCGTCGTACAGTAAAATGGACTAAAAACTATTTTTTCACTTTTTAAATACGAGTATATTGAATGCCTACATCTTATAAAGGATACAACGGAAGAGTTAAAGTAAAAAGACCTTAACCCACAAAGACTTTCGCAAACAGCTTATCCGAAGTATGATACATTTGGAGACCAGTGGTACCGGCAGTGTGAACAGGCTTCGCTGCAAAGTCAACGGATTTCAGCCTTCCCCAGAGTAAAAAGCTGAAAGGCGAGGACCATTGGAGAACCCTACAGAAAAGTCGCTTGATACCCCAATGCTACTGCTGCCAAGAATACGGCCATGTTGCCGCACACTGCCACATGGGCCGTCACTGACGTGCCTGGTTCTGTCATTGTGGGCCATGACTCCCGAGCCGATACAACTGCCCACCACTGTGCAAACTGCAGCGGACCCCACATTAGCTCCTCGGCGACCTGCCCGGAACGTCCGAAACCACCCAAAATAGAGCTCCCTTGAAGTGCCGCCAGGTGGCAGCACCAGTTGAAGCCCAGCCTCAAAGGTGGACCCTACCTCCCTAATGGCTGATCTGAGATCAGCGAAAAACGCCAATTCAGACGTTTTCAGAGACTGAACATTCAAGAGAAATGCAGCTGCCCTTTCAGCCATCACCAGCAAGGAGGAAAAAGCGCTGGCTATATTCAGCAAGCTTGCCCCTTAGCTGGTTGATCATATCTTAGACAGGCCTTTTGGTTATTTTCTGAACCTACGAATATTCTGATCTCTTTGCCAATTTCGATGTGCAAAAGGACAATCCGCGTCGGTGCTACAAATGTTCATCTCGATCTCAGAGTATATTTTAATTACAAAGCCAAACTAGTTTTTAAATTAAATATGTATCATACAGTTTCCATTTCTAATCAAAAGCATCTTTATTTAATGATGTTTTCCAAAACTTGTCTAAATTAAGTAAAATGCAGCTGTCCAATACATTTTTTGTTACCCGATTAAAGTCTTCATGCATAGCTAAACTAGTTAAGGATGTCCTCATGTAGTGACTCTTCCAGGAACCTAGATTGAGGAATAAAACCAGAAATCGTGCTAAGGTGAATATCAGGGAAAACGGATTTTTTTTTAAATAAACGGGGAGTGCTACAATGGAGGCATGCAGTTGCAAAACTCGCATTCTCCAAATTATGACTAAGATATAGATTCTGGCAAAATCATCAATGAACTTAGGGGGTGGGGAAAATGGTGGTATGGGGGAAAATGAGGCATGTTAAAAATATTAATTTTTCCAATATTCATTTACATTTTTAAAGACTTTTTCCTTGAAATATTATATTTAGATAATCTCTAATTTCTTTTATTTCGTTTTTAAAATCTTTTTTCACCATTAATTCATTCAGATTCTTGTTCTGCCAATTTTGTTTCACCTGTAAGAATTCACTTATAACAATTTTCTTCTATTTATTTTATAAAACACTAGCAGTATGGTCCCGCCTTACTGGGAACCCGTTAACTTCGCATTGCTTCCTTTTAGAGGCATGCTTACTTGTGAAAATGCACTCAAAATCAAAACAAAATTAAATTCGTGTTAGTGCATGCGCACTTAAAAAAGCAAACACTAATAGAGGATGAAGCAGCCTTAGGGCGAGTGCATATATCTCAACCAATCAAACTGATAGAGGAAGGCTTCAAGCCCCCGTTTCGGCCCGGTCCATGTATTTTCAAGCCATGTTATGGTCTCGCAATCCCACGTGGATGACGTATTTTTGAAACTAATTATATTAATTAAAAATCACAATCAAATATGAAAAAACTAAGCCTCAGGTGCACACGTAGGTATTAAAAGGAATCTATATTAAAAATTTCGAATTTTTTAGTGCCGTCTAAGTAGGTCTTTTGCGATCCAAAGACATACACACAGACAGACAGACAGACAGACACACAGACAGACTCTTTCTTTTGGATGGATGGATGTTTGGGTTTTATGGCGCAAGGGCATCTAAGGCCATACTGCGCCAAACACTAGGTTTTAATTTTAAAATAGGTTAAAAAAACAAAAATTATAACAAAATACATTTAAAAAACAATTAAACATCTAAAATCTAACACAAGGTTTTTTTGTATGAAAAGTTTCAAATGATTATTATTAGAAGCAGCATGACATTTAAAAACAGTGACACATTTAAATCAAAGAATAAAAGCCAATATCAACCAAAAAGGAAAACAAGGCATGATATGGGTGATGAGTTAAAATCTCATTGATAGATGGGTTTAGACTGTTAAAATATTTAAGTCTGCTCAGTGTAAAAGCTGGACAGTCTACTAAAAAGTGGCAAACACTTAGCGGGACATCACACATGACACACATGGGCTGATCTTCTGCCAGCAGAAGATGCACATGTGTGAGTCTTGTATGCCCGATCAGGAGGCGTGCCAGCACTACCTCCTGCCTTCTGCTCGGTGATGGAAAAAATGGCCAGGTTATGGACGGGGTAATGCTCTTTCTTTTATTATTATAGATGATGTGCTCTAAAGCATAGTTACCTGCAATAGCCACATTCCTGAAGATTATTTCGTCAAAAATAGCTAAGAGAAATTCCAATACTTAAACTTTGAATAACTATTTTTAGGTAGTGGGGTAAAGAAAGTGTTGATATGGTTAGGCTTAGCTATGACTGCACGATGTAATGGAGTTTTGGTCGTGGAATGAACTTAAATTGGATTCTATTGGATGATATTTTTAAAACAATTTTAATGTTATTAAAATATGCAGTGTTATTAAACAACTTATTGAATAAGATTTGTTTAAATTTAATTTATTATTTTTCATCACTGAACCTTTAAGAATATGCTTAGAAGTACCTGCCATATGCAATTGTATTCGCAATTAATTTACTAAAAGTAAAAAACTATCATGTAAAATACTTAACCGAATCAAAGATGGAAAATATTAATTATTTCCAAAACTATACGATAAAGATTTTTTTTTTTGAAAAGTTCGGTGCAATATGTAAGTTTTACAGGAACCTCAATTTAATAGTAGAGGACAATACTCTTGCTTAAATTTTCTATTATTCTACTATTATTATCTTCTATAATTATCTCTAGAAGAATTAATGTATAATGCGTTGATGTGAATTGTTAAAGGAAATAAGAGTTTAGATACCTCATGTCGCACTATATGCAAAAACGTAACATATCTGAAACGTTAACATAATAAGAGGTACACTTTTAAACACAGAATTACCATGTAATTTTTTTTTAGATATTCATGATTAACTTGTCTATCAAAACTGCTTGCAAATATTAAGCAAGATATTTCTATAACAGAAATTTGGTGAAGTATTAAGTGGCAAATTTAGAGTACACTGATTTCAATAGTTACTCATTCAATATATTTAAGTAACAGTGAATACCTTAAAAAATATGTATGCTACTCAATGAAATGAAAATATAAATTACATACCTAATTCGGTGTTATTATAAAACAACTATTTCCAAACACTCTATTGAAGCAATTAGATATGATGAAAAGGAAAGTATAGCTTTCAATAGTTCAGCACTAAGTAATACACAGGTTTCAAAGTCTCACAAGTCTCCTAACCGCTAACAGATTTCTGTGAAAACTCTGCAAAGCAAAGCTTGCTCAGAAAGTAAAACACCGATATTCACTCAAGACAAAAGTAGTTAATGAAATACTCTTTGCATAACGAAGGAAATTGAAAAAATGAAATAATAATGTAACTTTATTGTTAAAACTAGGATGGATGGATGTTTGGGTTCTATGGCGCAATGGCATCCAAGGCCATAGTGCGTCAAACACTAGGTTTTAGATAAAAAGGTTTAAAATATTCCTTAAAAAGGTACAGAAAACAATATTAAAAAAATCACACATCTAAATCAACAATAGGATTTTCTAATTAGATGGCTAAAAGAATAATAAAAGTGACACATAGCATTTCAAAACAATGAGACACCTTCAAATATAAGAATAAAACCCAATATCAATTAAAAAATGAAAACAAGACATGAGGCATGCTATTTATTGCTCAAAGCATGCTACAGAGCCACACCATTTAAAGTAATACCTGGGTTGTGATTATGTCCACGCTTCCGGCAGAAATGCATGCAGATTGATTTCTGGTTATAGATTATAAAGCCATTATGGGGTCGGCGACTAAGAAGCTGAATTGAACTATGCCATCCAGACCTTGTTCGCGAAATTCGAGAAAAGCAAGAAACTGAAATCTTGAAACAGACATTAACTGTTCGCAAGTTTTCTCCAGGTGATACTGTTCTTGTCAGGAATTACTCGCGTGGTCCTGTGTGGATTCACGCCAAAGTAACATACGTAACTGGTGTAGTGTCTTACAGAGTCATCACAGATTTGGGTTAAGTTGTTCGAAGGCACGTTGATCAAATGCCCAAGAAACACGCAGTTACTTCTTTACCTACGTTGCCATCAACTTCAGATGTGGAGCCGACATCTGCTTTGGATTCAAATTTGTCTGAGCCTCCATCTGTCGACGTACCTATTGACACCGAGAGTGCAGATGCTACAACAGATTATATGACAAAGCCTTCATCGTCAAGGGTTACGCCGCAACCCCCATCACCAAATTCATTGTCGCAGCTCAAGCGCAGTAGAAGAGCTGTGGTTCCCATCTGGATTAGGGAGTGTTGTGATTACAAGTTTGTGTAGACGTAGATAGGCACCAGACAACAACCTTCCGGATATGAACTACGAGACTGTGACCGCAGAAATCTTATTATATATTGTTAGCGTTGTTGTTTTAACTCCCCTTGTTAGCCATCTTCCCAATACCATGTTTGTTGTTAATAAAAGTTGTGTTCCTAAACTTTGGTGTTTCCTTCCGGACAAGATGCACACCCAACGTCCAACAGTGGGGACTCGGAGTGATGTGTTTTGGGCAGATAAATTTGGGATAATGTAGATACACAGGCCCTGAGTGACAGTCCCGGGAGACTAGAGCAACACACACGGATCAATCAAGCTTCTCTCTCTGGTAGGGACTTTGTCAATGCCGTGAAGCTCCGTGCCAACGCTTTGCCAATGTTGACACGCCGACTCAGAATCCGTATTGGGGATAGGTTATGTAGAGCCGAGTGTCATGTGAATTAAACTACGAACCACATCCTTCAGAACTGTGTGCTTAAGCACGGCAAACGTATCTATCGACATGACCACCTTGTCAATTCCCTCCGATTGCGCTTAGGGCATAAATCATTTACTATATCTAAAGTATTTAAAGTATCTAAAGTAAGATTTACTATATCTAAAGACTCTGCGATTGATAATCAATGAATGCGGAGGAATTACGATCTGGTGGCGACATAAACAACACAGCTTGTGTCATTGATTCCCATGTAATGGGGGATTCTGTCCACCTTGATTGGGCTGATAGGGACAAATTATTATGGGGGGGGGGGGGAACCGGGAGAGCCAGAATTGTCTGGAAGTTATACTGCACTAAAAATTAACAATCGACAGCTTCTGAAGCTGAAACAGTCTAATAAAATTCTTAAAACAAAAAACTTGGAATTAAATATGAAACTTTTCAAACAAAATTTTATGGGTTATTTAATTTAAATATCGAGCTTCAAAAAGCTCTTTTGGAAACGAAAAAACCCAAACCATTACCACTATCATAATCTTCCAATCGAGCTTCCTATAGCCCCCAATTTGGAATCTATGCTTCCATGAGCATCACCAATTCCCAATGAGTCTTTAGTCTGCAATGAGACATTTGATTATGTTGAAAATACGAGAGAAGCAAGTTCGGAACTAGCCGGCCAATAGGCGCAATCGTTAGCGTGCTAGCCTTTGGAGCTGCTGGGCTCGGGATCGAATCCCGGTAAAGGCATGGATGTTTGTGCTTGTCAATAAATGTTGTTATTTGTCCATGTGTTTGTGTCGTAATTCCTTGTGTGTCTCTTGTGACTGTCTCTTCTGGCAAGCTGGGTAATTTGCAAAAAAAGACTACACTCGCCCTTCTAGAGGACGCAATCACTGTCATTTGTTATTGTCAAGTTCGGAACTTAGTGTTTTGTTTGTAGTAACTTTCACACATAAAATGTTAAAAAAAATAGTAGTTTTTATGTTTATGTTTTACATTTATTTTTAAATTTCAAAAAGAGAATTTAATAACTTGTTTTTAACCCGGCGGAACTCGCGCTAACTAACCATAGACTAAGAATCTTCTGGACCGAGAACTCAATCTGATGATTAGCGCCTCCAAAGTGTCGAACGGAACTAATACACTATTAACGATTGATTTGTGATTGGCATAATTGAACTTTCCGATTGCTCTACTGTTTCTTCGAAATGTACTATAATACGTCATATTTTAATGGATAAGTAAAATTTTCGATCTTAGCGCTACCTAATTCTTGAGAAAGATCTTGCCGCCCTATACTTGAGACGAAAGATTTAATTTCCTCGTAATTTGAAACAGAATGTACTCTTTCAAATCATCAATTATTATTCCAAGGTTGGTTAGAAAGTCACCCGATCAACTTGTGTCCTAAATTTATCTACGGCAGAGATACCCATAAAAAATAACCACCATCAAAAAGTGCCATCAATAGTCCGCGCCTGCTTCCGGGTTAACATAATTCAAATAGGTGTTAACACACCTATATTATTATTGATGCAGTATGTTTGTCGTCAATAGACAAAATATACACTTCGCAATAACACAAAAACTTTAAAATCTATGCACGGAATTTCATCAGTCACATCTAGAACAGTCGCATCTGGAATTCATCAGTCACATCTGTAATTACTAGGCGTCAATTAAGTATCATACAAAAGGGTATAGTAGATGAAAGAGTTAGATCGTGTAGTTTGTTAACCACTAGACCACCATGTTTATCAAGTTTTCGAACAAACTTGAACTCTCTGGTTGGTGAAATGGTACTATGAATTTTATCAGAATGTGCTGTTATCGGTGAATAGGAACCACGTTACGCGCTGGCGCGTGATCCGCACGCAACGTGTTAAAAAAAATTATAATTTACTAAAATTGAACTATTGCAGCAGACAGTAAATTTCTGTTACCATGACAACAAAGTTGATATGTATGCATTTTAGAATTCTCATTCGTTTCTTTTTCGTTCGTCTAATATCATTTTTTGTTAATTCTTTAATTCATTAAATAAACCAAGAGATAAATTTAACTCCAACTTCAACCCCATTTCAATTACAATAATATTATACCAAATCGTATGACAACGGTGCGCTGACGTCAAAAAGATAGTTTCTATTCGTCCCTTGACCAGGGTTCTAAATTACGAGGCGTTATTGACTGTGCTAAAGCTCCCAAAGAGGCTAGAAAAAGGCAGCTGTAAACCATTACATTAGTTCCCTTAGACACAATTGGGGGAGTTAGTGTCTAAGTCAATTTTAATATAGAAAATCCTTATAATGGTAATCCAATCAGAGTTTCTGATCTAGAGTGTATTTTAATCTATCTGGGGTCTTATAGACCCCACGCGAGTGCTGCCGGGTTAACTATTAATATTTTAAACAAGATGATTATGATAAAAAAATCTAAATAGAAATTAAAAGATAGTCTTGTCTTAGTTGTAAAAAAATGAACTGAATTAAGGTAATAACACCCCATTTCGAATTTGGTTTTGAACAACAAACATGTTTAATAACAACCGAAGTTTTTTTCTCGAATTTTAACTAAACCTTCATTGTTTATTTTGTAAATATCTCTCTTCGTATAGAAAAGACAATGATACTATTAATAAGACCTAATACTTTAAATTAAAAATGGTGTCAATTTATTATTTTTATATTTTAAATTTCCAGATTTGGGATATATAATATATTTATTATTTGATCTGACTAATAAGTGTTATCAATATGCACATTTTTTGTTATTTATCATTATATTATTTTATTTAGGAATTCTGGCTGGAGGATAGCCTCCTAGAAAAGTATTGTTTCGAGTGAAAGCTGGACAACTAGGTGATAGTGTTTTCGTAAGTAACCTCTCATCAGCTGTATTCAGAGATGAAATCTTAATGATACTCTGGAAAACAGTTACAAAGAAAGAATGAAGGCCCTAGAGGAATCTGCTCTATTTTGAAATCTATTTGAATGAAATTAGAGATTTGCTGGATCGTAAGTTATATATTTCAGTTTATTTCTACTGTAGTGTGTTGTAAATATAGCCAAAACCCTTGTATATGAATGATAGAAACAGTTTACACTCTAGCTTTCCCTTTTCCAACAGTTTCCAAGACAAAACTTCCAGTTCGCAAAGACAACAACAAAGTTCATTATGTTGAGCATTGCACTAAGTCCAGGTACTGCTGTATAAGGCGACCCGTTTTTATAGTTGAATTTATTTCATATTGCAAACAATAACTTTAAAATATACAAATTAGTTGCTTTTTCCCTAGAATTAATGCAAGAAATTCATAGTAGCTGGAAACTATAATAAAACTATAAATTTGAAAAGTTTCTGTGTTGGTTTATGGCTAAGCAACTAATATGGCCGGCCCGCTGGCGCAATGGCTAGAGTACTAGCCTTTGGAACTGCTGGGCTCGGTTCGAATCCCGGTCATGGCATGGATGTTTGTGTTGGTCAATAAATGTTTTATTTGTCTATGTGTTTGTGGCGTCCTTCTTTGTGTGTCTCTTGTGACTGTCTCTTCTGGTGAGCGGGGTAATGGGCTATAAAGCCTACACTCTCAAAAAAAATTCCTTCAATTCACGGAAAAAGTCTGTGCAGCACTGCTGCCGGAATGTTTCCGTGAATTGAAGGAACACTTTTGTCCGTTAAAAGAAGGAACTATTCCGTTTTTTTAAGATAGATCCGTTGTGCTTATTTTCCGTTAAAAAACGAAAATGTTGTGTATTTTGAAGATATATTCGTTGTGTTTATTTTCCGTTAAAAAACAAAAAATTTATGTATTTTGAAGAAATATTCGTAGTGTTTATTTTCCGTTAAAACACGAAAATTTTACGCTATTAAAAATTATCAATATTTTTTTATTTATTTGAAGAAACATGTCTAGTTCTTATAATATTTAAATGGCAAAGTATTTTTTGTTATTAAATTGTAAATAAATTAAATAAAAAAATACTTCGCAATTTAAATATTATAAGAACTATGCATGTTTCTTAAAATAAATATAAAAATATTGATTATTCTTTCGATTTTCAAGACAACAAATTTTAGCTCTAAAAAAATAAAAATAAATCTATTAGTGGCAACAAATTTTAAACTAAAAAACTTGAAATTATATCCATTATTGTCAACAAATATTTTTAAAAATCATGCTTTAATAAGTAAATAAGTAAAAAAAAACAATAAAGTCAAACAGTAGAAAAACGACATTTTTATTGATAAAACTTTTTGTAGCAAGGACACTCTTTTAAAAAAACTCAAAACAAGTATGAAAATGAATATCCAAATACTATCAATAAAAGACAACTATTTTTTAGAATACATTTTTAACTTAGAGAGAATAAAACATAACTTAAAGAAAACCGAAACAAATATGACAACGAATATTCAAATACTTCCAATAACAAGACTTTTTTTTCACAATAAATGTTTACATAGTTTTTTTAGTCAAATTAGCATCAAGTACTTTTATTAATCGATAACAAAAAAGCTATCGAAACTTGTTAAGTCAACCTGTATCCGGGAATAAAACATTCAATGCAAAACATTAACATGCTGACCTTGTAAATGCAAATTTTCTTTAAAAAAAAGCTAAATTGTCAGTGTTTGTCATAAGAAAATGTCCTATATAAAACATTGCAGATAACACTTTAACATGACCCAGAATTTAATTAAAAAGAAGATAAAGGCATAATCTCTAGATAATTCTATAAGTTACCCAGTAAATATCAGTCATTTCCAATAAGTACCAATTCTGGCATAGGTGTTTATCTTGAATCCAAAGATTTTTGTGGAAAGTACATTTTTGTTTCGCTGCTTGAAGTTTTACTTTTTATAAATACATGTTACAAAATTTATCAAGGTAGGTTATACAGTCATTAAAAAAGAACTACAAAATGGATGGTATTTAACATAAAATAGAAGGAATAATGCTGAATCATTCCATCTCACACCAACATCCCTTTTCTCCTTTGACCAGATTTTGATGAAACTTGGTTTATCAAGACTCAATACATAGAGTAGAGAAAATCCTAAAATTAAAATACACATTGTTTATTTTAATAACAATTGAAAAACTAAATGTACATGAAAACTAGTGCAACACTAAAAAATGCACAAAGCGGATAAACTTAACATTGCAGTTAGGAAATTGGACAGTTAAGAATGAAAAACGCATGGAGAAGGATAAATGTATAAAGCAGGGGAGTTAAAACGAAGTTTCACTGTACCAGACACTAATGGGTTAAACACTTCAGCAACAATTTTTTTAAATATCCTCTAAGGATGCACCAAATATTCGGTTAATATTTAGTATCCAACCACTTTAGCCGAATATTCGGTTTTGCCAAATAACTTCGGCCGAATAGTGAGATAAATTTTTTTTCAAATGTTTCATGTTATCCTCTAAAACATCAAAAAATTCCCAAACATGACTTGTTTTCCCTTTTTTTGGTAGACTCAAATACTAAAGTTTTTGTGATTTATAATGTTAAATCAAGCTCTACTCAAGTTGTATAAATTAAATAAACAATAATTACTATTTCTACCACAATTCTTATTTTTTCACCTAAAAGATAAAAATATATTTATTGCATAATAATATTGTACATCTTGGTTTTATTTTTTTGTTTCATACTTCTGTTTTCGTGTTGTGATTTTACCAAGTTGCACTTTCTAAAAATGGCTTGCTTCAATAACAAACGAGTACTACTTTATTGTGTTGCCTTAATTAAAAATTTAATAGCTATATTGTATTAAAATTGTGTGATTGTGTACTTATACACAATGTTGAATTGAATTTGGTGAATAATAAAATTGGTTTAGGGTTCGGTATTCGGCCACATTTGGTATTCATCCCTAATTTCCTCAGTAGAAGAAATAACTAATAAATATTTTGGTAAAATTTACCTACTATATACTTTTTTCTTTTAACCCTTTCAGTCCCAAAAATTTACTACACTACAGAAACATCTGATATTCACAAAATAAGCTTATTTTAGGTCAAATATACGAATTCCATAAGGAAAAAAATACATTTAAATTTTTATATGGTTTTTAAAACAATGCCAAAATTCTTTAACTGTGGAAAACAACAAAATAAAAAAATATATATTACCTAAAAAACACTTCGAGTTATATATGTTAAGGTGTCTGACCATATTATTAAAAAAAATTTCGTAATTATTTTAACCGAAATAGTTTAAATTGTGTTTTAAATATGTGGAACTGAAGTGAACTTATAAAAAATCAGGAGAAACGTTTGTTGACTATTTTCTAAATAAAAAAAATAGTAGTTCTGACTTCTATTGAGATTAAAGTAAAATTTTGTCTTATAGAACAAAGTGTGAAGAATCGAATGATGTGTGTTTGGATGTCATAGCGGGACATAAACATTTTGAAAAAAAATATTGAAAGTGATGATGCCAAATGGCATCACTGGGACTGAAAGGGTTAATACAATGCCAAATTCATGTACAAGAAAATTATTTTTAGAGAAAGTTATACTATGAATAGTTGAAATAAAATGTTTTAAAGTGTAAAATTTGTAGTTTGAAAAATGGTGTTTAAAATATATTGGATAAGAAATTACCTATAATTCCTATGAATGGTGTTAAAACTGGTGAAAAGGTGTCATCCGGGTGATTCAATTCCTGAAACATGTTAATTTTTACTTGAAAATTTAAGTAATTCAAAGACAGTAAAATAATTTGGATTTAATTAAAGCCAAGTTATATTTTTAAACAATCAAGCATGTATTAAAACCATAAGTCTGAAATTTATAATGTTTGGTAGCCAATAATAAATAGTTTAAGGTTTTATATTGAATTAAATACAATTAAAACATTTATGTAGCCAATTTGAAAAAATCTTATAATAATCAAAAGCGAATACAGAGGAACCTCGATACAGTGACCACTGTAAGGACTATCGAATTGTGGTTTTTAAAACAGAGGGACGTTATATAAAGAGTTTTGATTATTACAAGTAAAAAATTCACTTTTCTTGATAGGTCTTTATTATATAAAGAAGGGTTTTGTTAAACCACAAGGGTTGCTTAATCGAGGATTGATTGTATTAATTAAAATCAGATGTAGGTATTTGTTTACTTTACATTGCTTTGTTGTACCAAACATAAATTTTACATGAAATTAAAACTAATACTTGCCCATTTTAATTTTTAACTACTTACTGGAATCAAAAGTACATCATTAAATTATGCTAAGTTGTGAGTTTTTTTTTCATAAAAAAATACTAAGTCCAAATATTTTTTTTTTGTTAAAAGTGAATAAAGTTAATTTTTTTTAAACGCATGAATTATATTTAAGTGACGAGTTAGTCAAATAATATCCCAGAGTTATAACTAGATTAAAATAAGCGCATGTGTAACCTGTAATCTTTTTAATAATCATGTGCAAATAACTATTTTAAGTTAAGTGATTTTTATAAAAAATAATCAATAAAATTATTCTTAATATGCAAATGTGAAATAATTATTTATAGTATAACTTACTACATGCTCAATACAGCATGTTTTATTCTTGCGTGCAGTTTCATGAAAAACTATAGTACATAACTGTCCGAAGCAAATTAACTGAGGGAATATTGGTTATATAATTAAATATAAATTAAACAAATTATAACTTTCTTATATTGAGTTAAGTATTCCCCGTGAAATGGGATTTAATTAAAAATTACCAGAAAATACCCAGATAACAAGAGAAATTAAAATTTATTAACAATATTTAAGAACAAGAATAAATTTAAAAAAAAACCCTATCAAAGTAAAAAAATATTTATTACAATTCACTTATTATACTTCAAATTTAAAATTTGAACACATGAATAGAGGAATATATTATGATATTGTTTTAAAAAATGCTGTATTACAACGTTAATTCAATTAACTTCTCAAAAGAAATAAAAGTTAAATCGGTGCTTGTCGGTGAAAGCGACAACAGAAGTTAAAAACAGAATTACGAAATCACATGGACGAACTACGAAACACGAGAGAAAACAATTATAGCGTTTGATCTTCCAAAACAAAAAATAAACAAGTTAAGATTTACAAAATAAAAGTCAGGCAAATCAACCAAGACGAAGTAAAAAAGAAATTAAAAATCTAAACAAGATTTAAAGCACTTGTTGTATGCAAATTGCATATTGAATTTAATAGCACAACACTTAGCAATTGAAAATTTTACAAAGTATCGAATTAAATGTAGTTTAAACAAAAACAATAGGTATTTAAGTACAAAAGCTAACACAAAATTAACCTGAGATAATTACTTATTTCTTGTTATGATCGTCTGGCTAATTGTAGCCGATGGCTTGGTGTTCCTGGTACGCAAGGCAAGCGGGGGTCCAAATTGTTTTTATTTTTGAGGATTTCCTCCACGGTAAAACAACCTAACATAAATACAAAATTTCAATTATAATCATTCACGAGGTATTTAATACATATATTTAAATAGGAAAATTCGCTATACTTGTCATAAATCAGAAGTGATCACAAAAATTTTTGCATACCAAAAACTCAACCAAAATGTACAAAAAAAATAATACATATAATTTTAACTACAAGGAAGTATCTAAAAAAATTAAGACACAAAAATTGCAATGTAACAAGTTTACTTTAGCGAAAAAAGGAACTTCTGGTTTTTATGAAATTGAATAATTTTGATCATTTTACATTTTAAAGAATTGAATTTTCATAGTTAAAATAGAACACATGAAATACTATTTAATCGCCTTTTTTTCTGTCACCAAAATTCCGAAAAAGTCGCCGTACACCCGTACACCGAAACTACGATTTAATTAAAAGCACATTTATTTAAAAACAGTAAGCTTAAATAATTTTACTTCCGTTTTTAAAAAATCAAAACACAAGAAAAAATTTTAGAATTTTATTATTCAGCATTAAAACAAAAGTGCGTACTGGCATTAGCATAGAATATAGATAACCGAAATTTATATCAGACATTCACTTAAGACTAATAGCTACACAGAAAATTGGGTGTCTAAAATTAATAATAATTTTAATCAAATAAAAAGTAATGTTGAAGCACACATTACTTACCATATTTTTTTCTTCGTTCGCTTTACAACTTCACAATGCAAGAATACACCAGAACTTCGTTATTTGAAACTAGTGAACAGCACAAAGCAGTCGTAGTTAGCAGCCGATCCAGAGATATAAGTGACTTCCAGAAAGTTATAGAACCTATTTTCTTCATTTCATTGTGACACATCTCTTCAAAATATTATTACAGACAGGAGTTACTGCTGCAACAAGTCGTCGTGATGTCGATAGAAATTAATGGCGACCTCTTCTTCACAGACCAACAATAATATCGCGATGCGCATGCGCGGTTTAAAGAAAACGGAATCATTCCGTTTTTTTATAAAACGGAAAAATTACTGTGAAAAAAGACGGAAAGTTTAGTGTATAAAGAAGGATTTTTCTGAGAGTGTACACTCTTCCCTTCTAGCGGGCGCAATCACTCATGTCATATATGGCTAAGCAAATGCAATAAAATATAAATACAACCCCTGGCAATAAATATGGAATCACCTTTCAAAAAGAAAAGCAATCTTTTTTCAACAGTGTGTAGAAATTTCAAAATTAAACTAGATCAAACAAAAACATATTTAATTAAAAGTAGACGATTTAAGACACATGTTAAAAACAGAGACAAGTTGACTAATGTGGTCTAGCATGAATAATGTTAGTTATTATTAACCAAACTGGAGAAATATGTATGGACTCAGTGACGACACAGGAAAAAAAGTATGGACACCATGCAGTTTCTGTCTTGAAATCAGGAAACATGAATATTTGCAAATTATGCAAATTAATCGTAACATAAAAGACGTGTTACCGATCTCGTGTTATCATTTGACGAGTTATATCAGTGCAAGCAAGGCTCCGACAAAAGAATTATCCGATGGGGTCAGGCAAAGAATAGTCAAGCTATTCAAAGAAGGACTGTCAACAAGAATTGAGGCAAATCGAGTAGGCTGCTCTCAATCTGCATTAGCAAAGATGTGGATAAAGTTTAAACAAACTTCGATTCATTTAAAAGAGAAGCGTAAAAACCGCCCAAGGAAAATATTCAAGCGAGACGATCGAAAATTAAAGTCACTTTGCCTTCAGAACCGCAAAACAAACTTCAACAGTGTTGAAAATGAAATGGGCTGAAGCGGGTGTTGATGTTTGCGCCAGGATAGTACGAAATCGACTTCTGGGATAGGATTCTCTTGCAGAAAAGCCAAAAGAAAGCCCACCCTGACAATTGCCCAGAAGAAAAAACGTCTACAATGGGCTAAAAATAAGACAACGTGGACTGGAGATGATTGGGAAGAGATAGTATTCAGTGGCGAGTCACGGATTTGCGTCGATCATGGAGATGATGCAGAAACATTCGTTTGAAGACGAGGAAACGATGCTTACTCAGACGGCTGCATTAAGAAACAAGTAAAGTTCCCAACTACCGTTCTGATCTGGGGTTGCATGTCAAGTAAAGGGCCATGCAAAATGGCTGTCGTTGAAACAACTGTCAATTCGTATATTTATATTGACATTTTAGAGCATTTCCTGATCCCATCCATTGAAAGTGCATATGGAGATGAAGCTGTCGTGTTCCAGGACGATAACGCCTCCTGCCATAGGGCGAAATGTGTAAGAGATTTCCTTGCTGATAGGCGAATTCCTACCATGGTTTGGCCTGCCAATAGTCCAGACTTAAATCCAATTGAAAATATGTGGTGGAAACTAAAGAAACTCGTCCAGGGGAAATCTACACTTTGCAAGAAAGATCTGATAACTGCCATTCTCAAATCTTGGAAAGAAATTAGCACTGACTATTGTCAATCATTAGTAACATCTATGCCTGCAAGGATTAGGGCAGTTATCAAGGCACGTTTAGGTGTTACGAAGTATTTCTTATTATAATTCTACCAATTCTTAGAACAACATTAGCACGCCAGAGTAGGAGTTGATTTAAACTTTATTTACAAAACTGACTAGAAGTTAACAAGTGTTGCCACATGGCATTGTGCAATGATTGATGATGACGTATTATACAATGATCAATGAGTTAAGACATGAGCCGGCAATCCAGGCAACACCCGAGCCAGTAATTTTCACTGACATTAACAACATTCTCCCACCTTAAGTTAATTGAAACAGAAATTAACTTAACTACTAAATACTAATTACTAGCACCAAAATTTAAACTTAGAACTTGAACAGCTAACATTAAAACACTTAAACATCAATACTATAAAATTAGGAACAATAAAACATTTTAAAGCTTTTAAAATTCAAATTCCTAAAACATAAATCTATCAGGCACTTTAATGATACGTCCATATCTTGATAGTCTCTTTTCGCCTTGCTGAACTTTCACTAGACTCGATTCTGTATCATCTGAACAATTGTCATGCTTAATTGGAATTAAAGGTGGTAATTTACTTTCAACAATCTGCTGATGATCTACAACTTCAAGCGGGTACAGGCTTTGAATGGGACGAAGTAAAACACCTGACTGAGTCTTAAGTCGCACAACTCGGGTTCTTCCATCCTTGCCAGGTAGCAACTCAATAACTCTAGCAAGTGGCCAGTCACACCTTTTCTTATTATCGGAGCCGATGAGAACGATTTCATCCAACTTTATTTCTCTTGATCTTAACTTCGGAAATTGCATCTATAGTTGGCCAAGATATTCAATCCTGAACCTCTTTAACAGCAGCTCCCTTAGATTCGCACGATATCTCAATCTCTTGCTCAAGCTTCTTATCTCGATCATATCCAAATCTGGTTTTCCCACTTCATCTAGGTCTTTGAGAAACATATCGGGAGTGATCGGTTCAAGATCTGTAGGATTTTCTGTCATAACAGTCAAATGCCTTTTATTGACAGCAGCCTCACAATCGCATAGTATCGTCTGCAATTCTTCATAACCCAAAACAGCATTTCCAAGTACTCTTCTAAGCAACTGTTTAAGAACGCCAACTAGTCGTTCATACCAACCTCCCCACCAGGGAGCTGCAGGAGGGTTAAAGTTCCAACGGATCTTCCTTACCATGCTATAACTGCTTATCCTATCCCAATCAACTCGGTCACAAGCATTGGAGGCTCCAGTAAAATTGGTCGCATTGTCACTATACACAATACTTGGTCTTCCCCTACGACTTATGAACCTTCTAAAACCTTGAAGAAAAGCATCCGTTGACAAGGAGGAAACAAGTTCAAAATGTACTGCCCTGTATACTGCGCATGTAAACAGGCAAATCCACACCTTTTGAGACATCTTTGCACCAGTCTTCACGTACAGAGGCCCAGCAAAGTCCATCCCCAGCACTTCAAATACTTTAGTCTCTCGTACTCTGTCTTCAGGCAAGGGGTTTGGTACAGCTTCTAATTTCTTTGCTTTAAACCTCCTGCATGCTTGACATTGATTGATGACTGTTCGTATTGTGTGACAACCACCTAGTATCCTATAGTGCTCTCGCACAATTGAACGCATCATCTGACTACCAGCATGAGAATGATTTTTGTGAATGTCCATAATCAGACGAGAAACCACTGGATGCTTGTGATTAGGAAGAACTATTGGATGTCGAAAATCTCTGGAATCTTCTCTACACGAAATCTTTGTCTGTAGCCGAATAACACCATTTTCATCAGCATATGGGTACAGTTTTGATAGCTTTGGATCTTTTGTGCCTGTAAATGATTCATCTTGTACCATTTTCAGCAGTCTTTGTTCAGCCTTGGTGTATTCATCACAAGACAATTCTCCTCTAGCCCGTTGGGTCTTTGGCAATGCGACATTTTCTTTAAAATGCAGAATCCAACCAAACATACGCACAATGCTTGGGTAATGAGAAAAGTAATAGAAATCTGTCTTCTCTTGATTTGGAATAACAATTAAAGTAGATCTAACACATCTCTTCCTCTCAAGTGAAATTTGTTGTTCATCTTCATTAGTACTAGTAGATGGCCAAGCCTCCATGGGTTCCTGCAGCCAGTCTGGACCCTCCCACCATCGAGATTGTATTAATCGCCTTCCGTCACAACCTCGCGATGGTAGATCTGCCGGATTCTGAATCCCCGGGACGTGCCTCCACTGCTCACAAGAAGTCAAGCGCTTTATCTCATTTACTCTATTATTGACGAAAACTCCCCATTCATCCACTCGACAAATCCAGGCTAAAACTGTTGTAGAATCAGTCCAAAGGTAGGATTCTACATTGTCCATGTTAAGATTCTGGAGTACTGATGAATGCATTCTTGCTCCAATTGTAGCTGCGAGCAACTCTTGTCGAGGAATGGTTACTTTCTTAATTGGTGCAACTCTGCTTCGGGCTTGAACCAATTGAACTGTTACTCCAGCGACTGTTTCACATCTGATAAATACCGCTGCAGCATAAGCTAACTTGCTAGCATCACAAAAGGTATGCAGACTAATTCTATCTCCTTCAGTACCTCCAAACCATCTGGGAATCTCTATTTGTCCTATATATTGAAGATCTTTAGTCCACTTTACAAAGTCCTCTTTCAGGTCAGCAGGTAGCTCTGTATCCCAAGTCTCTTTGGTCTTCCAAGTTGACTGCAAAAGAAGCTTTGGGCGCAACGTAAAAGGACAGGCCACACCAACCGGATCATAAACTCTATTGACAGCTGCTAACATCTTCCTCTTGGTAACTGTAGTACTGTCATCAACTTCCAAGCAATCTGAAGTGATTTTCTATCAGAATTTCTATTCCATACTATGCCTAGAACCTTTGACACACAACATCCAGGAATACATGTATTAAGGCAAGTGTGCTCCCACCCTCTCAAGTCAAATTGTCCTTTTGCCATGATCGCAGTTGCCTCTTCAATGAAATTGTACAGCTGTACTTCCGTATCGACACTAGTGACACAATTGTCAACGTAGAAACTATCTTGAAGCTTTTCAATGTTTGACGGGTGCCAATTTCTTTCTCCACTTTCACACATTATACACTCTTGAGATAAATGATGCTTAATAACTGCTTCCAACAGAAATGGTGAACATGTGACGCCGAAAACCACTCTATTGTGACGAAGAACAATAAGGTTTCCCTCAACGTCATACCACAAAAAACGCAGATAATTCCTGTCACCTTTGAAGAGCCTAATCTGGAGAAACGCTTTCCTTATATCAGATATTACACCAATCTTCCTAGACCTAAACTTGGTCAGCACAGTAGGAATCGTCTCTATCAGGTTAATTCCAGTTTCTAAACAGTCATTCAAAGAAGGATGGCCAGGTGACTTTGCGGAAGCGTCAAACACAGGACGAACTTTGGTTGTACCATCTTCTTTTAAAATTGGTCGATGGGGTAAATAATGTCCTGGTTCAGATATTTCATTTTGTGGAACTCTTTCTATTATTCCATCTTGCAACCATTCATCAAAGACTTCCTGGTATCTGTTCATCAATTTATCTCTCTTCAGCTTTTTGAGTAGTGGATTCCAGTCGCCTCCTCGCTAAATCATAGTTGTCAGGCAGGGGCTGGTGACCAATCTTCCAGGGCATATGTGCTTCATATCTTCCATCTTCACCCTGGGAAACTGTTTCTTCAAAATGTTGCGAAATTGCTTGCTTCTTTTCTTCTGTACTTCTCTGCTCCACAGGATCTCTAATACCTAACAATTCAAAATTCCATAGATTGGAGAGATTAACCTGCTCTACAAACATTGTTGTCACTGTCAAGCTCATTCTTTCTGGGTTTTAGGGACTTTTCCTATTAATGTCCAACCTAGCTTTGTTTCCATAGCAACTAAACCATTCTTCAATTCTTTTCTTTGACCAGTAAAAAGTTTCCCTGCGACGTCAGCTCCAATTAGAACTTCAATAGGACCAGGTGTCTTCTCTATGTCTGTCAAATTAATATTCCAAGACTTTAGTTCTCGAATCCAAGACCCATTCTCAATGGTAGGTATTTCACCACAAATAACCTTTTGGTCTAGTGCTTCCAAACTGCACTGGTAACTGTCGTCCAAACTTCCCAGATATATTTTATAGCTCTTGTGTTGACACGCTTCGGTGACTTCGCCACCAAACAATCTGTGACTGAACAATTCTTCTTTAATAGGTTCATAACCCATCTTCACTGCAGTCGACTTTAAGACGTAGGATTTTTGTGCTCCTGTATCAACTATTGCACGAACTCGTCTGTTTTTATTCCCATTCCTCATATTTACTACCAGTGTCTGCAGGAAAACCTCAGGACTTCCTAATCCTGACGAACTGGAGTGCAATGATTCCACAGACTGGTCCGAGACTTTAGCTTGAGCAGTATCCCCCTCATGTGTAGTTTTTCCTTCGTATTTTTCAGCAATACCTTTGGGTAAATCTGAGCACATGATTGTTGTATGTTTTCTTCGACATATCAAACACCCAACAAAAGTCTTGCATACTCGGCCAGTGTGCCCAGGAACTAAACAATTGAAACAGCATCGTTTATCAGAAAGAACCTTTCTTTTTTGTGCTAATGACATGTCTCTGGCCTTAAAGCACTCACTGCTACTATGTTGACCATCACAAAAACAACAAAGTCTATTTACTTTAACTTCTTTTCCGGCAAACAAATCAGTGGCAGTAGAAATTCTATCTTCATTCTTCAGATAAAGCTTCTTTTCAATGGGTTTCTTGAACTTCTTGGCATCAAACCCCTCAGTAGCTGTACTGATCCTTTCTTCATTTGCTATCTCCTGCCTCACAAACTGCATCAGGTTCTTGAGTCTATCCTTGGGTGTCCCAGCACTAGCCTGTCTCTGCCAAATTCGTAACAAATCCCCAGGAATACTCGATTCAACCATAGGGAAAAGCATGGCGTCATACATTTCAGTGACAACACCCAGACTGTCCAACGCTCTCAGATGAGATTCGAGACGATCATACAATGAAGAAAGTGAAACTGCATTTCGAGAGTTTGTGTTCTGCATAACTAAAGTTAAAAGTTCTCTAATATATACTTCTACTAACCGATTTTTCTGACCAAAGCGTTCCTTCAAACTTTCCACTGCTTTGGGATAATTCTTCTCAGTGGCCGGGTAACTTTCCACCAGTTCCTTGGCTCTAGTGTTCGGTTCCATACACTGTAACAAATATTGGAACTTATCAGCTGGGTCAAGTGTACTGTCCTCATAGATTTTTTTAAACTGTGCCCAAAACGGTAACCATTCCTTAATGTTACCATTAAATTTCCTTAGTTGCAGCTGCGGAAGTTTATACGTTCGCTTCTTAGTTTCGGCTTCCGAACCACTTTCCGAGCCGTCAGTCCTCCTACTCTGTTCTTCAATCATCACGCGGGCTTTCATGAAGTTTTTCAAATAAATTTCCCTGGAAGCCATTTCCTTTTCTAGTTCTTCTTCAGATTTCTTTAATTCTAGCATACCTTCAAAAATTGTAGAATCCAGCTTAAGTAATTCCTCATACTTGAGTTTCAAGGTTTCGAAACTTGCCACGACTTCAATTCGTTCTTCTACAGTTTCGCACTCCTTTCCCGCTATTACTTCATTGAAATTCCGGGTAAAAGCGCGTCGTAGCACAGTTCTAGCTTGAATAGGGTTACCAAACGTCCGTATTTAGCAGGACACGTCCGTATTTAGAGGCTCTGTCCTGCCATCCGTATTTATTTTTTTAAAATCCCTAAATGTCCGTATTTTTGAAAATTCGATTGATTTTGAAGATCTTTAAAGACGTTTGTATGCATTTCAAAGTGTAAGAGTTTACTTTTTTTAGTTTACTTCAAAACTTGTTTTGTGTATCTACTCAAAACATCGGTCCTTGTCTTTTAGATACTATATAATATATCCAGAGACATGGACTTGTTAAAAAAAAATTGCTTCTGTACAAAAATATGCAAATAATGTTTAAATAATGTAATGAAATAATGTTTAATGTGCTAATAAAAAGTTTTTTCTCAATTTTAAATGTGTCCTGCTTTTCCCGCTTTTGTCCTGCTTTTTAAAAGCAAGTGTCCCGATTTTTACATTTTTGACCTGGTAACCCTAAGCTTGAACAACCTTATCCATATTATTTGTGGGAAGCTTTACGTTTAGGGCGCCAAATCTTATTATAATTCTACCAATTCTTAGAACAACATTAGCACGCCAGAGTAGGAGTTGATTTAAACTTTATTTACAAAACTGACTAGAAGTTAACAAGTGTTGCCACATGGCATTGTGCAATGATTGATGATGACGTATTATACAATGATCAATGAATTAAGACATGAGCCGGCAATCCAGGCAACACCCGAGCCAGTAATTTTCACTGACATTAACAACAGTATTAGTACAAGGCGGATATGGGCTGAGTCTATATTTTTTTCCCGCATTGTTAGTGAGTCCATACTAATTTCTTTGTACACTTACTGTGAACTGCCCCTATTACACACCAGATGATGTTATTTGACTAGTTTATGTTTATAATCTGTAGTTCACATCTTCTACTTTCAATAAAACATGTTTATGTTTCATCTGATATTACTTTGTTATTTTTACATGCTTTTAACTATCGACAACATAATTTCTCTTAAGGTGATTCCATATTTATTGCCAGGGGTTGTATAATGTATTCACTTTTGGTGTAATAGTATTAAACTTTATCATACTAATTGCAACTAATAATTAATCCTGTACTATAATAGTACTACGATTAATTTTAAGATTGAAAGTTTCCCTTTTTCTATATATATATATATATCTATATCTATATCTATATCTATATCTATATCTATATCTATATCTATATCTATATCTATATCTATATATATATATATATATATATATATATATATATATATATATATATATATATGATTCGTAAAATAAGTTTCAGTGGCTCTTTCAAAGATCCTTACTTGAATGACGTTAAATTAGGTTACCTAGTTTAATAATGTCTTTTAAGTAACTATACCGGGTTCTACTGATATTCATGCAATGAAATTGAAACAAAAAATCTTAAATTCTTGTTTTTCCAGGTTCCTAGATAACTCCTGGAAAGGGACAGACTCCAGGAAAATTAAAATACAGATATTTTTATGTCTGCAATTCATTGTTTTTTTTTTGCTGAGAGGCTGCAACACATGTTTTTTTTATTTCCTGTAACCTTTTCTGGAAACTCTGCGATGCAAATTTCCGCAAACTGCGATACAAATAGTCAACTGATCACTACAACTGCAATGTATTTTTTTAAAATGATTGTTTACTTTTTCTTCGCACCCTAATTCGTTGAAACTAAACTTCACTTTCAATAAACAACAAGTTCAAATAACAGATTACAATACTTACGATTAGCATTTTAATCAAAAATAGAAAGATGAATTGAAATTGGATTATACTAAGATATCTTCAAATGTTGGCCAGTCAGTGCAATCTCCCATTGGAAGGGGAGTCCAATGGTGCTTCCTGGTTTACTTATTTTGCTGCCTAATAATTTTCACAATCTACCTTTGACGCCACATTGCATCAGAATAATTGACAGTTATCTGGATCTGTTTGTTTGGAAGAGTTTCTTGTTACTTTTGTAGCTCCAGTTCAGGCCAGTCTGAAAACCTTTTTTCTGATCAAGTGGACCGTGGGTCGCGATTCCAAAATCAGCTTGAATGTTGAAGTACTTTTTTTTCTGTAAAAAGTCCCTGGATGGACCCCTGGCTCCAAGGTTGCCCTTGGAATGAATAAGCCCCAGCATTAGTATTGCAAAATGTGCCACAAGTTATTTTATTTTTATCACTGACATCTATCCATATTTTATTGTCAAATACGAATTTTGGTCTCAATTTATTACAACAAATTTAAGTTTTATTTTCTACTAGCAAATTTATACCCGTACTTCGAACGGATTAAATAAATATCAAATCGATCCAAGTATGTGTACCATATAACCTGTTATAAAATCATAAACTTAAGTTATTCTCTTCCCACTCGTTATCAAGTAAAAAATCTCAATTCATTGCCTAATATTCTAAAATCAAAAATACGCTGTAAAATGTACTCATAAATGTCATCACAATTACTTCATAAATACATAAAACCTTTTAACTCCTTTGGCTCGTTTTGGTAAATAATTTGGCGAGAAAATAGATATAGCTACAAACACACACAATACAGCTCTAACACAACGACCTTAGCATATCCAACCAGCTTATAAATCATTTTAAAAAACATTTTGCCCATTTGGCCCAGTTTTAATAAATAATTTGGCGAGATTGGCAACATATTTGGCGAAATAATAAAGACATAATACCCATATATGCAGCTCTAGTGCGATGGCTTTATTAACCATCATAGTTCAGTAATAGCTTAACAAACATTTTGCTCATTTGGCGAGTTTTAATCAATGAATTGGCGAGATTGGCAACGTATTTAACGAAAAAGTAAAGACATAAAACCCTAATATGCAGCTCGTGTGATGACCTTTATTAACCATCATTGTTCAGTAATAGCTTAACAAACCATTTGCCCATTTGACGAGTTTTTATTATTTGGCGGGATTGGCAACGTATTTGGCGAGAAAATAAAGACCTAACGGCAGCTCTAGAACTTATAGGTAAACTACACATTTATTGCCTGAACATGCATATTTGTTATCAACAGAACCCTCATTGACGAAATCATCAACTAAACCCATAAAAAGAAATCCAGGAATCAAGACTTGTCGGAAATACGTCACTTGAAACATATCAATTATTTTCAAATAATGAATTTAGTTTTTGAAAGTTATGGCAACACAATAAAATAAACATTTGCAATTTTATTTATTTTCGTTGAAAGTTTTATTTAATTGTTTCTTCAGATGGCATCAGGAAAGTAAAGAAATCGTCGGATTTGAGCCAAAGTGGTGTAGTTTTCCCAGAAAATTCGAATTTTCTCAAAAAATAGAACACTTTGAGCTCTGAAAGTTCTTATTTTGTAACTCAAGTAGGAACTACGCATTTGTGCCAAGTTACGAGTCAAACAAATGTCTAGTTTGTGAGTTTCGGAGAGACATACACACGCACACACACACACATACATACAAAACTTCATTTTTATTATTATAGATAAAAAAAAAACAATCTTATACAATGTGAGGCAGAGTGGTTAACACTCAGACAGCCGATGTTTTTAGAGAAATCTACAGTTAATGTTTTTATTGGTTGGCCTTGCTTGTCTTTCGCCCTTAAAATTGCAAATATTGCCCTCGGCTTTCAAAATTAAAATTCGTTAAGAGTACTAAATTTGCTTTTAACAACTATTAAATATTCTTCATTAACTATGTCCAATAAAAATTTTAATTACTAACTATTGATTTTGTCGGAAGATGATTATGTAAATGTGCAACATTTGATTATTGTTTGTGCATGAGTTTATATATAATATGTATAACTTCTGGTTCTGATGCTTTCTTTCTGTGCAGGGTGCGAGCGAGCTCTTTGTTGCCTGCCCAGAAGACATGATGGATGTCCTGAAGAGGGGCGCATCCAACCGACACACGGCGGTCACCAGTAAGTCATGCATGTAGCAAGTTATTGAACGACTTATGTTTTACATGATAATTGCATATGAATTGCTGATTGTAAGGGAAGTCTAGTGAATGGTTTTCTAATTCTCTTTTTCCCCAACATAGCTGTTTTAATGGTGCTTATCCTTTACGGACTTGGCACATTTCCAAGAACTGATGGCCATTTTTTTGTAGGCCCCATCTACTCCACTCTTCCTTCAATTACAATAAATCCTCTGTTGATGTTAAAGTATCTGAAATAAATCTTTTTAAACGTTTTATTTTCGTTAACTTTTTCCATTGTCCCTTTTTTTTAGTCTTGGTTTTCTCTGATAAAGTTTGTTTTGGTTTGAATTAAGCCGTTAATTTGGTTTAAATTTTTAACCGTTAAGGGCGACATCGTACGCAGCGTTAGGACTTTGAAGGATATTTAACGTGCACTCCCTTACACGGGGTATTATTCGTCGGACATTTTTGGCTGCACGGGCCGTTTATAGATCGGCAGCTATTTTGGCGATGCCCGGACCCGAACCTGGGACCTTCCGCATGCTAAGCGAGTGCTTAACCGACTGGGCTCCCCAGCCCCTTCTCTGATAAAGATTAATTTTAATTTTCTTTACACCTGAAGTTTCTAACAGTAACTGATCAGTTGCTTGTCTTATTGAGTAGTTCTGATTGCTTTTTGTGCTAAGCAACTGTAACTAGTTACTTTTGATCTAAAGTAACTGTAACTTTTTTTTAATTAAGTAACTAGAAATTTAATGTACTTTTGGTGGGTAGCCGGTTGGTTGCTTTTACAAAGTAACCTTCCAATCCTTGTCAAAACCTTGTTGAAATGATCTTGCAGACATGAACTAGCACATCAGCAGTAGCCACTCTGTGTCCCAGATTGTGGTCCGGCAAAAAGACCTGGCGAGCAAGATCGAGCTCTGCGGAACGCTCTACCTCGTGGACATGGCAGGTGAAGAATTCAGTGTAACAGAAGATATACAAAGCTCAAGAAATTTAAATTACTTCAAACACGATATTTATATTTTATCCAACTAAGTTATATTGCTCATTAAAAACTATATCTGGCTTATGGACTTATTGTATTTTAACTATACGTTTAAAATGTGGTTAGAGAATCTTTACTAATGAAATAGGTTATTAAAAATGCCGCACCTATTTTATTTTACTATAAAACATGTCTATATTATATACTTGATGTACTTGGTAAAATAAAAAAATTAAATATAATAGCAATTTAGATCTTTGTGTATACTGTGTCATGTTTTGTTAATATTTAGATAAGTTATCTCGACTTTTAATCAATATCATATTCAGTTTGTTGTTTTGTGATTCCCCGAGGCAACTAATTACTCAATCCTAACAACAATTAAATCAATTGTAATCCTAACAACAATAACAATCAGTTAACAATTAGGTACAATACACATTATGCACTGGTCTTAAACAAGGAGCATTTTATGCAAATATGAACATCTACCCAACTGGGAGAACCCCTTTTACATGTGAGCAGAAACCTCTATAAACCATTGCCTCGATTGTGGAGCTGGCAAACGCTGATTCATTGACAAAAAACGAAGTAACCTCGGTTATATTCCAACTAACTTTGTTATTTTAATTCTAATATTCGTGAAATAAATATAAGGTTGCTATCATGGTAACCTAGTATTTCTATTTTAAAACTTAGGTCCCTTGACAAGCTTTTCTGGAATCGAAGGAATGACATACATCTACTTTGAGTTGATTGTCCCTAAACTTGAATGGCAAGACATCGAAATTCCCTTGGCCTCCGTGAAACCAAGGAACAACTATAGACTAGTTTTAAAGAACTCTATAGGAATGGAAGATCAGGTGCGTAAATGCGCAGATAAAATGCGTTTATAATTTTTTTTAATTGCGACTAACGCTATAACTACCTGGAAATAACCTAGTGAAAAATTGAAATTTTTCAAAGACGGAGGTCCGTCGGTTGTTCGAGACATATCCTCCGTCTTCCGATGGACTTTTCATGAGTCAAAAGTAAATCGCTCGACTGTTTCATTCTTCAGTCAATGTATGTTATCATTCTTATAAAACAAGACCCCCATCCCCTGTGGAACATGTCAATTTTACACTATATAACTATTTGCGTCAAAAATTAATGTTGTTTCAATGACTTATCAACAAATTTGCATATATCATATGAATAAATAGTAAATGGATAAAATTGAAACTTCCCAAGGATTTATGCGTGCGGGTGTTACTTATGGAAGCTAGAGGACGCACAGACCCGGTTACTGAAATATTCTGCGGCTGCATTCCTCGTGGAGAATACGAAAATGGACTGAAGGTATAAGACCGTGCCACAGAAGAGGGGAGCAGTGTGATTCGAAACCGAGGTAAGACACACTAAGGCATGATTCTAATTTAGAGAATATCATATAATACTTCCACTCTAATCATTTTCTGTTTGACTATATTTCACTTTATGCATCAGCAGTCTTGAAAGCCGCTCTATCAGAATTTGCAACGAATCGATCGTTATGTAGAACCGAAGCTAGATGTCTAATTGGCAAGAAGCTTATTTTGTTGAAAATATCTCTATTTCTCGTGTTATAATATCTAGAAGAGAACATCTGAAAATGCCAGCAGGACTACTTAAGGGGGGATCATAGTTAACAAAAACCAAAAAATCGAATTTTTGAAACTAGTATTTTCTGAGAGATGGAAGCCCAATCTATCGAATAAGACCAATTTTGTATCGATCGGTTAATTATTTCTTACAAAAAATTAAAATTATAAAAATAAACAAATGTGCCACGCCTCCTTTGAATTACTAATTGTATGCTTGTATTATTTATGTATTACATTATAAAATCTGATTTTTTTGCGTTAATATTTGAAAACTATTCACTGGCTCAATGTAAAAAAAAATTCCTAACGATTTACGTGAAATTCGGTTAACAAGAAATGTTTCGGTGGCTATTTCGAGTTCGTGTTAACGGGATCGACTGCATTTGTTTTTCGCGTTTTTCTCAAAACTATAATTTTCAACACTTAGGTACACTTTTCTCCAAATCTATTGAATATTTTTTAATAATTTTTTTTGTGTGTTATAAAACCATTTTAGATCTATTTAAGTCACCTAATTTAGTCTTACAAATTAAAAAAAAATATTTCATTATTTTACACTTTTCATTGTTGAAAATCAGAATTTTTATCAATGTAGAATATAATGTTTTAAAAATAGAATTTAAAAATTATTTTAGGCAAAAAAATAGGTGACTTAATTAGATCTAAAATATTTTTATAACACACAAAAGAAATTATTAAGAAATATTTAATAGATTTGGAGAAAAGTGTACCGAAAAAATACTTGTATTTTTGAAAATTCGTAATTGTATGTTTCAAAAGATGTCTTTTTTCAAAAATAATAATTTTTAAAAATAGGATTCTTTGGTGTAAATATAATAATAAAAGTGCAATTTATAATTTGGTACAATTTTTTTTATTGTACCATAATTTTTAAATGATTTAGAGCCTTTCGAAATCAATACTAAGAATTGGTCATTTTTGCTGTCGCTAACTATGATCCCCCCTTAAGTTTGGTTACAATACATTCCCTTTGATTAGGTTGGATGGATGGATATGTGACCATTGAGTTTGATCAAAGACTGTCACAGATATTGGATAATTTCTTCATCGATGATGGTGGCAATTGAATTGTTTTTAAGGTTCATGTACACCGACAACGTGGACTTTACAGGCTTCAAAGACGGCTACAAGACTGAAAGCTCCGCAAGGTAGTGATGAGTGCTAATTGTCGGACATTTCTAACAGCCGCGTATAAGTTACTTTTCACCCTTTAAAATAAAGAATTAACAGAGTCTCTTTATCTTTAGAGTCAAATGGCAACATCATAGAAAGCTAAACTTTTTGTATTCGATAAGGTCCTCAAACCAGATGCCCCTCAAGAATTAGTGTATAACAAAACAGTTAAGGCCATTGTGAAAGGTAACGTCTTAGTTTGTGTTTCTATCTTTATTGTGAATTTTAATAATGCGGACGGAACTAAGACGGAAAGGAACTATTCAACGACTGAACGCGAATGCCTGGCAGCTATCGTATCTTACAAGATACGCGAACACAAAAGCCCTTCCCACAGCAGAAGCTCCAGAAGTAAAAAAGTTCTTTGTAGATGAGGTTCTCATAACTCATGGTGCTCCAGATCCATCATTACAGATCGAGGACAAGTGTTTCAGTCAAAGCTCATTGCCGAAATCAACCAACAATGCAGCTTTGTGCATCGAAAGACCACTGCTTACCATCCACAGACGAACGGACTCACGGAACGTTTTAACAAAACTCTTGCAACCATGCTTTCTATGTACATAGATGTAGAACAGAAAAAGTAGGACGACATTTTGCCATACATAACATTCGCGTATAACACCTCCAAGCAAGATACTACTGGACATACTCCTTTCTTCTTGACTTTTGGGAGCTAGGCGGAAACGACACTAGACGCTACGTTCCAATATCCTGTTGAAGACGGAAAATCTGATCATGTCGCTAAAATGTTGAATTCTGCTGAGGAATCTTGCCAGTTGGCGCGAATTCGTACACTTGCAGCACAGGAAAAAGACAAGCGTCGTTATGATTCAAAGCATCGTTCAGTTCTATACCATCCTGGTGATTTAGTGTGGATCTTCATTCCCGTGCGCAAGGTGGGTCTCTCCGAGAAATTGCTAAAAAGGTATTTTGGTCCCTTTCAAGTGCTTCGCCGGCTCTCGGATGTTACCTATGAGGTTCAGGAATTTCGATTCGTCGTTGAAAAGACGCAAGCCGAGAGATTGTCCACGTACTGCGGATGAAGCCCTATCACCCACCGGAGGCACAGAAGGACCCTTTTTCGGACTCTAAGAAGAGACTTGATGAATCAAGCAGCAGGGACTCGTTGAATCAAGATCTGAACACCGATGCCCTCAAGACGACACACCCCTATACTGGACCCATAACCAGATCGCGATCAGAGAAATATTCCTCATGACAGCGAGACGATGTTCTCTTACGGAGGGGGTAATGACACAGTGCTCGATGGCGCACTCGAAAGAGTGCTGGAGACTGGACAGATTTCCCTCGGTTCAAAACCCAGCTCTTCTGTATCTTTAATTTATCGCATATTATAAATTATTTATTATTTGATAATTTGTCTTGAATTATGTAAATTATTATTTCATGTAGTCCTTACTTTATATGAAAATACCTTTCAATCCCATAATTCCTCACACTGTATATAAGCGAGTTGCTTATACACAGTGTGGTTGTTCTTCTATGGAATTTATTAAAGCTTCGTCTGTTTCAATATATCGTGTACTTCCTTATACTACGTGACAATATGTCGTAAAATATAAGGCAATAATGAAGCTAAATTTCTTTTGGAAGAAATCTTACAATTATAACAAACTGGTGCTAAAAAACTTTTTTTAAAAACTTTTTCACCTATAAAGAATTTTCAAAGGAAATGAAACACTATCAGCAAACACAATAAATTTTACATTATAATAAAATCCAAAATATATATTTCAAATTTTATAAAATTATGAGAATTATGTATGAAACCAGTAATTTTATACTTGCAATTTTGCAGAGTCATATTGATGTCCATCTATTCTTTGGGATGTAATTATTTTGAACATTTAACTCTTTTCATTTCAGATGAAAGAAGTTTATGCGAAACAAAAAAGTGGATTTGTGTTTGTGAAAGAGACATATTTGATAAACCATACACGTCTTCCAGCTCAGAAGATGAATCGATTGATTAGTAAGTTTCGCTTTTTTTAAATAAAGTGTCATGGTTATATAATTTAAACTTATACTGACTCTTTTAGCCATCAAGCAACTACCTAGTACTGTAATTTACCAATACATGTATTCAATGATATATATTTGCTATCAATTCATAAACCTTAATTTAAATTAATACCCAGTAAATTCTCTCCAGTACCCCCTTGGTGTTCTGAAAAGTGCGGATATCAGAATATGTAATTATATTCGGAAATCGCTACATAAACCTAAAGATTGCCCTAATACATGTTGAGGATGGGGCCTCGGAGTAACCTCCCTATGACGAAAATTTCCGGAGCAACGGCTCAAACGACTCAAAAAATTAAAGAAATATGCCCGGTGAATCCATTGTTGGTTTTTTTTTTGTGGTTTTGGTTCGAATTATCGTCGCACTAGAGCTGCACGAGGGCTATTGGCGACGGGCGTCGTATTTTAGAACCATAGTCAAGTGACGAGCCAACACCTGAATAGGCAACCAACGCAACCGTTAAGGGCGACATCGTACGCAGCGTTAGGACTTTGAAGGATATTTAACGTGCACTCCCTTACACGGGGTATTATTCGTCGGACATTTTTGGCTGCACGGGCCGTTTATAGGTCGGCAGCTATTTCGGCGACGCCCGGACCCGAACCTGGGACCTTCCGCATGCTAAGCGAGTGCTTAACCGACTGGGCTCCCCAGCCCCCATCCATTGTTGGAGTGCGGGGGACTTTTTAATGAATAGTAAAAAAAGGCGTTTGATAATTGTATTTGTACGTTCTGCCGTGTTTACTGGAATTATCAACTATGCCAATTTGTGGACGGCGCTCCTTTGCAGCTCAGCAAGTCGTCCCAAAAATGTACTCTCGGGATGCTGCCCAAAACCCAACACTGATAGGTCGGGATTACTTGGAACAAACTCCAAGGTAACAGTGATGCCACTGGATTCATCTTAAACTTTGCCAGGAATCTTGGAATTTTTATGATGACCTATAAACTATACCAACTTTTCTATGGTTCACAAAACGTGCTGGAAGAATTATTTTTGCCTCCGTTCGATAAACTATTGGACAATTAACCCTTTCAGTCCCAGTGATGCCATTTGGCATCATCACCTTCAATATTTTTTTCAAATTTTTTATGTCCCGTTATGACATCCAAACACACATCATTCGATTCTTCATCCTTTGTTCTATCAGACAATATTTTACATTAATCTCAATAGAAGTCAGAACTACTATTTTTTTTATTTAGAAAATAGTCAACAAGCGTTTCTCCTGATTTTTGATAAGTTCACTTCAGTTCCACATATTTAAAACAAAATTTAAACTATTTCGGTTAAAATAATTACTAAATTTTTTTTAATAATATGGTCAGGTACCTTAAAATATATAACTCGAAGTGTTTTTTTATCTTATATATATATTTTTATTTTGTTGTTTTCCACAGTTAAAGAATTTTGGCATTGTTTCAAAAACCATATAAAAAATTTAAATGAATTTTTTTTCTTATGGAATTCGTATATTTGACCTAAAATAAGCTTATTTTGTGAATATCAGATGTTTCTGTAGTGTAGTAAATTTTTGGGACTGAAAGGGTTAAGGAAGACTTTCCAGGAGCTCCAAACGCCGAGTAAGATCTCGAGAAGTTCATCGGACATAAAAGTGGGTACCAGCTTAGTTGAATTAAACCATACCAATCTAAAGGTAGATCTGGAAAAAGCACAATTAAAAATGGAAGTCATAGAGCAACAGCTCCAATAAATGACCACTGCACAACAGCAATACCTCAGAAAAATGCTGTTAGACAGCCATAAAAAAATTCAACTAAGCAAAGCCATCGATTATAGCCGCCCCTTCCAAGGCTGGCAGGGCTTTGCTTGTAGCTGACCACCCCCCCCCCCTCAAGTCCTAGGTCGTCTTGATATACTCTTAAATGGATTTGTTTCGCATTCTTGGAAGATGTGTATGGAATGTTTTCTAGCTTTGGAAAACAAGATGAGCTCGCCGCGCAAAGCCAAAGACATGTGGCAGCACCGTGACGGCATTGTGACGTATCGTTGGACTACTGCGGCACTGTGATATTGTGACGTTGAACACCCGGGCAATTGTTAACTTGTATATAATCAAAGTGCACTGTAAATATTTTGGAGCTATATTGTTTTGATTTTGTTATGTTTAGTTTCATTAAAGTTGTTGTTGTTATTACGAAATGATTGTTCTTTTGCCTGATCCCTACACGACCTTTAGCTCCCAAATCTGGTGACCTCGGACTTTGGGATATGACGGCTTCAGTCATTTTCGTTAATTTTAACTTTTATTTAAAATTCTAAATTCAAAATTAGTTTATTTTCTTTAACAGTTAATCACTTAATGGTTGGTAAGTAACTTTTCCTTGGTCTGCTGCTTGGTGTACTTTCAAATACTGTCTTGTTTTGGGATATTTACTGAAAGTGTATTTTACTTGTATTTAATATTAGTGTGTTTGTAATTGCTTTTTCAAAATGTTAAACAGTGAAGATGTTACCGAACCTTCGGAGACTGATATTCATAAAATTTCTGTTCGTTTGCCCTCATTTTGGCCGGAATCTCCTGAACTATACTTCGCCAGTATTGAGGCAAGTTTCCAATTGAGCGGAATTGTTTCTGAGACTACCAAGTTTCTTTCCCTGATAGCCGCTCTTGACCTGCAAACCATGTTGGTCGTAGCGGATTTGATCCGTTCACCGGATCCGAAAATACCGTACACGGTTGTTCGGGATAGGTTAATCAAAGAGTATACTGTCTCTGAGGTTCGGCGCATTCAAACTGTACTCAAAGACTTGTGTTTGGGAGACCTTAAACCTTCTGCCTTTTTGCGTCGAATGCGTGAGCACGCCGGGTCAGGTTTTTCGGAAAGTGGTTTAAAATCTATTTGGCTCTCTCATATGCCCAGCTCTGTCCAGTCTATTTTAAGTACGCTGGATGACAAGGATTTAGCTGGCTTGGCTACAGCAGCCGATAAAATATTTGATGTAACCAACTTCGAAAAGAGTCAATTTTGCGACTCTATTCAAACTGGCTTGCCCACTAGCACACCAGCTTCCAAAACTGGCTTAACTGAACCCAATGTTTTGGCCTTGCAGACCCAAGTTGATGGACTTGCGGCAGAAGTTCAGTCCCTACACAGTAAAATTGACATGCTGCTAAAAAACCAACAATTTCGTGGTCGTTCTCGTGGCCGTTCATTTTCACGCAATGTGGCAGAAGGCACTCCGTCAAAGGAATTTGGTCTGTGTTGGTACCATAAAAATTTTGCCGATAAAGCTAAAAGGTGCATTCAACCTTGTTCTTATGCTCCAAAAAACTAGGTAGCCCTTGTTCGGAGTTGGTGACCCCGGCTGAAAGTGGGAACCTTAGTCACCGATTGTTTATGTCTGATCGTAGTACTAGATTACGTTTTTTAATTGATAGTGGTTCTGATGTAAGCTTACTACCAAGGACTTTTAAAGGTAGTCGCACACCTACAAGGTATACTTTAAATGCTGCTAACGGTACATGTATAAAAACATACGGTTCAAAGTTGCTTGTTGTCGATGTTGGGCTCAGAAGGAGGTTTGCCTTTACATTTATCATAGCTGATGTTTCCAAACCTATTATTGGTGCTGATTTCTTACAAAAATTTGGTTTATTAGTGGACGTTCGCAATAAGCGATTAATGGATCCTGCAACTTCTTGTAAAAGTGTAGGTCAAATCTTACCCACCGATTACCTTACCCACCGATTACCCCTCACCGGGAACCTTAGTCACCGATTGTTTATGTCTGATCGTAGTACTAGATTACGTTTTTTAATTGATAGTGGTTCTGATGTAAGCTTACTACCAAGGACTTTTAAAGGTAGTCGCACACCTACAAGGTATACTTTAAATGCTGCTAACGGTACATGTATAAAAACATACGGTTCAAAGTTGCTTGTTGTCGATGTTGGGCTCAGAAGGAGGTTTGCCTTTACATTTATCATAGCTGATGTTTCCAAACCTATTATTGGTGCTGATTTCTTACAAAAATTTGGTTTATTAGTGGACGTTCGCAATAAGCGATTAATGGATCCTGCAACTTCTTGTAAAAGTGTAGGTCAAATCTTACCCACTTTATCACCTAGCGTAAAAACTGTAATTAGCACCGGTGGTAGGTTTCACGAACTACTTGGCGAGTTTTCTGATATTACAAAGTTCCAATCTCAGCCTCTTAAGATTAAGCACGATACAGTGCATCATATTCAGACTGTAGGACCTCCCGTTTGCTCAAAAGCTAGAAGGTTGCATCCAGCTAAACTCAAAGCAGCTAAAGATGAGTTTGCTTTTATGCTCGAGCACGGGATCTGTAGACCTTCCAAAAGTCCTTGGGCCAGCCCTTTGCACATGGTCCCAAAAAACAACTCTGATTGGAGACCGGCGGTTGACTATCGCATTTTGAACTCTAAAACTCGTCCTGATAAGTACCCATTGCCTAATCTTCAGGATTTTACTCAAGGTTTGGCAGGCAATAAAATCTTCAGTAAAATTGACTTAGTCCGTGCTTTTAACCAAATCCCTGTCTTCGAGCCTGACATCGAAAAAACTGCTGTCATTACACCTTTTGTTTTTTTTTGAGTTTGTATTTATGCCTTATGGATTATGTAATGCTCCGCAGACCTTCCAAAGGTTTATCAATGAGGTACTATTTGGCCTTGATTTTTGCTTTGCTTATCTTGACGATGTTCTCATTGCAAGCAAGGACGAGGTTGAGCATGTTAAACATTTAAGATTAATTTTTGAAAGATTACTTAAATATGGTCTTACTATTAATGTCAATAAGTGTACTTTTGGAGTAAGTGAAGTGTCCTTTCTTGGCCACTTGGTGGATGATTTTGGATGTAAACCTCTTCCCGATAAAACAGAGGTGATCACAAATTACCCTAAGCCTAAAAACATAAAGGATTTACAAAGATTTCTTGGTTGTGTTAATTTTTATAGGCGTTTTGTCCCACATGCTGCTGACTTGCATGCTCCATTAAATCATCTACTTCGTGGTCGCAAGAAAAATGACAAAAGCCTAATTGAATGGACACCACTTTTAGACGAGACTTTTGAAAAATGTAAACTTTCAGTTGTAAATGCTACACAATTAGCCCATCCTGAGCCAGATTGCGATCTTGCTTTGTTTACAGATGCAAGTGATTTTGCAGTGGCTGGGGCTTTACATAAAGTAACGCCAAAAGGTTTTGTTCCTTTATCATTTTTTCTAAGAAATTGAATAATGCACAAACTAAATATTCTGTTTTTGATAAAGAACTTACTGCTATTTATTTGTCGATTGTTAATTTTAGATATATGTTAGAAGGTCGAATTTTTCATGTGGTTACTGATCACAAACCTTTGACTTACGCCTTTGCACAAAGTTCTGAGAAGTATTCTCCGAGACGTTCACGTCAATTAGAATTCATTTCACAATTCACTACTGACGTACGATTTATTGAAGGGTCTCAGAATTTTGTTGCGGACGCTTTGTCAAGAATTGAATCAATTGAAATGCCCATAACATTTGATTTTTCTGATCTTGTAGAAAAGCAGCAGACCGACGATGAGTTACGTGAACTTTTAGATGACACTTCCAAATCCAGTCTTTGCCTTAAACATGTTAATTTACCTGGTTTTACTGGTGCTGTGTGTTGTGATGTGTCTGGCGATAAAGTACGTATCTTTATACCTAAAGCACTCAGGCGCAAGGTCTTTGAATCGGTTCATAATTTGGCTCATGTCGGCACTCGTGCAACCATTAAGCAGGTCACGGCAAAGTATGTTTGGCCGTCTGTAAGGAAGGACTTAACTGAGTTTTGCCGCTCATGCCTATCCTGTCAAAAGGCTAAAGTGCATAGGCATACGACCTCTCCTCTTGGTTCTATCCCTGTGCCTAATGCTAGGTTTCAACATATCCACTTGGATCTTATAGGTCCCTTGCCTTTGGCCAAAACGTTCAAATACTGCTTGACCGTAATTGACCGTTATACTCGCTGGATCGAAGTGGTCCCACTTGCGGATATGTCCACCGAAACGGTTTGTTGGGCTTTAATTTTTAACTGGATAGCCCGTTTTGGAACCCCTTCGCAAATTACTTTTGATCAAGGAGGTCAATTTAGATCATTTACCTATCTAAATTTCTTAAAGTGTTTTGGAATAGAGGGGTTACGGACAGCAGCTTATAATCCAAAAGCCAACGGTTTCATTGAGCGCAAGCACAGGACCATAAAAGCGTCCTTAATGTGCTATACGGATTCTACTTGGATTGATGCTTTGCCACTGGTGCTTTTGGGATTAAGAACTGCCATTCGAGAAGACTTTGGCCATACTTCTGCTGAATTAGTTTATGGACAAACTTTAAGGTTGCCTGGCGAATATTTTACTAGCCATAAGCATGATATTTCGCAACCCGAGTTTGTTTCTAAATTGCAGAAAGCTTTTTCTGAAGTGCGCCCTGTCCCCTCAAAGTGGCATAGTTCACGCTCAATATATGTCCCTAAAGATCTTGATTCTTGTACTCATGTTTTTGTTAGAACAGATGCTGTACGTAGAAGCCTACAACCTCCATATGAAGGACCATTCCGCATTATTAAACGGCGCCCAAAGGTTTACTACGTGGAGGTAAAGGGATCTAAGAAATGGATATCCCTTGATCGTCTTAAGCCAGCGTTCTTGCCCACAGATAGTTCCCAGCAGGATGCCGAAGACCCTAGCCCTAGTCCATCTCCAAGTCCACCACCAACTACTTATGTGACGAAACGAGGCAGGACTGTTCGTTTCCGGTTTCCACCCGAAAACTCCGGGGGGAGTACTGTGGCAGCACCGTGACGGCATTGTGACGTATCGTTGGACTACTGCGGCACTTTGATATTGTGACGTTGAACATCCGGGCAATTGTTAACTTGTATATAATCAAAGTGCACTGTAAATATTTTGGAGCTATATTGTTTTGATTTTGTTATGTTTAGTTTCATTAAAGTTGTTGTTGTTATTACGAAATGATTGTTCTTTTGCCTGATCCCTACACGACCTTTAGCTCCCAAAGACAAAATCCGTGTGTTCTGCAGGGTGCGCCCCCCGAGTGATGCGGAGAAGAAAGCAGGGAGTGAATGTATCGCCTATAAAGCTCACCTCCAAGGAGGAACAAAGAAAAAGATGGGTTGAGCATTTTCAGGAGACTTTGAATAGATCTGACCTAACGGTATTGGAGAACATCCCGGAACAACCGCTGGAACATTTGAATATAAACACGGGTCCAATTCCAAAACATGAGGTGCTACAAGCAATAAAATTGCTAAAATGTGGTAAAGCTGCTGGCAGTGACAACCTACCTGGGGAACTCTTCAAGGAGAGTTCAGAGATGGAATCTGAAGTTTTGACTGACCTATTTAACAAAATTTTAGAAAATGAAAAGTGGCCAAAAGATTGGGATGAGGGACTACTAGTTAAGCTACCAAAGAAAGGAGATTTATCTGATTGTGACAATTGGAAAGGAATTACTTTGGGAAATGTCACCAGTAAAATTTTTACAAGAATAGTTCTCGAAAGAATGAAAAAAGAAATAGACAAGAAATTAAGACCAGAACAGGCTAGTTTCAGAGCCAACCGGTCTTGTGTAGACCATATTGCAACACTGAGAATAATTACAGAACAATCAATCGAGTGGCAATCTGCAGTGTACATGAACTTCATTGACTTTGAAAAGGCCTTCGAAAGTATCCATAGGGATACATTATGGAAAAACCTCAAATATTATGGAATCACTGAATGCTTTGTTAACATTATCAAAAATATATATGACAATTATCGCATCAGAGTCATTCATGGTGGAACAGTTTTCTGTTATGGACAGACATCCAGTGGAAAAACCTACACAATGGAAGTAAGTTTTTCTTTAGCTTTTATTCTTGTTAAAACCGGCATGACTATAATTTTCAAATTACGAAATTCAACCTTCGGAGCAGGGATCGAACCAGCAATCTTAGGACTATAATAGGCGTGCGCGCTACATCACTAAGACGGATCTATTCAGTTTTACTCATTTTATTAAAGACATAAATAAAGATGCATTTTTTTATTCTCTAACTTTTACATAACAATTATATTTTATTGCATTCTTATTTATCTTGCAGATTTCGGTAATAGCCGATATACGAGTCGGTGAAAATTTACAAGGTCATGTTGGAAATCATTCATTGAATTTTGAAGCCTCTTACGCCATGGCATTGCCTTTGGGTCCAGTAACTAAACCGGTAAAAATTTAGAAATTCGTAGGGAAAGACACTTTTCCCTCCTTCGGTAGGAAAAAAAGGGAGCTTCCTTTTAAACAATAAAATTAAAAATCTAGGGACACATGCTTTAATCAAAAATCGAAGCAAGAGCTATATTGTTTTGTTTAAAACTGTATTTGCAAACCAGCTAACCCTTTTTGTATGATTTAAAGATACAATTATATATTGAGAAAATAACTGAAATTTAAAAACATCTTCACTCAATATTACATGAAGGGATAAACGATCCTAAGGATATGTAGCATTTTTAAATACTTGGAGATGTAGCATTTGTAGTAGATTGTAATATATTATCGAAATTTGTCAGTTAGCCCGGCCCAAATGCCACCGAACAAATATTGAAACGCTAATTATGACAACGGTTGCAAAACATTAGATTTATGAACATTACGGTGGCATAAGACAATTGAGGCGTTTAATGGTAGTGAGATTGAGTACATAACATTGGGTTGTTGAAAATTAAAGCAACCCAAATGGGGTACGGCGATAATTCTACGTTTGGCTCAAGGAAAACTACCATATTTTTCAATTTTATTTAACTTTATTACTTAGGTCCCTTGACAAGCTTTTCTGGAATCGAAGGAATGACATACATCAAATCTTAGTTCATTGATACCCTAAACTTAACAGACAAGACATCGAAATTCACTTGGCATTCGTGAAACCAGAGAGCAACTATAGACTAGTTTGAAAGAACGCTATAGGAATGAAAGATCAGGTGCGTAAATGCGCAGATAAAATGCGTTTATAATTTTTTTAATTGCGACTAACGCTGTAACTACCTGGAAATAACCTAGCGAAAAATTTAAATTTTTCAGAGACGGTGGTCCGTCGGTTGTTCGAGACATATCCTCCGTCTTCCGGATGGACATTTCGTGAGTCAAAAGCAAATCGCTCGACTGTTTTGTTCTTCAATCAATGTATGTTATCATTCTCATAAAACAAGACCCCAATCCCCTTTGGAACATGTCAATTTTACACTATATAACTATTTGGGTCAAAAATTTATGTTGTTTCGATGACTTATCAGCAAATTTGTATCTATCCTATGAATAAATAGTACCTGGATAAAAATGAAACTTTCCAAGGATTTATGCGTGCGGGTGTTACTTATGGAAGCTAGAGGACGGGCAGACCCGGTTACTGAAATATCCTGCGGCTGCATTCCTCGTGGAGAATATGGAAATGGCCTAGATATATAAGAACAGAAGAGAGAAGCAGTGTGATTCAAAAAAAGGTAAGGTACACTAAGGCATGATTCCATTTCAGAGAATCTTATACAATACTCAAACTCTAATCATTTTCTGTTTTACTATATTTCACTTTATGCATCGGCAGTCTTGAAAGCCGCACTATCAGAATTTGCAACGAATCGATAGTTATGTAGAACTGAAGCTAGAAGTCTAATTTGCAAGAAGCTTGTTTAGTGGAAAGTACCACTATTTTTCGTGATATAATATCTAGAAGAGAACATCTAAAAATGCAAGCATGACTACTTAAGTTTGGTTACACTACATTTCTTTTGATTAGGTTGACGATGTAGCACCTGCATAACATAATTCCAAAACCTTAGCATTTCCAAGCCTAACAAGTCTTCCTATTTCTTTTCAGCTACTTCCATGGCCACGTGGCAAGGGCTCAGTTGCAGCAGCCTACTCAACTTTTTCATGTATGTGCTTGGCAACTTGCGTGAGTACGACACATGGGAGAGGGAGGGGGCGGAAGGAGGGTGATAAAGAGGACGTCTTCTCCTACTTACTCAAGTCAGAAGACAACACAGACCCGGAAATAGCCAACAATGGTAAGCTATAACGTTGTATATGGGAAAAGGGGATGCAAGCTTACAAAATTAGTGTTTTATTATTTAATAAAGCAAGTAATAGTTAAACATTAAGACGGCATATTTTAAAGAGTTTGTTACAATTGGGGAGGGGGGGGGGGGGTTATATCTACTAAATGAAGTTTTGAGCGTATAAATTTTTTTTTAAAAAATATTTTTTGTTGAATGATCACTTAAAGATTTTTTTTATAGATTTGAGTTTTTTTTTTTTACAATAATATAGAATTAAGTTTAAATGGCATAGGGAAATTGAATTCCATGTATCGGAAATAAAAAAGACGTCTAAAATTGTGGGATCCTAATCAGAGTATGGACCTATGCCAATAAGGTTTGTATTGGGTACAAAAAAGGAGATTAGTGTATTTACCTGAAATAGTGTAATATTTTAGGTCAACACAGAACTGGTGGCTTATTGTCAGTCATCAGTTCCCAGCATATATATTCACGCTGATGACGCCTTTTGCAAAAGCGGAATCCGAGAGAGGCTACGGGTACCGTGGCAACAACGGAGCAAAACAAATATATAAGTTAAGTTTACTCCCCCATATATAGGAATCAAACTTCATAGACTTAATTCTTTAAATTTTATTACCCGCCCCCTCCAAAAAAAGAGCTCAAATGGCCCAAAAAAGAAACCTAAATGCAATTTTTTTGCTACCTTTTTTCTGGTTTGTAACGGTCGCCACACTAAACTACGGATTTCGTTAAATTGATGGATGGATGGATGTTTGGGTTTTATGGCGCAAGGGCATCTAAGGCCATACTGCGCCAAACACCAAGTTTAATTAAAAAAATATATATTAAATAGGACATCTCTGCCAACGCCGACGATATTGTCCTGTTTACTGGTACAAAACCGGATTCAGAGAATATTGGACAGGTCAAAGCATCTTCTGCCCGCTATAGTCATCCCAAAATTTCCGGCTCAAAATCTTTCTCCCTCTCAATTTTTGCTACCGATCAGCGTAAGATTACCTCCGTTATAAATGGGGGTTTGCGTTTACAACAAACCCATTCCGGCTCTTAAAATAGAGTCGGAATTCAAATATCTGGGGTTACGTTTCAATAACAGAGGGCTTGTCCAGGCCAATCCAACAAGTACGCTTTCTAACGATGCCGACAAGCTTATGAAAGCCCCAACCAACGATTATATGCTTTTCGTCTTGCCTAAAACCCTTCACTCCAGTTTCCTTTTTAGAAGTTACTTAAATTCTCTTCGGCAGGCTGACGTCATTATTAGAAACTTCGTTATACAAGTTTGCCACCGTCGAAGGACAGCCCCCAATAATTATATTCATACAAAGATCTCGGGGGGGGGGGGGGGGGGGTAGAGATTAGTAGTATCCGATATCCGAGCCGTTATTCCCGAGTTACGAAAGAACGCCTCAGCAATAGATACTAGGGAAGAAAAAATTGACCCGGCCTCTGTTGAAACTGCTACACGTTCTCCAAATACCTTCACGAGGATAACGAAATTCTATTAGAGCAATATATGGAAAGCAGAGTTCAAAAGTGTGAGGACATGAACAGTCAAATTGTAAACGTATTCGGTGACGATCCAGCGTGATTAGGTAAGGCATGAATTATTGTCGCACTAGAGCTACACGAGGGCTATTGGCAACGGTTGTCGTATTTTAGAATCACAGTCAAGTGACGAGCCGACACCTGAATAGGCACCCAACGCAACCGTTTAGGGCGACATTGTACGTCGCCAACGGTCAAGACAGTCAACCCCCGCGAATACAAATGCCACCCCTCTCAAAATCGGAGAAACGAACAACCCTGTTAGGGGTCAGTTCAAAGAAAAGAAAGATCATTCTATTGCTAAGGTCGTTAGACAAGTTCATGTCCAGTTAGGACCACTCCAATACTTCGGTAATAATTTACTGCATTTAAGTCAAATGTGATTGATGTAGATGAAGAATGGAGGTTCAAGTGACATGGAAAAGATGATTTACCTAAGATGCTGTGTGTGAAGCCGTTTAAGGAAAGAGTACTGTATGGTAAATGATTTTTGTTTCGCTTTCTATTTTTGCAGTTTATATCGATTGAACTCATTTGAATAGGGTATCTTTAATACGGAATAAATAGATAACAACAAGCGAGTGAGAGTTTAACCGTTTATAAATAACAAATTATATTATTCCCGAATACAAAGAAATTAATTGCCCCTTTCATATGTTCCCATTCTGTTTACCACCTTGCCTAGAATTCTAAGGGATAAGTAAATTGATGAAAATGCGATCTTGTTTTTACTACATAAGTTTAATTAAGTTCCAAAAAACTATACAATTCATACGACCGAACGAGTGGGAGCAGGCACCCAAATGTATCCCGTGTAGTTTACGGCGTCAGGATTTTTTTTCACCATGTTAGATTTAAGTTGAATCAGCATCTACAAAGAGTTTGTGGTAGGATATTTAACCGCACAATTCGCTTTCGGGAGGATAGTTTCTATCCCATACATGCTGGGATAACAATGTCTGAAGTTATTGTTAGTAGACAGTTAATATAGCGTTCAATTATGATTTATTTTTTAATTTGTAAAAACTTTTGCAGGTTAACGGAAAGAAATATTTAGCAGCCTCATGGAAAAGAATCCAGACAAAATCCCGTTGAGTTTTCCCTTTACAATGAGCAAAATCAGTTATTTTTTTTAGATATTTCTAAATAAATAGCAATGTCTTCGTGAAACGCAGAGTGAAGGCCAAAATCTATTGTTATTTTCGAAAAAATTCTGATGGCCAGAAGTAAATGGCAACCGAACGACATACTGTCCATTAGAATTTCGACCAAAATTCTCCAAAAAATGCTGCTCACAGCCCTCATACTGGTCTGCGAGTCCCTCACACTCTTCCATTTCCCAAAGATACAGCCTTGTTTAAAATATCTTCATTTATAGTTAAATTACAGTAAGAAATATGTGAAGAAACGTTTTTAAGGCGAATTTCACTCACACCTCCTGAATCAACCATATCTAGGGCTCCCACAACAATAAAGCCAAAGACTGTTTCTTGATATAACAAATTACTCGAACCATATAACACTTACCGGATCTCAAAATATAAAAGTATAGGACACCAATTAAACCATCAATCTATTAGGAATATAAAAACTAGGGTCAGCAAGTACAATTTCCTCTAGAATGTCTATCTTTTCTACCAATAAACTTTCGAAGGAGACAAGCCTTATTTTTGGAACAACCAAGAAATCCATAAACTCTCTATAATTTCCTTCAGAGTTCGAAACAGTATTCTGAGCCATTTGCTTCACATTCGTGACCGACCCAGTTATTTCAGCTAAGCTGGTCAAGGACTTTACCTTAGAAAGTCGTAGTCTAGCCGCAGCCTCGACAGTTAAAAAGTTACTCATAGAACCATTATCGAGCAGAAATCTCAAGATTCAGTGATTTCCACTGGAATCATAAGCTTATACAATAGCCGTACTCAGGACAACTTTTTTGTCAACTTGTTTGTTCAACCCTACCTGACCGAGCAATGAACTAGTCGAGGAGTTCAAAACTGGCAAATTTGAAACCGTCTCATCACTTTGATCCGATCGCGATACTGGTTGGCTTCCAGCACCATCCTGGGTCTGCACAACATGTGAAATGACAGCCCCTCTTTCTCCAGATACCCTACGAGTTCTATCAGTCCTGTGAAGAAGAGTATTACGAGTTTTCAGTTTACATTGAAAGCAAAATAAACCTTTATTACAGGTTGCAGCAGTATGACCTTGCACCAAACACAAACGGCATAGATTGTACTTTTTTACAATGCTAAATCTAGACGAGACATCCATACTTTTAAATGTAACGCATTTATATAAAGGAAGTGAGCATGATGACTCGCAGACCACACATTTGTTCGATCAATTATTTACAACTAAACTACGTTCTCTATTCATATGTTTAGGTTTTGGGATCTCAGCCGTATTTTTGTGAAAGTTGTCCAGCAACTGGCAGCGCCTTTCAAGAAATACCAGTAAGTCTTCCAGTTCAGGAACCTGATTTGGTTGCAAAAGACATTTCAAATAGTTTTCGAGATTCCCTGTCAATTTTTTGAAGCAGAATGTTAATCAAAATTGAAGCAGACAGGTTATTCAAACCAAATTTCAACAACTCTAAAGCCCTTATAGCTTTCCTAGTCGAATCAATTAAGTGTCTTAAACCAACCTAAGACTCACTGATAACCATTTCCAACTTAAAAATATTTTGGACATGAGAGTCAACAATTAGTCGCTTGTTTTCAAACCGACTATAGTAAGTGCTGCAAAAAGATTCAAATGTATCTGAAGAGGTCTGCAACAATTTAGCTGGGCCTTTCGAAGCCGCATTCAAATAGAAAAGTCTTTGGTTATTGTCTAGCTTTTCGTATTCCGATATTAAACTCTGGAATTGATGTTTAAAGTTATCCCAGTCCTCATATAAGCCCGAGAGCTGAGGTAGAGGAATTTCTGGTAGTTTGACACTCAAAACTTTTGGACCACTGTTCGACACCGCAAAATTAGAAGCAGGGAACAACCTAGAACGAAAGCAATCAAGCTTTACTTCAATTTCGTCTACCCTAGCTTCCAAGTTACGCAAGTCGTGGTCATTTTTGTCTGTGTCAACAGTATCGGGTAATTCAAAGTATAAACCCCTTAAGTCTTCTATAGACTTCCTTAGCGATTCACAATTACTTAATTTAATTTCAATTCCCTTCTTAACCTCCAGGGGAACACTGACATTTCTCAAGATCAGTTAAGAATTTTTCCATGTCAGTTGCCTTAGCTTTCAAGGAGCCTTAATTTAATTTCAATTCCCTTCCTAACCTCCAGGGGAACACTGACATTTCTCAAGATCAGTTAAGAATTTTTCCATGTCAGTTGCCTTAGCTTTCAAGGAGCCCAACTTACGGTTTAGTGTTGTAATATCCATTATAAAAAGTTACAGAGACCAAGACAAAAAATGAAATAAATACCTAATAAATTCAAAAATACTCATAAGTAATTAAATTCAATTCAGAAAACAACCATATTCACTGGCGCAGTATGACCTTACATGCCCTTCCGCCATAAAACCCAAACATCCATCCATCCACCATATTCACTACTGGTTTTCAATCGACCAATCCGGTTAACGGACCAAAAAAGTGGTGACTAATTCCCAACTTAAATGTGATTATGGTGAAAAGAGACTAGTGGACTGTAAAACTAATATTTATTGAATAAACAATTAAAAAGGCATAACGAGAACAACAATAAACTAATCAACAATTGAATAACAAGACAAGACTTACGACCATTATTTATCAGACCTAAACCATTATCCATATGCAGTGGTAGTGACAGAGGAAATCCATATTAAAACTTTAAAATTAGGCTTAACACTGGAGAATTAAGATTGCCGCAACGTGAAATCTGAAATCATAAACTAACAATCTGTGCATCGGCGCGAAGCGCCCTTTCACATTCATCGAAAACGTCCCATAGGGCATAACTTAAAAACAAGAATCAAATAGCCAGGCGAACCGGCTGGTCTAAAAGATGAGAATAAGAACTCACGAGCCGAGAGTCCTGGGACGATAACTAGAACTCACGAGCCGAGAGTCTATGGAGCAAGCATGCTGAACAGGGCCAACATCTTCTCCTCCTTGCTGGAGCAGGCTGCCAGGGCAGCTGCGTTTTTCTTGAACGCCTCTAGATCTCCGAAAACGTCAGCAATGGCGTCTTTGACGGATCTCAGGGCAGCCAATAGGGAGGTAGGACCTTCCTCCTCTAGGCGTGGCTTACGTCGGTTCTGCCACCTGGTGGAACTCTCTGGAAGCTCCCTTTTGGGGGGCTTTGGCCTCTCCGGGCAGGCCGCTGAGGAACTGAGGTGGGGCCCACAACAATTCGCACAGCGGCGGGTCTGATCAACCTCTCGGGTGGGACACGCACGAGAGTCGTGGCCGAGGCCACAATACCTACACCTGGGGTCCATATGGCAGAGACTGCTCACATGGCCGTACCCCTGGCAGTTATAACATTGGGGAACTCTGGCAATCTTCCTGTATGGTTCGAAGGAGACCTTCTTACCCAGGAGAATGCTTTGTTCAAATAGGACCTTGTAGTTGCCCGTCCGAACAACTACTACTTGGAAAATCGGGAGGGGGGCCTTTGTCCGAGCTTTGGTCAGCTGGACGACCCGTTCGATAATGAATCCTTCCGCGGCGAGCGCGGAGGAGATATTCGATGGGGGCTTCGATTGGGCTCTATAACACTGCCTTCTTCTTATATATTAGGCTAGCCAACTTGGCGGCCGCCAACTTGCGTAAAACGCCAATAAGCGCCTACAGGCGCCAACAGCTTCTCTGGATCAGTTATTGGTTCCTCCCCAAGAAGATACGTTTCAACTTGATGACTTCCTGCCTTTCGAATTATTAAGCAAAAGAGTGTGAAATGGACAACGAAGGAAAAGTTTATATCTGTATACGGTGCCGTTTGCGATCAAATATTCTATGGTCGACGAGTCTCTTGATATCTGTTCTATATTGTGTCATAAATGTATGTGTACTGTAATACTAAAAGTTAAAATAAAGGATTAAGCTATTAAATCAAAGTAGATTATAATTTATTTTTTAAATCAAATATTTTTTTGTGTCCATTAAAAATAAACGACACACGATAAAAGTGTGATCTTTGAATTTGTCCGGAAAAAAGGATTTTCAGCACTTATAAAAAGGTACAAAAAATTTAATCATCGTTTTTTTTGCAAGGATTTTAGTCCCGAAGGTTAGGCTGTATACTTTTTAAGATCTTTTAAATTTTCGTTTGCATTTTACGTTAATTTTTAAACTCTCAGAGCATTTATTCTTAATATTTTTGGTGACAAAAGATGGATGATAAAATAACTTTCCTTTGCTATAGATGTTTGTGTGATAGTTTAATGCCCTTACATTCAAGTCAACTTAAAATAACATCTAAAAATCCTTGTTCTCATTATTTAAGACAATACCTATCCCTTTGACAATTATAAGGGCTTTTGTTGTAAATCGATAAAACATTCTCATCCATGTATGTCAATATCATTTCCTGAGTCAGGGTAACATTCAATACAAAGAAATCATCCCTTAGACCCGGAGACAGTAGGTCGTCTAATTCGCCTTCTTCAATGTATTCAACGTTTGGTGCATTACCGCAGGACTCTAATCAGCACTGTAAATATAAAATGGTACATTGAAGTCCCACTTTTTTACAGCTGCATTTGCTGCCAACTCAAGCCTTTTTGCATTGGCATGATATAATTTTTAACAATGCCTGCGGAGCTGCTTGTTTATACTTTGGGACTGGTGTTAGGTGTGTTAGGCCGCCAATTTCCTTCTTAAAGCTCCACTTAAGGGGGTCTTTTTCATACCCCATCCACGTTTGAACTTGCGTGATATTGAACCGCATCCCTAGTTGGAGGTAGTCGCGCCAAATTGAATTTCGCATTAGTTGCAGCTTTAGCAAAGTGAAGATAGTGTAACTCATCGACAGAGGTGTTGAAGTCACCGCCATAAAGGGTCACGTGTTCAGAAGACAACGAAATGGCAGTTTGCACAATTAGCACAACTGCATCTTCCGTAGCCTGTTCGGTTATTATCTATGCTTTTTCAAACTCCTTCTGAAGCAATAAAATAAAGCGGGATCGTCGGCACAACTTTGTAGCCTAAAAAGGACGAGCTCTTTCAGTGCCTTTTGTGCTTCTATTGTCTTCAGTTTGGTAACCTTCAAAGGCAATCACAACATTTGCACCATGATGCCGCCGTACGTAAGTCACATTGTTAAAGAAGATATCAGAAAAAGATTCGCTGCGATTCCAGTGCACTTTGTACAGGAGGTAGCCCCCGTCTATCACATCAACCTTGCTCTCTCCCATTTCTGTGTCATTTGGCAAGGGCGTGAAAGCAGAGTAAAATGTCGATTTTGTCCCTTTCCAAATGCCTTTCTCCGAGAAAAGTGATAATAAAAAGGGAGCAAGTTCGTACTCAAAGTACTGTTTCAAGTCAGTGTCAGACTGCTACGAGGTAATTATCCTGTGAAAAAGCATGAGGGGATCCACACAACTTTTCCTTTATTTGTGTTCGAGTGGTTTTTAATGATTTCCAGATAAATCACTGTATTTTTAAGTTTAAAATGTACATCTCCAAAATTGTTATCCTCAATTTTACATATTTCTCTAGAACCAATCTCCCATGACAGGTGGCAGTTGACGTCTTCTCCTCCAATCAATCCAGAACTTATTGACATTAAATGGGGACTGTCGGAATGGATGGATGGATGTTTGGGTTTTATGGCGCAAGGGCATCTAAGGCCATACTGCGCCAAACACTAGGTTTTGCTTTTAAAAACAGGCTTTAAAAAAAACCCCATAAAACATAATACATTTAAAAGCAATTAGACGTCCACAATCAAACACAAGGTTTTTAAAACAAAAAGTTTTAAATGATAATTAAAAGTAGCACATAACGTTTAAGAACAGTGACACATTTAAATCAAAGAATAGAAGCCAGTATCAACCAAAAAAGAAAACAAGGCATGATATGGGGGATGAGCTAAAATCTGATGGATAGATGGGTTTAAAATTTTAAAATATTTAAGTCTGCTCAGTGTAAAAGCCGGACAGTCTACTAAGATGTGTTGAACACTTAGCGGGACATCACACATGACACACATGGGCTGATCTTCTGCCAGCAAAAGATGCACATGTGTGAGTCTTGTATGCCCGATTAAGAGGCGCGCCAGCACTACCTCCTGCCTTCTGCTCGGTGATGGAAAAAATGGCCAGGTTATGGATGGGGTAATGTTATGAAATTTATTTTCCGTTAAAATGTCCCATTCTTTTTGCCAAACTGTATTGATTGAATGTGCGCAAGCCAGCTTGGCATCGGGCAAGTTGAGAGGGGGGCGCCACTGCTTTGACTAGCAGTCTTCGCAGCGCGGTCCACCTCCTCATTGCCCGGATTACCAACGTGGTTTGGCACCCAGCAAAAACTAATTTTAAAACTATTGTGTTTGAGTTTAAAAAGGAGCTTTACAACTATTGAGATTAAGGGGTGAGATTTATATGATAAATTTTTTAAGGCATCTAGCACACTTTTAGAATCTGAGTAGATAATCCAAGATTTATAATTTTGATCTGCTATGTGATGCAGTGCAAGATGAATAGAATATATTTCTGAGGTAAAAACCGAGCATGAAGGATTAAGTGTTTCTGCTATGGTGATGTCATTAAAATCTGCAGCATAGCCAACATGTGCAAGAGATTCAGATCCATCAGTAAATACAGATTTGAAAGAAAAATTAAAAAAACGGTGCTCATTGAAGATTTGTACATAAAAAGTCATAAATGCCTGAATCTGCTTAAAATTAATGATATTATGAATATGTTCAGGTGATTCTTCCCAAGGTGAAAAATTGTCATTGTAATTAAAAACCCTAAAATCATCCACATAAAGGCTATCTAAGAGCTCTTTGATACGTATGGAAAATGATGGAATAAAAGATTTTTTATTTGCAAAGAACAGTTGGAATTTCGGATTTAAAATTTGGGGATATAATGGATGACTATGGTTACTTTTGATATTGAAGTAAGCAGCTAATGAAAGTTTTTCCCGACGATGTTGCAGAGATGGCTCCTGGCACAGAACGTATAGGCTTTGTACAGGAGATGTACGAAAAGCCCCAGAAGCCAATCTCAGACCCTGATGATGAATGGTGTCTAAATACTTGAGGGCCGATTTTCTGGCAGAACCATAGGCAGCTACACTGCAATCAAGCTTCGATCGTATTAAAGCACGGTAAATCCTCAGCATAGATGTTGTATCAGCACCATAGGTAGTGTTACATAAAACTTTCAGTATGTTAAGCGACTTATTGCATTTCTGCCGTAGATGCTGAATGTGTGGCAAGAAGGTGAGCTTCCTGTCAAAAATAATGCCCAGAAACCTTGCCTCCGATCTAACATTCAGAGCCACACCATTTAATGTAATTTCTGGGTCAGGATGCAGCCCACGCTTCCGACAGAAATGCATGCAGATTGTTTTCTGGTTAGAAATAACGAAACCATTCTTAATGGTCCAATCCGTGATCTTGCGGATTGCAATCTGCAGCTGTCTCTCAACTGTACTCATTTTATTCGAGGCACAGGTGATCTGAAAGTCATCCACAAACAAACTGATTGGAGGAAGCTGCGTAACAATATTATTGATCTTCAGAATGAACAACACCACGCTGAGGACACTGCCTTGAGGGACACCTTCTCGTTGGTAAAAGTCTCGAGACAGAGTGGATCCGACACGAACTTGAAATACACGGGTCTTAAGGAAATTCTGAATAAAGACTGGTAAATTACCACGAAACCCAAGATGGTATAGGTCTTTCAGAATTCCGTACCTCCATGTCCGATCATAAGCCTTCTCCATGCCAAAAAATATGGAGATAAGATGCTGATTTCGAACAAAGGCTTCACGAATGGAGGTTTCTAGAAGCAAGATATTGTCTACAGTGCTTCTATGGTGCCGGAAACCACTCTGAAAAGGAGATAAAGGTACCTTTTTCTTCCAAGCAATAGACAAGGCGGGCATTGACCATCCATTCCATTAGCTTGCACAGGTAACTGGTCAAGGCAATAGGACGGTAGTTACCAGCATCTTGAGGGTCTTTTCCTGGCTTAGCAATATATTTTAACTCATCCCCCATATCATGCCTTGTTTTCATTTTTGGTTGGCATTGGCTTTTATCCTTTGATTTGATTTTTTTCTGTTTTAAGTGCCGTGTCTTATTTTTATGAAATATTTTAAACCTTTTTAGTTGGATTAATCTAGTGTTTGGCGCAGTATGGCCTTAGATGCCCTTGCGCCACAAAACCCAAACATCCATCCTGGCTTAGCAATAGGGATAACAATTGCTCTTAGCCAGAAAGTCGGGAAAACCTTTTAATTCCATATTATATTGGAGTTTAAGAAGGGTTTGTAGGCTATTACTATTTAAGTGTTTTAAAATCTCATTGTGGATTTTTGGTCGTGACCGGGGGCTGATGGATGGCATTGTTTAAGGGCATACACAAGCTCTCTTAGGGTAAAATTGCAATTGTATTCATTATTCCGAAAAGATGAAAAATTAAGTTTATTGAGCTCTTCTTGATGGGTTTAACCTTTAAAAATTCAGCATTGTAGTTGGTACCGTTGAAGACAGCTGAAAATGCTGCTCTTAGATGATTTTCAATATCTTCTTGGGAAGTAATTAAAACATTATAGTGTTTAAGCACGGAAAGCGGCTGTGAGTCAGCGTGACGACCCGAATTTTTTTTACTGTCTTCCAACTGCCAAGATGACCTTTGGCTTTCGCGTCGTATCCTACGGGCCTGGGACCGAGCCCTCTTGAATGCAATAAGATTTGCCTCAGTAGGATAGCGGCGGAAAATACCCCAAGCTAACCTCTTTTGTTTTTCAGCCTGAGCTCAAACCAGCCCTCCTTTATTTTTCAATCATTTTAATTCAGTTTAAATTTAAAAGCATGTTTTGGCAGAAAGTTAGAATAAATGCAAAATTTTGCATTGGGTTTAGTTTGATGTTTTGACACCAGACAAAAATTAAAGCTACATAAATAATGAGTCATCATCAAAGTGCTTTTCCAATAGCAAGAATGAGGAACAATTGCAACAAGAGTTATTTGAAGAACAACAGAAAAAAAGAATTCTTTAAACTGAACTCTTTCTTCATCCCGTCCCCACTTTCCCTATCAACTCCCCCCCCCCCCTGTAGTCAAAAACTTTTTTCCATTCAGCTTGTAGATCACTATTTTCTCAGTCCCTCTGTGATTTGACTCGTACAGTTCCAAATTGGCTAAATAGTCTGATTTTATTTGCAAAATCGTCGCCTGCGTTTATTTTCCTCGTCTATCACGTATAAAGTATAATGGAATACTAATAATTACTATATATTTAAACATTCTAATTTGTGTTGATTGGCGTAAGAAGATGGTCGATCTTTCAGGACCTCCCCACAACGAGTTGCTGTTGCGCATCGAGAACTACGGGTGGTACGAGGGCGGCCCCGACATCGCATCTCACGGCTGACCGCATCCACGGCACCCAGTAGAGCGTCCTGGTGCACCGTAAGTCTAATGACGATGACAACCGCCTCGTGGCGCAACTTAAACGGCACGAGGGCGACGAGGGGCCCCGCGTTGTCGACATCGTGTGCAGGATGGCATTGGTGGACCTCGATGAGAGGGACCCCGACCAGGCCACCACCGTGGCCTGGAACATAGTCGAGAAAGGGGCCAGCGGAGAGGACGTCGTCGTGGCGAGCAGGTCGGCGATATCCAGGAATAAAGGGAAGCACCTGCCGGCCGACACACTCACAATCCGGGTGAAGTTGTGGAGGAGGTCCCAACAGGACGGCCCGCCCACCAGCGAGACCAAGAAGACGGCCGTCTACTACGAGAAGAGGTGCCTCACGTGGACGGTGCGGGACAGGAGGTGGGATGCCAGCGCTGTTGGGGACTCAAGCTGAGTCGGAGATGTTCGAGATGAACTTCACATCGCATGGCCGCTACAACCTCACATTCTCTGCCAATGTCAACCTTGCTGATGACATCCTTGATGATAGTACCTTGTGTGCTAGAAGCCACAAGGTGAAATTAGCAATAAGGTGAAATTAGCAATGGTGCCAGCAGGGAGACAGATGCCAGACGTAATCCGAACGATGATGCCAAGATCTCACAAGCCAGTCATTTAAAAATGATATACTCCAATGTTGAATTATTTGATCCTGATGAAAAATTAAATACCGTCCAACACGGCAAAGAGGTCATTCGAATAAGACCTTTTCAAAGGGTGTCAGACGCCGCTCCACCGTCGCACTCTGGGCTGGCAGGATCATCATCCGACAGAAGATCAACTGGAATAGACTGATCAACGCGGATGGTCGGATCCGTCATGGACTCGAAGAACAAGGTAATCATGACAACCGAAGACAACCATATGTTCCCAGCCCACTCGATTGGGGAGCGATGGCTCTACCTCAAATTCATCGATTCCAGCAAGTTGGAGTCGCAGTCGGAACTGCGACTCCACTGCGACTTCGTCATCTTTGACGGGTCCATGAACCACTGCGTCGTGTCTCCGTGTTCCACCCGTTCCAATTCGAAAGCCGTCCCTCCCAATACTGTTATAAAGGACCACGTCAGGAGCCTGTACTGGGACGAGGCCTACGCGGACCTGGACCTAAGTCTGGATGAGGGCGGCCTGACGTACGCGGCATACAAGTGGATACTGGCAGTCAGGTCTCCCGTCTTCCACAGCATGGATAAAGCGCATGGAGCTAGAAAAAAAGATATCCAAATCCGTCGAGCGACTCCTTCCACTCGATAAACAGGAACATGACTCCTTCCCAGCCAAAAAATTCTGCAAAATTGCTTCACAAAAAAACTTAAAAAAAACTTCAAAAAAACTTCACAAATTCTGAAGGGATTTGAAACACTTAGTCTGCAGAATTGCTGCAAGAAAACTGCAGTTTTTTTGAAATTTTCGTAAAGCAGTTTTGAAGAATATTTTGGCCTTTTTTTAGAAAACGTGGCGCCATCTAGCGAAATGTCATTAAAATAAAAAATATAAAGAAATAAATTATCGAACGAGTGGGCTGTTTTTCTGACCATTTTGGGAAGTAGGAGCGCGGGATTTGATCTGATGGGATTTGGGCAGCAGTCTAATGCTCTAACGACTGTGCTACGGAAGCTTGTTATGAAGTTGGTTCTGTAAATATATGAGCAAACTATATTTTAGTTAGAAAATATTCTCGCTCGTCTGTTGCTTCAAAATAACTAATTTTTTTTTAAAGTGCCGAAATGACTTTAGAATGGCTGTAGAATTGCTGCAAAAAAACTGCACAGACACCTGTGGTCAATTTTTACATTTATATTGCTTCAAAATAGCTGCAGTTTTCTTGAAGCAATTCTTCAGACTAAGTGTTTCAAATCCCTTCAGAATTTGTGAATTTTTTTAAAGTTTGTTTGTGAAGTTTTTTTTAAGTTTTTTTGTGAAGGAATTCTGAAGAATTCTGCAGTTGAGAAGTGCCGAAATGACTTCAGAATGGTTGCAAAATTTCTAAAAAGTTGTAGATACAACCGTGGCCAGACTTCACATTTATATTGCTTCAAAATATCTGCAGTTTTTTTAAAGTGACTAAATGACTTCAGAATGGCTGTAGAATTGCTGCATAAAAACCCGCAGATATATCCATAGTCAGGCTTCACTTTTCTATTGCTTCAAAATAACTGCAGTTCTTCTGAAGCATTAAAAATGACTTTAGATTAGCTGCACAATTGCTACAAAAAAACTGCATAATCCCCATTCGATATACTTCAATTTTCTTTTGATTCAAAAAAACTGCAGATTTCTTAAAGATGACTGCAAGATCGAAATTTTTTTGAAGCAATTCTGCAGAATTTTTTGGCTGGGTTGGTCCAGAAGGACGAACAGGACAACATAGTGCCGATAGAGAACGTGGCAATATCGATGCTGCGCCACCTAAATGGGACGTCTTGGAGGTCAGCATCGGTCATTAGACTACGTCAAACATTTCCTGAAGTTCCTGTACACGGACAAGCTGTACGCGGACGATTTGAACGGCGAGGACTGTACCTGTACGCAAGGCATTTCGAAGTCCCGCTGATGAGCAGCGAGTGCTTCCGTCTCATGAAGACGCGTTTCGACTTTGGGCTGTCCCTGACCGCCTTTTCGTTTGGGCACCACTTCAGCGACCAGCAACTGATGGAGACCAGAGACATAACATAGAGTGGACTGCGCATTGGCAAACCTAAAGTGTCCTAAACATCTAACTTACACAGTCACATGACTGTGTCGCGTTTGGCTCGCATCTATGGCGAGTTCACCATTTGGCGAGTTTTTCCACAACGACCTAAACACGGAGGCCGACAATCTAATGTTATGATAAAGAAGCTTGGAAAGGAGCAAGGATGAATCGCTAGTATTTTAAGATCCTCTTAATAGATATCAGATTATTTCTTTGATTTTGTGCGTCTATTTAAGATTACTTGAACAATTGAATGTGGACTCTTTATTAAAAATTAATGTAAAAGAACATTATTAGGTTTATGTAGAGTGTTTCTGTAATTTAAGTTGGTTATTGACATGGTGAATATTTTCTGACGTCTCTATAACTTTCGTTCTAACGGTCCGATTAAAAAAAAATCAAATATACTTTTTTTGAAATATTGCTTCTTCCTTTATTTCACCTGGAATAAATCAACTTTCTAAAACACATTAATCTATTCCAAATTCAGCAAATGCTCTACTTTTTAAATATAAATAACTCAAAAACTACGATTGCAAAAACAGGTTTCGTTTTGACCAAATAGTAAAAAAAATATTCTACTTCTAAGCTGTCAATGTCCAGACCATCAATTTAATTGACTTGGCCCAAAGTATTTATTATAATTAGAGTTCTAACAACGTTGATTTAATCATGAATTTGATTCTTCAGTATAAAAGAGCTTTTAGAATAAATTCCCTCGATAGAAATTATAGTTTATGAAGAACACACAATTACTAAAAGTATGCAGAACTAAATAAATTTTACCCGTGAAAGTGTGACTAATCCTTTTTTATACCCCTCTTTACAATTAGGAATTCTAATTCACAAGCATCTGGCATCTTGCACAAAACGTTACTGAATTAAGAGTACACCATTCACGATTGTTAACATGCTCATAGATTAAAAGAATGTAATTAAATATTTATTATAAAAGCCAAAAGAGAAAAATACCAACAATGCTCAAAAAATCGTCTGCAAAACATTAAAAAAAAATTCAAGCTGCCGTGATTGGTAGAAACCCACGTGACTAGGACATTGATGGCAGTCTCCACTTCGGTTTGTTAGCTGATATTCAGGTCTTGCGACAATTTGGAATAGTTCGTAACGAAACGGTAGCGTTAAGTTGCCATATGTAGCAACCTTTCCCCTCTTGGCGATTTATGATGTTTTGGACATAATGCTAATCTGCAAGGGATGGCGGTTTTTTAGAAAAAACCGTTTTTCCATTTTCCATCGATTTTTCCTTAAAAAACCGGTTTTCGGTTCCGTAGGGCCTCATGCAAAAACCGGTTTTCAGCCACAACCGGGACCACCGGTTTTTTGAAAAACGGCTTTGGTTTTCCATCCCTAAGCTGCTTTACTATGAATGCGCAGTCCACTCTATGTTATGTCTCTGATGGAGGCTGCTGAAAATTACGTCACCCATCACAGGCACGTGATCATGCTTTCTGAGACTTGGGCACGGTTTGTGAAGAATTATCCGTATCTGGTCGGCCAAGCTAAGATCGATGAGTCAAAATATGAGCTTGAATTTATGATTTCGAAAATTGATATACAGTGAGCCTCAAAATTGAGTATACACCTCGTAAACACTCAGGCTTATTCGAATTACAAATTAAATATTGATTTAAAACGGATGATTTTTTTTATTTTAAATACTTTATCTTCAGCCTTAACATCCTACAATAGCACAAGTATGTAGTTAATTTATTTTTTACAAAAAAATAATTGATTCGAAGAAAAGACAGAAAAATTTGCCACAAAATTGAGTATACATGTTTTAAATGTGTACATTTTACCACCACTTTTTTTAGTTTGAAATTTTCATTGAGGTGTTTCAGGACTAGCTGCTACTTTTAACGCTTGCGTAGCACTAATACGCTTTTAATAATTTTTTTTCCTCATTAGAATTCATAAAATGAGCTCTCATAGAGAAACTACAGAATCTGAGCGTTTGTTGGTTGTAAAATGGTTAAAAGAAGGCAAATCCCTTCGAGAAACCGCTTCTTTAATTGGTGTTACTCATAAGTGTGTCCAAAAAATACTACATGAAGTTTAAAAAAACTGGATCTATGGCCAATATTCCTGGAAGAGGAAGCAAGCAAATATCGAGTACTAGAAGAGGAAGATCATTCGCTCAGTAAAAAAAGATCCGAGGAAGAGTGCCTCTAAATTTTCTTTATCGATGTCCTATGTAATCGGGAAAAAAGATATCAGGTGAAACAATTCGACGCACCCTTCACCAATATAGGTTTCACCAATATATTTATTTGTGAATCCATCCAGAAAACATGTTTCAAACATTTATTTTGTTTAAGGTCTAACAGATTAGAATGTTATTTGAGAAAAATTGACAATTTTAGTTTAATGAAAAGCGTATTTTGGTTAAATTGTATTAAGAACATTTTGTATGTAAATACAAGATATAAGAAAAGCATAAGCATTGTCAATGATGGCAAAATCTGTGAGTTTGCATTTTGCAAATGAAGTGCCATAAATCCTCATAACTTGGCCATGTGGATTTCAGGCAAAAAATAAACAATTTATAAGTTGCATGTAAAAAAGAGGAAACAACATACCTTAATAACTTTACAACAATTATAGATTTGATATATTATATATAAGTATATGCATATAGACTAGACTAGACTAGAGACTATTACTAGAAGAGGTAATTTTAAGATACGGACTACCGAGACGTCTCATCTCTGACAATGGCTCTCAGTTTGTCAGTGCGGAGTGCAGCAAATCTGTAATCTACTGGATATTGCCGTAATTCTTACTCCAGTTTATTGCCTTCAAGCTAACCCCGTTGAGAGAAAAAATAGAGATCTAAAACCTCGTATTGCTATCCTAGTTGGAAGCGGCCTTCACACAGCTTGGACCGAAAAACTGCCAATGATTCGTTTTTCCATGACTTTTGCTCAATGCTCCTCAACGGGATATTCTGCTGCCTTCCTACTAGTTGGAAGAGAAATGCGCTCAATTGACGACTTGAATCACGACTTACGAAGTGTAATTCACAACGACAACTTCGTAGCGGAAATCACACCATACTTGTGCAAGTTTGCAGATTTGAGTCGGGAGATAAGAGACCGAGTGGAGGAAAAACAAGATCAGCGTAAGGAGTATGCAGACAAAAAGCGCAGAAATGCAGTGCAGTACGCTCCTGGTGAAAAAGTCTGGGTCACCACTCATCCTATAAGCAACAAAGCTAACAAGAAATCTGAAATCTAACAAAAATCTAATCAAGAAGTTTATGCCACGACGCGACGGACCGTATATAGTGAAGACTCAGCGTTCGCCAACCAGGTATGAAGTGGCAAATCCAGAAAATCCGGACGTGACATTAGGCGTGTACCACACATCCGCTCTACACTCTTAAAACAAAAGAGTGAAATCCACTACTGTTGGAGAAGTGCATTTTCGACACCGTAAAGGCATGCATATTTACTCAGACTGAGTTAAAATCACTCGTTTGGAGTGATTCTGTCGGAGGTTTAACACACAAAGGATCCACTTCAAAAGGAGAAATGCATTTTCCATTCTGGAGGAGTGAAATCCACTCAGACTGAGTTAAATTAGGAGTGTTTGTTTTAAGAGTGTACGCCCGTGCCTTGAGGCTCACGACTACGGGAGCCCTGTAAACCCCTACGCAAGAGAGGAATACAGAGGGGGAGTCTGTAGCGAAATTATTTCATTATTTGTGCGGAATTATTTCACGAGAGTATTTTTTTTCATTTTCTCTCGACGACTTGTCTATCATCTCGCGCAGTTATATCTTTTTAAAAGCCAAAGACAAACTGAATTTCATAAGTTAGTTAGGTTTTTGGCTCTTAAGAATTTAATAAAAGTTTCTATCGTTTGACTTCTGTCATTTATGTCTACTGTATTGTAAAGTAACATTGCTATACCTTCAAATTAAATTCCCTAAAAGCGATAAAAAATACCTTCATGGGGCGCCGGCCACCTTGACTGTGGTTCTAAAACACGACGCCCGTCTCCAATAACCCTCGTGTAGCTCTAGTACGACGATAATTCAAACCTAACCTCTTCTAAAGAGTAAACCATTATCTTCACAGCAAGCTGGTGATTAGTGAGCAGTACATGCTTTCAGCAGAAGGTGACTTACAGAATGGTGATTTCACAGTTTGCGTTATTTTATTAATCTCTCAAATCACCTACATATACAATTATACAAATACATTCATATCAGTTGTTAAAAATTTCAATAAATTTTAAAAACCTGTCCACCAGAAAGCTGACTGTTGTCTTGTCCCAACACATAAACATTTCAACAAACTGTACAATTCCATCGCAAAACGTTTAGTGTTTATTGAATTTTCAAATATCGTGCTCAAATTTGAAACACATCAAATCGTTTAAATTGAAATCCAAATACAAAAATTCCATTTCAGTAGTTACTAATAATTTTTAGTAGTTTTACCCACTGTGATGTAACAGAATCTGCAAACTATAAAATTACTAGGCAGTATGTCAATTTAACCAAACCAAGCTCAAAACGAGTGCATCCCTTCGTCAGCGCATTTCTTATGCTGCCCTAGTTGAAGGATGAAATCACGACCAAAATGCATGACCACTTCACTGTGCACTAGTCTTTGGAGGGTTGGGTAAATATTTCGGAATTGCATCCTATAAATTTCCGGTCAATTTTGAAACACCCTATACCTTCGCTCTTCTCTACTGATATTTAGACATTGCATCATCTTGTTTGTTTACAAAAGGATGATTAAAAAAATCTGCACTAAACCCCAAATAAAATGAATGAATGTCCAATCAGTCAAAATCAATAGTAAACAAGATTTCAAACAATATCATTTTATGTTTTCAGATTTGAAGAAAATAACCCTGTTAGTGCACCGATTCAAAGTGATCCTAAACAAAAGAATTGGTTTCTAGGTTTTCTTTGTTAAATTTTGAAAGTTTAATTTGATTTATTTTTTTCTATACTGAGAAAATGGGCAATGTATCTCTATATAATATAAAATTGTAATTGTCGGACGCTTGAAAGCAACGTGACTTACGCGGCTTCAGCCAATCAGAAACGTCAGAAGCGCTGAAAGTAAGCTTAAGAGTTTGACGTCATCGCATCGACCAATCAAGTCGTTTTTCACTGATGAATAATTTCTGCTTACTGGTACCGCAACAGGGCACTCGATCTTTTAAAATGTTTCGAGTTTTGAGACGAAATTCCATTTATTACATTCCAAGAGCGATATAACGAAGGATTTACTGTACTTAATAAAAATTGGTAACAAAAAGAAACTTGTAAAATTAAAAATTTTAATAATCAATCTGCATCATATGTCACTATAAATCACTCAAAATTTCACGAATATTTAGCAACATCCTACCGTATTAAATATAACGAAGATTTAACTCTTGACCAATAATATCAGAATTTAACTTTAGATTTAGACAATATCAAAAATAATTTTAAATACCTAAAAACTCATAAAAAGAGATCAAAGAATTCCTGGATACCCCATGCACTAATTCTTTTTTTCTTTTTGATGTTAATGAATTTGATGTGATAGATAGTCTAAATCTTTTTTTCAAGTAGGATTCTTTTGATTTTGATGGTATTAGTATGATGTATTTGAAACTTATTGCTTTTAATAATATTGAGTTTTTGACAAAATATATTAATTCATCTCGTTATAGTTGTGAATTTCCCGGGTCATTGAAACGAGCAACTGTTACTCCTATTTATAAATCAGGTGGTAAAGATACTTTGTCTAATTATCGTCCCATTTCAATTTTACCTTCTCTTTCAAAATTAATTGAAAAAATTGTTGCGAAAAGGATGTTTGATTTTTTGAATAACATTAATTTTTTTGATAGCAATCAATATGGTTTTATTCCGGGACGGTCTACTGAAATGGTGTTTTTAGAATTTTCTCGATTTATTTACAAAATTATTGATAACAGTAAAATTACAGTTTCAATTTTTCTAGATATAAAAAAAAGCTTTTGATAACGTGAATCATTCAATTTTAATCTATAAATTGGAAAATGCTGGTTTTAGAGGAGAGTTTTCGAAATGGTTAACATCTTATATAAATGATAGATATCAGCGCAAAGTAAGTAATACTCTAAGTGAATACAGACTGTCATATAGGGGAGTGCCACAAGGTTCTAACTTGGGTCATTTGTTATTTTTAAATTTTATTAATGATCTGTGCAAACTCAAACTATTTGGTAAAATATTAACGTATGCAGATGATACAGTTTTACTTTATGCCTCTTAAAATTTTAATGATCTAATTATCCAAATTGAATCCAACTTACTTGAAATAGAAACTTGGTTTAATTATAATGATCCAAGTCTAATTCTAAATAAAACTAAATATATTAATTTTAGCTTAATGCAATCTCATATTTATCTAAATTTAAAATATCACTCTTTATCTTGCAAACGAATTAACCATAACTGGCAGTGTTATCAACTTCAGTCTGTTGAAAGTATCAAATACTTGGGGTTATAATATTGATGCTAATTTAAAATGGAAAACCCATATCAATGACCTGGGAAATAAACTACTTTTCATATTAGTTAAACTGTACCACATCAAACGTAAAGTACATATAACTTTTTAAAAAACCCTTTATTATGCATGGTTTTATTCTGATTAATTATGGTATTATTTAAGGTTGAGAATACATATCCAATTTTTTACAACCAATTATTTCAATACAAAATAAATGTTTTAAACTCCATAACTACCAATAACTTAACTGTCCGAATTTTCGAAAACTTAATTTACTCCCTGTACGTTATAATGCTTTTTTTTCAGATTTGCTTACATCTTTATCGAAATAAATCACTGTGAACTTAATGAAAACTTCTATAATAACCAGATCAAGTGATATTTTCCGAATTTCAACGTTTTCCAAAACTATATTTACTTAACATTTCGTCTATCTTGCCCCTAAATTGTATAATAAACTGCCTATTAACTTAACGAATACAAATAAAAATTATTACTTTAAAAAACAACTTTTTGAGTTTTTCATTCATATTGACGACTTGGATCTTTATTTTTCACTCTAATTTAAGGCATTTTAATTACATCTGCATGTCAGCTGATTGCCACATCATATTATGTTCGATTCTTATTTGTTTGTGTTTTTGTTTGTGTTCAATTCTAACTATTTATGTTTTGTTCGCCTGTACGAGTTTTTCTCCCCTTGACGCACCATATTTTCTATTTGTTATTTTTTTGTTTTTTGTAAAAATAATACAGATTATTATTTAAACATTCTAATTTGTGTTGATTGGCGTAAGAAGATGGCCGATCCTTCAGATCCTCCCCACAACGAGTTGCTGTGGCGCATCGAGAACTACGGGTGGTACGAGGGCGGCCCCGACATCGAACTCACATTGGTGCCCTCATGGCTCACCGCATCCCCGGCACCCAGCGGAGCGTCCTGCTGCACCCTAAGTCTGATGACGATGACGACTGCCTCGTGGCGGGACTCAAGCGGCACGAGGAGGACGAGGGGCCCCGCTTTGTGGACATCGTGTGCAGGATGGCCGTGGTGGACCTCGATGGGATGGACTCCGACCCTGGATCATGGTCGAGAAAGGGGCCAGCGGAGAGGACGTCGTCGTGGCGAGCAGATCGGCGATCTTCGGGAATAAAGGGAAGTACCTGCCGGCCGGCACACTCACAATCCGAGTGAAGTTGTGGAGGAGGTCCGAACAGGACGGCAAACCCACCAGCTAGACCAAGAAGACGGCCGTCTACTACGAGAAGAGGTGCCTCACGTGGACGGTGCGGGACAGGAGGAGGGAGGCCTGGGCTGTTGGGGAATCAAGCAGAGTCGGAGAAGTTCTAGATGACGCTCCGTGACGATTTCTAGACGCTCCACCGTCGCACTCTGGGCTGGCAGGATCACCATCCGACAGAAGATCAACTGGAATAGACTGATCTGCGTGGACGGTCGGATCTCTGTCCCGGACTCGAAGAACAAGGTAATCATGACAACCGAAGACAACCATATGTTCCCAGCCCACTCGATTGGGCAGCGATGGCTCTACTTCAAATTCATCGATTCCAGCAAGTTGGAGTCGCAGTCCGAACTGCGACTTCGTCATCTTTGACGGATCCATGAATCACTGAGTCGTGTCTCCATGTTCTGCCCTTTCCAATTCAAAAGCCGTCCCTCCCAATACTGTTATAAAGGACCACGTCAGGAGCCTGTACTGGGACGAGGACTACGCTGACCGAGACCTTAGTCTGGAGGAGGGTGGCCTGACGTACGCGGCACACAAGTGGATACAGGCCGTCAGGTCTCCCGTCTTCCGCAGCCTGGATAGAGCGCATGTAGCTAAAAAAATATATCCATTTCCGTCGAGCGACTCCATCAACTCGAAGAACAGGAACATGGCTTCTTGGTCCAGAAGGACGAACAGAACAACATAGTGCCGATAGAGAAACGTGGAAATATTGATGCTGTGCCACCTAAACGGGACGTCTTGGAGGTCAGCATCGGTCCAGACTACATCAAACATTTCCTGAAGTTCCTGTACACGGACAAGTTGTACGCGGACGATTTGAACGGCGAGGACCTACTGCCACTGAGGCTGTACCTGTACGCGAGTAATTTCGAAGTCCCGCTGATGAGCCGCGAGTGCTTCCGTCTCATGAAGACGCGGTTCGACTTCGGACTGTCCCTGACTGCCTTATCGTTTGGGCACCACTTCAGCGACTAGCAACTGATGGAGGCTGCTGAATATTACGTCGCCCATTACAGGCACGTGATCATGCTTTCGGAGACTTGGGCACGGTTTGCGAAGGATTATCCGGATCAGGTCGGCCAAGCTAAGATCGATGAGTCAAAATATGAGCTTGAATTTATGATTTCGAAAATTGATATATATTTGGAAAAAAAAGAACGTGTTAAACATATCACGACTTGTTGTAAAATGTGCCTACCTTTATGCACCTTTAGATGAATATATTTTAATGCATCAACCACAAGGTTAAGATAATTTTTAGTTTAGTTTGCAGACTTAAAAAGGCAATTTACGGTCTTCAACAATCTGGCAGAGTTTGGTTCTTTGAAATAGAGTTTCATCAAGAATATGTTTTGTAAAGTTCAGCCATTGCAATTGTATCTATATTTTTCAGAAATCAGTTGTGTTACTATTATATGTGGATGATTTTGTTCTTTTCAGCAAAGATGTGATGGGAATTAAATATGTGTTTGCATATTACATAAGCATTTTAATTTAAAGGCTTTAGAAAAATCTCGTAAATTATTAGGCGTCGAGTTTGAAGGGGAAGAAAGAACTTTTATTACATCAATCGCCATACATTGATGAAGTTTACAAAAGGTTTAACAATTTTAATATCCCCCTCAGGTCTTTGCGAATTACTAAAAATAGTATCTATTCTAAAAGTCAATCCCCACAAACCACGACAGAGATTAATGAGATGAGGTCAATCCCGTACAGAAATTTGTTAGGTTGCGTATCTTTTCTAGCCAACCGAACAAGACCTGATATCTGTTTTACCATGAATATACAATGAGCTTATGTTGCTGTTACCGTTCGTTATGAAGTACAGAATCCTGCTACTTATATTACGTTAAAAATTCAATATTTTGAAAGCGCTGTAAAATTCACCGATAAAGTCATCGTAATTTAATAGAAAATTTAAATACATAAAAATCATAGTTTTTTTTATAGCTCATTTGGCTCTTTTTTGAGAATTTGGCGAGGAAAAGGCTACCAACACACCCATTCAGCTCTCGTGCGATGACCTTCGCACAACCAACTAATAAAAAAAATTGCTCATTTGGTACGTTTTTTGTAATGACTTGGCGAGTTTGGCAAAGTATTTGGCGAAAAAGGGTGGACATTAAAACCCTAATATGCAGCTCCAGTGCGATGGCCCTCAAAAGCCGACATAGTTCAGTATTAACTTAAAAATGCATTAAAAAAAATTCATAATTCAAATCAAATAAACACAATAAATCCTAGAAAGGCGACTGGTAGAATTACGTCACTTGAAACGTATAAATTATTTTTTAAATTAAGAATTTAGCCAACAGAACAAAATAAACATTTTCAATTTCAATTATTTTCTTTAAAAGTTTTATTTAATTTTTTTCTGCTGAATGGCATTACGAAAGGGCGAAATGATCGGATTTGAGCGAAAGTGGTGTATTTTTTCCCCTTAAAACGTTCGAAAACGATAGAAGGAATGGTCCGATTCTAAAAATTCTTAGCCTATGTTTTTTCCTGAGATGAGAAGAATTTTTGTGCCAAATTCCGTGACGATCTGTTGGGTGGTTCGTAATATTTCGCTTCCTATACAAACAAACAGAAGTCGCCTTTTATGTATATAGATGTACTTTGAAGACTGATTTGCTAGTGAAGTTAGGCATTGGTAATCTGGATGGCAGTGCGGTGTTTATAAATCCGTCTCGAGATATCGAGCTCCAGAAACTTTTCCTTAAGCTTCCTTGACGAATTTTACACATAGTCAACAGCCTGCGTGTAAACTTTGAATTGCTTGCAAGTAGTTGAAGTCAGAGATTGAATCACTGTCGATGTGCGATTTGATCTCTTCGTTACTGATTTCCGCCAATAATGGAGGAGAAAACAATTCATAGTCCCTCTAGTTATTTTTTTCTGAGTATTCCAGTGCATTGAAGTTCTTTTGGTAGCGCGAATGTTCGTACCTTTTTTCCCTTCTTGTATATATCTGCCTTGATTTCAGAATTTTCAAAATCTGAGCTCTCTTATGCGTTTCTTGTCATCTTGAGTCATGGCTAACATTAAGTGTCTCTTGGTAGCAAAAAAATCCATTTATTTCGATCACAGTGTCGCTCACATCAAGCGAATGTTTTGGCAAATACCTCATAGGTTATATTGCATGCTTAACAAAATTCTTGGCTTTTATAAAGTATTTACTTGTTTTGATAGTAAACCACACAAACGTGTATGATTTCAATATAAACAAAACTAGTTCTTGAAGCTTAGGTGAGGGTTTTTCTTCACTTATGTACAATCTGATAGTTCAATTTGCTTTCGTCAACCCCGACGAATATAATCAGTGCCCAGGATACCGTAGAGCCAAACCAAAAGCTAAACAATATACACTCTTAAAACAAAAGAGTGAAATCCACTCCAGTTGGAGAAGTGCATTTTCAACACTGGAAAGGAGTGAATATTAACTCAGACTTAGTTAAAATCACTCGTTTGGAGTGATCCTGTCGGAGGTTTAACACACAAAGGATCCACTTCATAAGGAGAAGTGCATTTTCTAGACTGGATTAGTGAAATTAACTCAGACTGAGTTAAAATCGCTCGTTCGTTTTAAGAGTGTATGTGGACAACGTAACTCTATAAACTGACCGAAGAAGATTGGAAAATACGCCGTTATTATTTTTTCGTGTAATTTACCTTTTGAGCCAAGTAGCCTGGTATAAGCCGCTATCTGAAATATTATCCCCGAAAAGGATTTATAAGAACCATATTCTTATGTCCAGATCATCAATGTAAAGCTTCACTGGCAAATCAGTCTTCAAAAAGTACATTCGACTATAAAATAGAGAACTGTACTAGTGGATAGGGTCAACTAGCATGTCCTATTTATTCAGAAACCTGTTTATCTTTTATATAAACTTGTTTAAAATCGTACTGTAACTTAATATTTAAGCTTTTTAAATATAGAGCAAGTCGAAAAGTACTATGTCCGCTGTTTTTGTTATCGCCCATCATTCCATGGGCCTACTATGTATATATATTCAGATACTGTTTTTCTATGGCATTGGAGTCTTTGTGCGACCGGAAGTTTTTCATTTATTCACACCATAATAAAACACTATGCTCTTAATTTCGAAAATAAAAATAAAATGAAACTATTACATTTAAAAAATTCATAAAATATATTAAAAATCACTCGTAAAAACGAGAATTTTTCAATATTTTGTCAAATTTTAGGTCCTATGCGCGACCGGAAGATATCAACTAATCTTAACCAAATTAAAACACAATTCTTTTAGGCTCTTTTTGAAGAGACTACAAACTATTACATTATGAAAACGCATTACTCAAATTTTTTTTAAAATATTCGAAAAAAATGAAGTTTTTTCAAATTTTGTCAAACTTTAAGGCCAATGCGCGACCGGAAAATGTCAACCGATTTTGAAAATTTTTTCTGCTTTTATTTTGTCTTTAAAATTAGTAGCAACTTTTCCGTGCTATTACAACTTCGAAATCAAAAATTTAGTTTTTTCGGCCCCCCCTAATATTCAATCCCAACCTTACCTAGAATATGAATAGGGAATTGTATGTTCTTAGGAATCAAATGATTTTCAGTTTTTTTTCCGCTGCATCTTTTAGTGGGATAGCTACTTCAAAACTCCGCTTGAGCACTGATTTATTCTGTCCTAGTATTCACTGTTGCCAGCTTCCAAAATTCCAACTGAATCGTTTGACGGGATAGAAAAAAAAATATTTTAGTGATCCTATTTTTGACACTTTCCTTCATATATTAATCGTCGTCTTCAACTCGGAACGCTTCGATCGAAACCATATAAATCAAGGTTAGATTTTTGAATTATCGTCGCACTAGAGCTACACGAGGGCTATTGGCGACTGGTGTCGTATTTTAGAACCACAGTCAGGTGACGACCATATAAATCAAACATGCTTTTAATTTTTTTTTTTGTAGATGAGTTATGTTTTTGTTTGAAAAAACACAATGATTTAGGAGTCTGGCAAAAAAAATTCCAAACTGTGATGGTCTTTGATGTAGCTTATGTGTATGAAAACGTTGGTTAAACAAAATTGTTCCACACACACATACAATTGATTAGTAAATCATCGCAATAGCCTGTTTTTATTCCCCCATCTTGCTCCGCTTCCTTATCCTTGATTGGCTCTGTGTAACACGTGTTTACAGTCGTTACTTCAGACGTAAAGCTTCTGCTTCGCATTTTATTCACATGTGCTACCCCTCAGTCTTCGCTTACACAGGCATGCGTTACACTGTTGTAGCCATTTTTCTATTGATATGTGGTGCTAGCAAATTTGAACGTTCTAGTACAACGAACTATTTCCACCAATATGTATTGTATGATATCTTACTTGTGTAAAATGCAAATTCTGATTTATTTTGATTTTCAATATAAGCGTGTTCTGCTTATGAGGCTCACAGATCATTTTTTTTTATTTCTACACTTGCATTGTTACTTAATTTTTAAAAATGAGTAACTTGTTCTTTTCTGGTTTGTTTCCTAAGTATAATACAAATGTTCCACTGAATGTTTGCCATCAGTTGGAATTACTCATTATCGAACTTAGTCGTGAAAACTCTACAAACTGCAAGTTTCTTTTGGACACAGTGAAGAGACTAGAAAGTTTTTTAACAACTCATAAAAATGATCTTCTTTCTGTTCCAATGCAAAACATCCTGGTGGGAGGATTTGTTACGCCAATAATTAGAAAAGTAATTGAAGAACGCCAGAAGAAGGAGGAAGCGAAGCAGAAAGTAAATATATTGCTAAAGCAAGCTTTAAAAAATTTTCATCTTCAGATTGAAACCCTAGACAACCAGGTGAAAGAACTGATAAAATCACAGCAGGATTTCCTCAAAAATGCCGTCTCTCTGAAAGAATAGACTGAAACAATGAATAACCTGTGCATTAACTTTGCAAGAGAATTACAAGAGTCGGCTATTGCAACAATTGGAGCCACGATAAATCAGATCCGTAACGAGCAGGTAAATTCTACAGCAACTGAAACGGCTAGTACCTCCAACTTTGTAACAACTAACAATCAAGAATTTGAAGATTTATTTCAAGACGCACTTCGAAGATGTGAAGAAATGCGTGGTGACTTAACACAGGTGCTCAACGATGTTACAGAAAGAGACTCTCCTCTCTGAACGCGACTGAAACTTTTTTTAAAAGCTTTTTCACCTATAAAATATTTTCAAAGGAAATGAAACACTAGCAGTAAACACAATAAATTTTACATTGCAATTAGAATCAAAAATATATGTTTCAAATTTTATGAAAATTATGGATGAAACCAGTAATTTTAAGCTTGTAATGGTACAGAGTTATATTTATGTCCATCTATTCTTTGGAACGTAATTATTTTAAGCATTAAACTCTTCTCATTTCAGATGAGAGAAGTTTATGCGAAACAAAAAAGTGGATTTGTATTTGTGAAAGAGACATATTCGATAAACCATACACGTCTTCTAGCTCAGAAGATGAATCGAATGATTAGCAAGTTTCACGTTTTTATTTTAATGAAGTGTCATGGTTATATAATTTAAACTTATACTGACTCTTTTAGCCATCAAACAACTACCTAGTAATGTATTTTACCAATACATATATTCAATGATATATATTTGCTATTAATTCATAAAATTTTATTTAAATACCCAGTAAATTCTCTCCAGTACCCCCTTGGCGTTCTGAAAAGGGCGGATATCAGAATATGTAATAATCAGAATATTCGAAAATAGCTACATTAATATAAAGATGGCCCTAACTCATGTTGAGGATGGGGGTCTGGGAGTAACCTCCTTACGATAAAGAATTCCGGAGCTACGGCACAAACGACTAAAAAAATGAAAGAAATATGCCCGGTGAAGCTATTGTTGGAGTGCGGGGGACTTTTTAATGAATAGTAAAAAATGGCGTTTGATAATTGTATTTGTACGTTCAGCCGTGTTTATTGGAAGGATCATCAATGCCAACCTGTAGACGGCGCTCCTTTGCAGCTCAGCAAGTCATCCCAAAAATGTACTCTCGGGATGCTGCCCAAAACCCAACACTGATAGGTCGGGATTACTTGAACCAAACTCCAAGGTAACAGTGATGCCACTGGATCTTCAATCCGAACATGCTTCTTAAACTTTGCCAGGAATCTTGGAATTTTTATGATGACCTATAAACTATACCAACTTTTCGATGGTTCACAAAACGTGTTGGGAGAATTCTCTTTGCCTCTGTTCGATAAAATATTGGACAAAAGGAAGACTTTCCAAGAGCTCCAAAAGCCGAGTAAGATCTCGAGAAGTTCATCGGACATAAAAGTGGGTACCAGCTTAATTGAATTAAACCATACCAATCTAAAGGTAGATCTGGAAAAGGCACAATTAAAAATGGAAGTCCTAGAGCAACAGCTCCAATAAATGACCACTGCACAACAGCAATACCTCAAAAAAATGCTGTTAGACAGCCATAAAAAAATTCAACTAAGCAAACCCATCGATTATAGCCGCCCCTTCCACGGCTGGCAAAACTTTGCTCGTAGCTGACCCCCCCCCCCCCCCCTCAAGTCCTAGGTCGTCTTGATATACTCTTAAATGGATTTGTTTCGCATTCCTTGGAAGATGTGTATGGAATGTATTAAATCTTGTGTTTTCTAGCTTTGGAAAACAAGATGAGCTCGCCGTGCAAAGCCAAAGACAACATCCGCGTGTTCTGCAGGGTCCATGTCTCCTGAGTGATGCGGAGAAGAAAGCAGGAAGTGAATGTATCGCCTATAAAGCTCACCTCCAAGGAGGAACAAACAAAAAGATGGGTTGAGCATTTTCAGGAGACTTTGAATAGATCTGACCTAACGGTATTGGAGAACATCCCGGAACAACCGCTGGAACATTTGAATATAAACACGGGTCCAATTACAAAACATGAGGTGCTACAAGCAATAAAATGGCTAAAATGTGGTAAAGCTGCTGGCAGTGACTACCTACCTGGGGAACTCCTCAAGGAGAGTTCAGAGATGGCATCTGAAGTTTTGACTGACCTATTTAACAAATTTTTAGAAAATGAATAGTGGCCAAAAGATTAGGATGAGGGATTACAAGTTAAGCTACCAAAGAAAGGAGATTTATCTGATTGTGACAACTGGAGAGGAATTACTTTGCTAAATGTCACCAGTAAAATTTTTTACAAGAATAATTCTCGAACGAATGAAAAAAAGAAATAGACAAGAAATTAAGACCAGAACAGGCTGGTTTCAGAGCCAACCGGTCTTGTGTAGACCATATTGCAACACTGAGAATAATTACAGAACAATCAATCGAGTGGCAATCTGCAGTGTACATGAACTTCATTGACTTTGAAAAGGCCTTCGAAAGTATCTATAGGGATACATTATCGAAAAACCTCAAATATTATGGAATCACTGAATGCTTTGTTAACATTATCAAAAATATATATGACAATTATCGCATCAGAGTCATTCATGGTGGAACAGTTTTCTGTTATGGACAGACATCCAGTGGAAAAACCTACACAATGGAAGCAAGTTTTTCTTTAGCTTTTATTCTTGTTAAAACTGGCATGGCTATAATTTTCAAATTACGAAATTCAACCTTCAGAGCAGGGATCGAACCAGCAATCTTAGGACTATAATAGGCGGGCGCGCTACATCACTGAGACGGATCTATTCAGTTTTACTCATTTTACTAAAGACATAAATAAAGATGCATTTTTTATTCTATAATTTTTACATAACAATTATATTTTATTGCATTCTTATTTATCTTGCAGATTTCGGTAATAGCCGATCTACCAGTCGGTAAAAATTTACAAGGTCATGTTGGAAATCATGCATTGAATTTTGAAGCCTCTTACGCCATGGCATTGCCTTTGGGTCCAGTAACTAAACCGGTAAAAATTTAGAAATTCGTAGGGAAAGACACTTTTCCATCCTTCGGTAGGAAAAAAAGGGAGCTTCCTTTTAAACAATAAAATTAAAAATCTAGGGACACATGCGTTAATCAAAAATCGAAGCAAGAGCTATATTGTTTTGTTTAAAACTGTATTTGCAAACCAGCTAACCCTTTCTGTATGATTTAAAGATACAATTATATATTGAGAGAAAATCATTGAAATTTAAAAACATCTTCACTCAATATTCCATGAAGGGATAAACGATCCTAAGGATATGTAGCATTTATAAATCCTTGGAGATGTAGCATTTGCAGTAGATTGTAATATATTATCGAAATTCGTCAGTTAGCCCGGCCCAAATGCTACCGAACAAAGGTTGAAGCGCTAATTATGACAACGGTTGCATAACATTAGATTTATGAACATTACGGTGGCATAAGACAATTGAGGCGTTTAATGGTATTGAGATTGAGTACATAACATTGGGTTGTTGAAATTAAAGCAACCCAAATGGGGTATGGCGATAATTCTACGTTTGGCTCAAGGAAAACTACCATATTTTTCAATATTATTTAAAACTTTATTAATTAGGTCCCTTGACAAGCTTTTCTGGAATCGAAGGAATGACATTAATCAACTCTAAGTTCATTGACACTAAACTTAACTGACAAGACATCGAAATTAACTCAGCTTCCGGGTCACCAGCAATCAACTATTGACTAGTTTTAAAGAACGATTCATGAATGGCAAATCAGGTGCGTAAAATAAGCAGATTAAATGTATTTATAATTTAACCGAAAACTTATGAATTTGGTTATATATTTCAATAATACTTTAGAATCAGAGTTATACAGAGTAACAATAATTAACAAACAGGTAAGACTACTTATTCTTATGTATAGAAATCAATTATCATAGACTTAATTATTTAAATTTGATCCCTACTTCCTCAAGTCAGCAGACAACACAGACCCGGAAATAGGCTACAATGGCAAGATATAACGTGGTATAAGCTTGGGAAAAAAGATTTAAACTTATAAATTAGTGTTTTATAATTTAAATAAAGCAATTAATTAAATATTTTTAATACATGTAGGCATGTATTTTAAAGAGTTTGTTACTATTGGATGGAGCTGCGAAATGAAGTTTTGAGCCTTTGACAAAAATATTTAAAAAATAATTCTGAGTACGTGATAATTCTGCTGAAAATATTTTATACATTTAAGGTTTTTTTTGTACAAGAAGATTGAAATAAATTTAAATGGCCTAGGAAAGCTGAATTCCATGTTTCGGAAAATAAAAGACATCCAAAATTGTTGGATCCAACTCAGAGAATGAATGTGTAAATAAGGTTTGCATTGGATAAAAAAATAAGATAGTGTATTTACTCGAAGTATTGAAATATTTTAGGTTAACACAGAACCGGTGGCTTATTGTCAGTCATCAGTTATCTGTATGACAGCACGCTGATGACGGCCTTTGCGAAAGCGGCACCCGAGAGAGGTGACGGGTACCATGGCAACAAGGGAGCAAAACAAATAGGTAATATAAGATTACTTATATATAGAAATCAAACTTCATTGACTTAGTTCTTCAAATTTTATTACCCCCTCCAAAAAAAAGAGCTCAAATGACCCGAAAAGAAACCTAAATTGCAATTTTTTGCTTCCTTTTCTCCGGGTTGTAATGGTCGCCACACTCAACTGCGTATTTCGACCCATTTCTGAATACGGCTCGAATTAAATAAAATTTAATTTCTTAAAATATTTATACGATTAATCATAATATTACAATTTAAAATCGCTTAAAGTAATCACTTCACAATTTACTCTGTATCTGTATATATCGCTTGCCCTTCCATTTAGAAAATTACTTATTGTGCAAGGATTAATAAGATTTCCTATATCACTATTGATTAAATTTTTAGTTACTAACCTGGGAACAAAAACTATCCGAAAAATAACCGCATTGGTCGACAATTATAATTGAATATGTAACATTTCATCTTACTTTGTCAGTTCATTTTAGTAATAATGCTATTTCTTTGTTTCAGGGTATTCTAAGCTGCAAGGGACAATTCGAAAAGGAAGAAGGTGCATCACTGCCAAAGCTTTTCTCATTCCTGCCCAAGAGAATGTCCATATTGTTAACAATGCCAATGTTGCGAATGTATATAATAGCTTTTTATTTGTAACGGTTTAAATTATCGTCGCACTAGAGCTACACGAGGGCTATTGGCGACGGGCGTCGTATTTTACAGCCACAGTCAGGTGACGAGCCAACACCTGAATAGGCACCCAACGCAACCGCTTTTTATTTATTTATTTATTTATTTATTTATTCCTTGGTCGTATATTTAAAAAAAATCTGCTTGAGCAATCTGTTCTGCATTATTTTTAACTAAACTTATGAACTAGTAAAAATATTCAGCTTTTCCGAGAGCACACCAGTCATTTTCTATGAAGAATAGTAAGTTATAATATGAGTAATTATATTATCAGTACGGTATTAACGCAAATGATGTTAAATGTAGAGTAAAAAAATATATATTAGAAACCGTAACTTCCCTTTATGAATAACGTACTTGAAATATATGTGTCCTTTTCGATATACTTTTATAAAAAGCAAAAATCACTGTATCTAGATATGTTTTATTTTTCTTATGGTTATTTTGAGTGTTTTCGTTTTGAGGTTTCTATCGTCTCATAATACTGATCTTTCTTTTCCATTGCAGAACATTCTGGTAGGAGAATTGTTCACTCCAATAATTAGAAAATACCTTGAAGAAAGCCAGAAGAAGAAGAAAGAGGACCAAAAAGAAATTATGATTATGAAGCAAGATTTACAAAAAGCTTATATTCAGATTGGAACACTAGAGAGCCAGATCAAAGAACCTGTTAAAAGCACAACAAGAATACTTCAAAAATGCCGTCTCTCTGAAGGAGGCTACGGAAACAATACAGAAACTGTGCAGCGACAAGGTAAGATAGATTCAAGAATCGGCTCTTGCAACGATTGGAGCCGCAATTTCTGAAATTCTTCAAGAGCCGATCGATCCTGCAGCCGCTGAAACAGCTCACTCCTACAACCTTGGTTAGGTTTTTGAATTATCGTCGCCCTAGAGCTACACGAGGGCTATTGGCGAACCTACAACCTTGAAACCATTGATGAAGAAAATGCAGCTATATTTGAAGATTTATTTCAAGAAGAATTTCGAAGATATGAGAACATGAACAGTGACTTAACACAGCTGTTCAGCGATGTTCTCCTCTCTGATGTCGAAAATAAGCCGAAGCAAATGGATGCAACAAGGTTGAATGTTTGTTTTAATTAGTAGAAGCACAGGGCGTTGAAAGCCCACCTCACTTTGTCTGTCGTATCGTATATACGCAGTTTGTTTCTGTTTATCGTTTCGATCACAAAAAATTATTTAAAACTATTGTATATGCTGAAAGCAAGTAAAAGTGATCATTTATTTTGCTTATGCATGTAATTTGAGTGTGAAATATACTAGATTTTTCATAAAAAAATTGTTTTTAGTTGGAATTTCACTAATTATATCTGATCAGAACTTGTCGATGACAAATGATTTGTTGTTTGCAAAATTTACTAGAAAGTAAATTATTCGTTATTACTTTGGATAGATATCTGAAATCGATTGGCATGAACTGCGGATATAAGCTATTTGAAAATAAAGACGGACTATTTTTTTCAATTCACCTATCCTGAAAACAAGGGCAATTATGGGATAAATTTTAGAAGATTTAGATACAAAACTTTCTTTAAAGTGATTCAACAAAAAATCTGAGAGAATCTTCGGCTTTGACTTTCAAATTTGATATTTCACCTTTCAATGAAAAATATTTGTTTAAAAAAATTAAATTTCATTATATAATAGCTATATTTGCTTTAAAATTTTATTTTCTGCTATTTTCTGATTGCTTTTCCAATTCCAGGGAATTTAAATTAAAACAAATTTATCGTGTCCCTTTAGCCTTGCACCCTGTAAATCCACATGTTTGTTTAAAATGCTGAGCAGCTAAAGTAAGGTTATGTTTTAAGATCTATCGAATGACTTTTTAAGTAAACGAATGGTAAATTTATGAGCTTGTAAAAACGAAATTAAAATTCATTTTTTTGGTTATAAATTTGACCCAATAGACCCCTCAGTTCTCTTACTTTTTGAAGCCACAAAATTACATTTCAAAAAATAAATTAGTAGAATTTTTGCTTTAAAAATAAGAGCGAAATTCTAAATTTGCATAAGAAATTCGTATTGTAAATTTTTCTTCATTCATATATAATGAACCGTCTTTATACATTTGAATGAAAAACTTTATTGTGCTATTACAACAGTCCAAATTGGGAAAATCCAACTGAGCAACGTTATAACAAGACTATAAGAATGCAACATCACAACCGTTGAACCGAGTCGAAAGGAAGAGTGTTGGAGAGGTGACTTAGTTCCCTCTCCAGGTCTTCTTATCTTTATTTGTATACATTACTTATTATTTGATATTTATAACTTTTTTGAATCATGTAAATTTAATTTCATTAAATCTTACTTATGGGAACTTAAGATTTGCATATAATTCCTCACGCGAGTGTATTATTTATAAGCGAGTTACTTATCCCAAGTAGGGTTGTACTTGTTGGGAATTAATAAAGCTTGGACTCCTAAGATCTCGTGTGCTTCTTACTACGCAACACTATCGACTGCAATTACGTTCATGTTTTGTACTTGTGAATAGTTGTGTACTTGCCGCCTCCCAGAAGCATCACATTATGCTTTGGCTTACCATAAACGGAGCAGTGTAGTCAAAATGAACTGTGCAGAAAGTAAACCGTTTCCAAATGATCCCGAGATTACTTGTACGAGTTCGGAATGTAGCCCTTTGAAGAAATTGGTATTTTCTCTTAGATCTGCACTAAACGGTTATTTTTTCAAGCCAGTAAATGACAAAGATGCTATTTTTCTAGAGATAGACTCGCATCTATCTATTAGAGCACCGTTTAAAATGGGAAGCGATTGTTCAATCGAAAACCAAAATTAAGGTGAGCGTTTTGAACACTTCTAATTTAATTCGCCATTTACAGCGACCCCACTCCTCTGAAAACGTGGAAGAATTCATAGCTAGTCTTTCATCAGCTAGGGAAGGTAGGAATTCGTAACCACGACCCCCGCCGGACTCGCAAAACTCGTTACCATGAATCCTCATCCATTTCCCCAACTATTATTGATTACGTCATCCACGCTACGGTGTCCCTTCAATCGGTAGATTATACAACGTTCGACAACATTTTCAATTTCTTTAACTTAGAAAACCGAGGGTTGAAGGGTATGAGCACGCGGATACAAAATATTCAAAACACGTTGGGGGCACAAGAGAAACATTAAAGTCTGTACCTTGGCTAAGCACAGCAGCTGATATCTGGTCCCCAGGATAGAGGATTTTATTGAGATCGCAGTAAATTGCAATGACAAAAATACCGAAAGGAGGTTAACAGCTCGGCAGCCGATTCAAAGGTTCGCATACATACGATCGGATCACTACCACATTCCTTGACCCCAGAAAAGATCGTGGCTACGGTAACCGATAATGGGAGCAACTTCATAACAGCTTGTAGAGTTTTTGGACTTCCTCTGAGGTCAACTAACTTTGAAGACAATTGTGACGAAAACTGGATGATCGGGGTGACGACGTTTACGAATTGTGGGTGTCTGTTGATGATGCCATTGTCACATCATTGCCTTTTCATATAAGGTGTTTTGCCCACATCTTGGCATTATGTGCAAGAACTGACGTCAAAACGCAATCAAATCAAGTTCAGGCCTGTTGTTGCTACATGAGTCAGCAATGAAAAATTATAATATCCTGTGGCGTATTTCAAACAGGCCAAAAACAGCAAGTGCTTGAGCAGATTATTGGTCTATCCCTCCCTATCAGACCGACCGAAGCCCGGTGGAATAGCCTTTATGATTCGTTGAAGGTAATTGGGGCTATGGAGGAAATTAATCAGAAGTTGCATATGGCGTGCTTCTTTACCGATGAGGAAAGAAAACGACAACCAGGAAGAAAACGACAACAGTAAGGAAACATAACCGCCCTTAAAACTTATGATTTTGGGGCGATCGAGAGCGACACTCAATCTCTCCCTGACGACCTTATGTACAACGGCTTTGTGGCGCTATGATGAAACAGTATTTTGCACCAATATGTATTGTATGATATCTTACTTCTGTAAAATGCAAATTCTGATTAATTTTGATTCTCAATATAAGCGAGTTCTGCTTATGAGGCTTACAGATCAAATTTTTTTTATTCGTTCACTTTGGTTCGATACTTTATCTAAAAATGAGTAATGCAACGTTTTCTGATTTATTCTTAAAACACAACTCTAATGTTCAAGCAAATGTGTGCCACCCCTTAGATCAACTAATACTAAAATTAGATGGTGACAGCTCGTCAAACTCCGTGTTTGTTGTGGACATTGCGAAAAAAATGGAGAAATTTTTAGCGTTTCATAAAGAAGATCCTATGTGATATTCAATGCAAAACATCGTTGCCGGTGAATTTTTTATTCCCATCATTCAAAAGTATCTTCGAGATAGCGAGGAGGACAAGAATGAAATTGCAAAGTTGAAAGAGGATCTACAAAGTGCTCGCATTCAAAGTACAGCGCTTGAAAACCAGAACAAAGAACTGCTTCAAATACAACAGGACCACTTGAGAAATGCTGTCACTCTGAAGGAGGCCATGGAGGGAATGGAGCAATTTTCTAGCAACTGGGTGAAAAAATAGAAGAATCGGCTCTAGCTGCGATTGGGGCAGCCATATTGGAACGTCCGTCGTAAAGAACCAGTGAATCATGCAGTCACCGAAGATGCTGAAACATCCAACCCTTAAGTCTTTGATGTGGAGAGTGCTGCTAGATTTGAGGAACTCTTTCAAGAGGAATATCTACGTTGTGAAGACATGGAGAGTGATATCACGCTGATCAGCAACGTGTCAGCCAGCGAAATTCCCCTCTCCGAGCGTTAGAATACTGTTTGAAATTAAGATGTTGGTATTGTCTGTAATTTTTTGTTTTGTAAGAATAAAAAGTTATATAGAATATTGATGCTGTTTCTTAATTTTCTTCTACCTATTATTAACCATTCGCAAGAATTGTTAATTATATGTTAAATATTGTCTATTTTTTCAACTTCATTTTAAAAACCCTTGCTTTTAAAGAAAATGTTTAAACTGTTTTAAAGAAAAATCTTAAGAGAATCAATTACAGAGGAATTGATCAGTTCATTTGAACTTTCAATATATATGTAGAAAAGTTAAAGCATCCCAGTAAACAGTGATCTTCTGGCCCAGCAATTGATTAACTGCTGGAAGGGATGGTTTAGTGCTTGTGCAGGCATATTTCTGCTGGAAAGTACACCTTTACGTTGCTGGCATACGTGTGCTGATTAATTGTTGGTTTGCCCCTGCCCATATTTGCTTAATGTGATAAGGAGGAAGACTAACCACAAATGAAGTAAATGTGCTTTCGGTGCACATTTTACTTTAACAAATGTAAATGGGTCTGCAAGTGTTAGAATTTTGTCATCCCGAATGCCCCTTTCAGTGATCTAAAATGGTAGCACGACGAATCAGAAGATATTCCAACAACACTGTCGTAGGTAAAATTTGTAGACAGTAAGCAGGAGTTGGATAAACCGCATCTTCAAATTAGAAAGCTGGATGACCAGCTCCAAGGTTAGGTTAGGTTTAAATTATCTTTGCACTAGAGCTACACGAGGGCTATTCCCAGCACCACGAAATTCTAACCAAACAACAGTACTACCCAAGAAATTCCGTTTCTCTGAAGGAGGCAACGGTAAATCTTCAAAAGTGTTCTGCGATAGAAGGAAAGAACTGTGCACTCGTTTGAGAGCTTAGTGTTGGGGAAGGATCTACAAATTGCATGCTTGATTTGGACTTAGCGAAGAGACTGGAAAGTTTTTTATCGACTCATAAAACTGATCAGCTTTGTTTACCAATGCAGAATATTCTAGTGGATGAATTTTTCACTCCCATAATTAGAAAATACCTTGAAGAAAGCAACAAGAAGGAAGTGGACGAAAAAGAAAATATGAATATGAAGCAGGATTCAGAGAAAGCTCATAACTCATATATTGGAAAACTAGAAAGCCAGATCAAAGAACTGTTAGAAACCCAACAGGAATACTTGAAAAATTCAGTGTCGCTGAAGGAGGCAACGGAATGCATACAGAAAGTGTGAAGCGACAGTCCTGCAGCCGCTGAAACAGCTAACTCCTTCAATAGGTACCTTGAAACCCTTAATGAAGATAATGCAGCTCTATTTGAAGATCTATTTCAAGAAGGACTTCAAAAATGTGAGGACATGAACAGTCAATAAGCACGGCTGTTCAGCGACGTTCCTGCCAGTGACACCGGACGTTGGACTTCGTTGAAAAGACAGTACCTTCCAAGATTTCTGCCTCTGAAACTTTAAGGAGATTCATGGTATTGTGGGCTGATACACAGATAGGGATGCTGCATAATAGTTTGGAATTTAAAAATGATTAGGTTAGGTTTGAATTATCGTCGCACTAGAACTACACGAGGGCTATTGGCGACGGGCGTCGTATTTTAGAACCACAGTCAGATGATGAGCCAACACCTGAATAAATTTTAAAATGATCTTGACTGAATATGGTAGTTTGTTTCAATAATTAGGTCTGCAGATTTGAGTTTTTTTACGGATTTCCTCCTATTCCAATTAGTCCTTTTTGTATAGCGAATGGTGAAACTTGAGAAATTTGTAAGTTTCTGAGGTTATGACAAGAAATTTTGGATACAATATGTTAAGGTCAGTTACAGGTTTAGACTATTCAGGTACAGGTGTCCTTTTTGGCGGACTTGACCCCCCGACTGGGATTTGTTGTTGAGCCATGATGAATAAAGAGGGGGTTCATCCCCGTAGTCCACAGGTGGCTCCAGATACCCTTTCTCACCCACCTACTGCAACTACGCCGGAGTGGCCGGGATACGGCGCAGAGGCTACCGGCTCTGGGCAACGTAAAATAAAAAGGGTGCGAACCGTCGCAAACAAAAAGCATGATTCCAGCCTTCGGCAGGGTCCCTAGGCAGTAGTACGGGGACGTAGCGTTACGGGTTCGGGGTGTGGATCCGCACTGGACACCCCTAGCCGCCAAACTAACCCTTTTCCGGAGCGAAAATCCAAATGGCAGTGGTGTCCGGCAGCTCAAACACCGGAGAGCAGTGCCATTAGGCGAGCCGATTGCCAGGGGCGGGATCCCCCCTGGCGCCCGTCAACCAGTGAAGCATGGACCAAAGGGCGCGCAACAGTTGCTTCAGGAGACTTACACCTTCCCTATGGGAGGCCACTGCAGGAACCCCAGTACTCCACCTTCTACCGGTTCAGTCGGTCGCAGCACAGAGTGCTGGTCAGAAATGTCTGACAACAAAGAAAAAATAACTAACACATATTTAAGGGCCCAAATCAAAGCTGTTCACTGGTATTTGAAATATATAAATTAAAGTAGAAATATAAAAAAAAGTGAATAAAAAATGGAACTTATCCAAAATAAACAACATAAGAAAGAAGGTCAGGGATAAATTCTGTAACGAAGATTAAAACAGTAAAAAGCACAGAAGCAACTCAAAACCGGTTAGAGGTCAGGTTTTTGAATTTTCGTCGCACTAGAGCAACACGAGGGCTTTTACTCAAAACCGGACCTTTGCAGGGAGGTTTGGTTTGGTTTGAATTATCGTCGCACTAGAGCTACACGAGGGCTATTGGCGACGGGCGTCGTATTTTAGAACCACAGTCAGGTGACGAGCCACACCTGAATAGGCACCCAACGCAACCGTTAAGGGCGACATCGTACGCAGCGTTAGGACTTTGAAGGATATTTAACGTGCACTCCCTTACACGGGGTATTATTCGTCGGACATTTTTGGCAGCACGGGCCGTTTATAGGTCGGCAGCTATTTTGGCGATGCCCGGACCCGAACCTGGGACCTTCCGCATGCAAAGCGAGTGCTTAACCGACTGGGCTCCCCAGCCCCCCTTTGCAGGGAGGAAAGAAAGAAGAATGCAAAGGCTCAGCTAGGGTACCTCGGGGTCGCCACACCCGCACCCACCGAAGTGGGTCCCCTGAGGGGTGGCCTTGTCTGGTGGACCCCATTTGGGGTTTGTTGAACATGACCTGCACTGGGGGGATGGTTTAAAAAATAACCTTCTGCTTTAGGGGGGGGGGTGGAACCTGTGCCCTCTTCATGCGGCTAGTGTTTTCTCTGATCAAAACTAGTCCCGGCCTTCCTTGGGTAATCCACCGGTATAAGATCTTAACCGGGAAGGTCGTTCGCGGCTCCAGTAACCGGTGCGAGCACTTGTGTTTGAGTTGAAATCTTCGGACTGTTAATCGCTACCTGTTAGTTTGTACTTCCGCTGATTTGGTTAGGTTTGAATTATCGTCGTACTAGAGATATGTATTTCCGCTGGATAAGTTGTAAAACATGTGTACAGTTTGCCATGGACAATTTCTTCTTCGAGAACTGGTTTATATTTAAATGACCTGATGTTCGATAAAGTTGGCATCTTCTGAAGGAGTAAAAACCACAACTCGACGTATTTCGACTGAAAGCTCCGCAAGGTAATGATAAGTGCTAATCGTCGAGAAGACGAAGACTCTGCAAAAGTTCCGTAAGCCCTGACCTTGGACTGCCAGAACTGCAGTTGGTGGTTTGCCAATTTTCCCGAACTTCAGCACCGAAGGAGAGCACATCCTATTGAGTTAGAGGAAGCAACCACATTTCTTCGCTGGATGGAACAAAGCAGTTCTCTATCAAAGCAAGTGCAGTTGCAGTTCATTTCTTGGTTTTATTATTTGATAATTTGTCTTGAATTATGTAAATTATTATTTCATGTAATCCTTATTTTATATGAATATATCGTTCAATCCCATAATTCCTCACATTGTATATAAGCGAGTTGCTTATACACAGTGTGGTTGTTCTTCTACGGAATTTATTAAAGCTTCGTCTGTTTCAATATCTCGTGTACTTCCTTATACTACGTGACAGTATGTCGTAAAATATAAGGTAATATTCAAGCCAAATTTCATTCTGAAAGAAATCTTACAATTGTAACAAAACTGGTGCTAAAAAACTTTTTTTAAAAAACTTTTTCACCTATCAAGTATTTTCAAAGGAAATGAAACACTAGCAGTAAACACAATAAATTTTACATTATAATTAAAATCCAAAATATATATTTCAATTTTTATAAAATTATGAGAATTATGTATGAAACTAGTAATTTTATGCTTGCAATGGTACAGAGTTATATTGATGTCCATCTATTCTTTGAGATGTAATTATTTTAAACATTTATTCTCATTTCAGATGAGAGAAGTTTATGCGAAATAAAAAAGTGGATTTGTATTTGTGAAAGAGACATTCGATAAACCGTGCACGTTTTCTAGCTCAGAAGATGAATCGAGTGATTAGTAAGTTTCGCTTTTTTATTTTATTAGTGTTATGGTTACATAATTTGAACTTATACTGACTCTTTTAGCCATCAAACAACTACCTATTTATGTATTTTACTAATACATATATTCAATTATATATATTTGCTATTAATTCATAAACCTTAATTTAAATTAATACCCAGTAAATTCTCTCCAGTACCCCCTTGGTGTTCTGAAAAGGGCGGATATCAGAATATGTAATTATATTCAAAAATCGCTACATAAAACTAAAGATTAAACTAAAGCCCTAATGCATGTTGAGGATGGGGGCCTCGGAGTAACTCCCTACGATGAAAAATTCCGGAGCTACGGCTCAAACGACTAAAAAAAATTAAAGAAATATGCCCGGTAAATCCACTGTTGGAGTGCGGGCGACTTTTTAATAAAAAAAGGCGTTTGATAATTGTATTTGTACGTTAAGCCGTGTTTAGTGGAAGGGTCATCAATGCCAAGCTGTAGACGACGCTCCTTTGCAGCTCAGCAAGTCATCCCAAAAATGTACTCGCGAGATGCTGCCCAAAACCCAACACTGATGGTTCGGGATTACTTGAACCAAACTCCAAGGTAACAGCGATGCCACTCGATCTTCAATCCGAACATTCATCTTAAACTTTGCCAGGAATCTTGGAAGTTTTACGATGACATATAAACTATACCAACTTTCCTCGGCTACACAAAACGTGTTGGTGGGAGAATTATTTTTGCCTGTCGTCGATAAACTATTGGACAAAAAAAATACTTTCAAAGATCTCCAAACGCCGAGGAAGATATCGAGAAGTTCATCGCGCAGACAATTTGGTACGAGCTTTGTTGAATTAAACCATACCAATCTAAAGCTAGATCTGGAAAAAGCGCAATTAAAAATGGAAGACCTAGATCAACAGCCCCAACAAATGATCACTGCACAACAGCAATACCTCAGAAAATGCTGTAAGACAGCCATAAACAACGTCAATTAAGCAAAGCCATCGATTATAGCAGCCCCTTAAAAGGCTGGAATTAGCTATTCAACTGCAGTAGTGGCTGGACCTTCATCTACACTAAAACAACGTGAAAACGTTCAAGTTACAAATGAGATGGAGGCACAAGTTGAAACCAACGCAAAACAACACGGGAAAACTCGGAACACAATTGCACCGAGAGTGGCCGATTCCGCGGAGCGATGGTTAAGATGCTGGGTTTGAGTTCGAATCCCGGTAAGGCATGGTTGTTCGTGTTTGTCAGTAAATTTTGTTAATTTTCTAGATGTTTATGTCTTCCATCTACGTGTGTCTCGTAACTGTCTCTTCTAGCGAGCGATAAAACGGGCTATAAAAAGCCTATGCTCTTCCCTTGTAGAGGGCACTCACTGTTACTTGTCTCTTTTGCACAGCGTGTTGAACCTCATGAAACAGAGAAGAATGTGTTAGATATACTCCCAGAATTACAACGCCTCCTTAAAGACTTAAATTTAAAACAGGTCCCAAACCTCATTTAAAACGCAGCTACACGATTAAGATCGGCGAAAGTTATAATGGAGAAGTTAAAAATCGGATTTCGTCTTCTGTAGGAGTTAATCCCACTGTGTCACCATGGATACTCACAATAACAGAGAAAGCAAGATATACTAACCTACTATTTACACCAATGTAGGCTGCGAAAATTAACGAAAATTTGAATGCAATAAAAACAGATAATTGAATTAGGAGAGTTCATCGACATCATGCTACTAAAAGAGACACACTGAAGACATGGGACAAGGCTAGGATTGCTAACTACACTTGTTAGGTTAGGTTTTGAATTATCGTCGCACTAGAGCTACACGAGTGCTATTGGCGACGGGCGTCGTATTTTAGAACCACAGTCAGGTTACGCCACACACTTGTTAGGAAAGACATACTACACAAAGGGTACGGAGTGTAGCCATTTGTTAAAAGTGAAACTTTAAATGCATAGAGTACATCCTTATCCAGATACTTTAAAAAAGAGTTGAGAGTGCAATATTACTTGAAATTCAAAGTTTTGGTGAAGTTCTTTTAATTTCAGTCTTCAATACTCCAAACTCCAAAATATTTAAACATCGATCTTGCTGCTCACATGAATTATGACCTACTAACTGTTCTTGCAAGAGAACTCAATGCTAAAAGCAACCATTGCAATTGCAGTTTGATAGATTGATTTTGGATGAAGATGGCTGACCCACATTTAGTAAATAGGTCTACAAGTGCTTGCATTTTGTCATCTGGAATACCGCTTTAAGTTAGCTAAAACAGTAGCACGACGAATCGGAAGATATAAAAAAAAACTGAATATTGTCGTTAATTTTTACACACGACTAAGTCATGTCCCCTCAATTGTGATTTTTAATAGCTTTCGAAAGGCCCGCTGGCAATTATAATCAGAGCAACATATCCTTTCTAAACATATGAACAATTCATTTCGAACCTTAAAAGAAATTGATAACTTTCTTGGAGCCTAATTTTCAAAGTTCTCATCGGAACAATCATTCAGATTTTCTTGCATAGAAACATAGTAAGGAAATGTTTTGGACTATCAGTCCTTTTTAGACCAAATACATCGGTGTTTATTTAAATGACAGGCTTATCTTTCGTGATCATATTAAGTAAACAGTAGGTAAAGCTACAGAAACCACTGTTAGTTAAAACCCTATCTTTGGCAAAATCTCTACTATTACACTTAAAAATAAGCTCACGCTCCACAAAACAATCACCAGGCCAGTTCTGCTGTATGCCTCTTTCTTTGGCTGCAGTCCGAAGAACTCAAACTTCAGACATTGCAGAACAAAGCACTAACCCTAATCACTAACGCCTTTTGATTTGTTAGGAACTACATTTCACCCGAAAATCATGAGGATTACACCGTCATTCTCACAGCTTCACAAAATTACAGCACGGTCCAACAGAATATCAAACTCGACAACCACAGACAAATTGTAGACCATGAACCCGTAGTCAAGCATAAGTTTGAGATAAAAGGTTTATTTCCAGTTAATTTGGAAGTCATGGATTATTTTAATTTGATATTCATTGATGATGTGTGAACGCATTCGTGAAAACACGAATGAGCAATGAATTTGTAAAAAGAAAAAAATCTTAATATATGGCAGCCAAATAGTAAACAAGATTAGGTTAGGTTGAATTATCGTCGAACTAGAGCTACCTGAGGGCTACTGTCGACGGGCGTCGTATTTTCGAACCACAGTCAAGTGACGGGCCGACACCTACACAGGGCTCCCAACGCAACCGTAAAGGGCGACATCGTACGCAGCGTTAGGACTTTGAATAATATTTGACGTGCACTGTTTCACGGTGTATTATTACTCGGACATTTTTGGCTGCACGGGCCGTTTATAGGTCGGCAGTTTTGGCGATGACCGGGCCCGAAACAGGGACCTTTCGCATGCTTATCAAGTGCCTAACCAATTATTTAGTCTAACAAATTTCCGAACCTCAACGCTGAGATGCAGGGAATGTTTGAATTGATATGTTTCATCCGAGCTAAGGAATTTCTGACCACTAAGTAAGAGTAATATGAAAAATGGGCAAGGGAGAGAGAGTCTTTGATTTGGACTGCCTTAACATCAAGGAACCCGAGTTTGGTCATTTCGGTTTTAACATCAACAGTTGATGTCACTAGGAATACCTGTGATTACCGTATTTAGAGGTTAATCTTTAACCAGCTGGCTTCACTGCATAATGCTCAAAATCTTGCGACGACAAATTTCATAGGCTCAGATTTGCTCTCCATATTAACGAATTGAGACTCAAATTCCTAATAGAGATGACACTCCAATTTAAGGATTGCTTAATTTTCTGATGCACGGTTGTTTGAATGATTACTGAGTGAACCATGGGTCCTCTTTCTGGGCATTACCAATCAGAGTTTTGGGCTAAACATTTGGTCGTCGAAGTCGATGGCCCAGATGCAGCAAATAACTTAGTTTCCAACTAGTAAATGCATTGAAACCTGTCGAAGCTTCTTTATCAACATAGTTTATGCGTTCTTTCTTCCCTTGAGTTCCAGTGAAATTATCATAGTTGGAACCAATGACTCTAGTTAGCATTTTAAGACTGAGTAGCATTTTAACCTATTTCTCCGTCGTCCTTAGCCCATAGTGGAGCAAAGAAAAAAAATAAGGAGGTATGCTAAGTCATCGTCGTCATTTTTATTCAGGTAAAAGTGAACCTCATTACAAAATTTATCGGAAGAACCTACCTTAGTGCCGTTGACTTATATTAAATTATTAAGGACATCTTTGGCTCTTGGTGTATTGTTTATTATCGTACATTAGTTAATCACAAAGCTTAAGCAAGTTTTAGTGGGGGCCATGGTAATATAGATCAGATTGGAAAAATTTTCATAATACAACAACCACATTAAGACAGTTTGAGCTAGCTCACACACCAGTTAACAGTGAGGTACACAAATAAAAGATACTTATCCGGGCATACCTAGAATAGCGTGGACAAAGGAAAACAATCACTAAAAAATAGTTGGGGCAAGATCCTAAAAACAAATTTCAAGGAAATAAAACCGATGAAAATATAAACAAACCGCAGGGAGACTATCAAAAGTGCCAAGAGTAGTTTCCAAGTTCCTAGGCTCAAGACATCAGAACCAAGAATGAAGAGTGAGTGATCATCAGTGCTTTTCGGGCCTGCGCACTGACTTTTCAACAGATGTTGCACATGCGCACAGTTGCCCTCATCAAGCAAAAATCCTGTGAAACAGATAGCATCAACACCAGATCGTTAAGGATAACCCGTTGAACATGTGGCGCTGTGCTTGTTTCGTGCCGGGGCTGCTTCAGGTTGCATGCCGTGGCTTTGGTGGCGATCATTGCTTTGCGCTGGAGGTGCGTGATGCTCTGGAGCAGTCCCAAGGAAACTAGCTATTTTGTTACTATTGGCATCGTTATTGATTTTCTGGCCACGCATTGTAAAGGCCTTTTTACACGGTATTCCTTGTGCACGGAACTGCATGGACAGGGTTGTCCACCTGCAAAGATTCTGACGTCACACGTTCCTGGAGGGGTTGTTGTGAATGATACTTATCGCTAGTCTTGGCACATTTTTTTCAATTTTTCAATATTTTTACAAATTTCTATCACGTGTAGGAATTGGTTGGTATACATATATTTTCAGGCTTGTGTGCTTGGTCACAGACCCGCTTATAATCCTTCATCATGCAAGACAGACACAACACACACACCCACACATGCGTGACAGATGCTGCTATCTATCGCGCGGCATTTCCACAGTAGACAAGTCCCTGAAGGGGAGGGAAATAGTCTCCAGGGACCTGTACCCATGGGAAAATGTGCAATGATCACTCACAGGACTTTCAGTCCCAACAGATTTAACGAGCACGTACTCCGCATATTCGGTGGGTCTTCAGTGGTACCGAGACTCGATCGCGAGACCTTACGATAACGAGATCGAGATCTTAACCACAAGGCTCCCTACAAGCCGATTTAACAAGGAGAGTACTAACTACAAAAATAAACATTGGCGAGCATGAAGTAGATTTTTCTCCATTTTTCAAACTCGATTTTGCCAACAAGACGTCAGAGCTATACTTGATGCTGATTGGCTACCTATCTCTCTCCGCAAAACCGGTTTACCGATTTTCGTGTCTCCACGAAAAAATTCTCTACAGAGGTTCTCCATGTTATTCCTATGGAAGTTCCGTGATCAAGGTGCTCCGTGTGAAAAGTTCCTAAAAGCGGCCGATGCAGTTTCCCTCTTTCTTTCCGTCTCGTGCACTCTCCCCGCTGGCAGGGATATTTTAATCTTCCGGATTGTTTTAGTTACATTTTGAAAATAGAAGTATGAAATATTACTATAGTAAATTGTAAATAAAATCTCCAATTTAACAAATACGCATGTGTTATAGTCTTCTGTTGACATTGACCGCACCGAACCAAAAGATGGTAACTAAAGTTGAAGCAACTCAATAGCTAAAAACATTTTATGTTCTGTCAACTATGAATGCTACGCAGTGTTTAAAAATTTTAAATATTGATATTATTCTAAACTATATTTTATCTTTTAAGTGTTCCGCAAACTGTTAATGCCGGTGACTCTTTAAAATCTGGAATTAATACGATGATCACCACGCCATCCTTATTTACTTTAGATATTAAGAACCTAATTTCTATACTCAATACAAGGGTCAAATCAGAAGCATACAAAATATTAAAACAAAAATACTAATCCATTCTTCTTGAGTTCCGTCGCTAGCCCTCGTGTAGCTCTAGTGCGACGATAATTCAAACCTAAACTAAACCTAAAAATCTTCTTGAGTTCCATGGGCGAATTTTTCTTATAAGCATGGATGCAGGTTGTTAATCAAAAAACATTTTCATTATATTTATCGTAACACAACCAAGGAACCTCTAATCTCTTTGACTCATTGCTTCTTGTAATTGTTACTTTCTTTTAATGTTTTTATAAAGACTTTTTTAACTATCTGTGCAGTATTTATTGCCGTTTTTAGGGTATCTATTTCTCTTAATATTCATTTTTATGAAATTAATGTAAACTTCAGTTATTTGGTTTCCGCTCTTAAAAGTTATGCTGAGTCATTGTCCTCTACGGAAGGTGTGGAGGATGTCAGGGAGACACTTGATGCTATATAAACAACATGGGGGGGGGGGGCTATACTATATTTACTAAAAAAAATTCAATCTTGCCCCTAAATTGTATAATAAACTGCCTATTCACTTAACGAATACAAATAAATATTATTACTTTAAAAACAACTTTGAGTTTTTCATTCATATTGATGACTTGGATCTTTATTTTTCACTCTAATTTGAGGCATTTTAATTATATCTGTATGCTAGCTGATTGCCGCATCATATTATGTTCGATTCTTATTTGTTTCTGGGTTTTTGTATGTGTTCAATTCTAACTATTTGTTTTATTCGCCTATACGGGAATTTTTTCTTCTTGGCGCACAATATTTTCTATTGGTTGTTTTTTGTAGTAATAATAAAGATTATTATTATTTAAACATTCTAATTTGTGTTGATTGGCGTAAGAAGATGGGCTATCCTTCAGGTCCTCCCCACAATGAGTAGCTGTGGCGCATCGAGAACTACGGGTGGTACGAGGGCGGCCTCGACATCGAACTCGCCAGTGGCACCCTCATGGCTCACCGCATCCACGGCACCCAGTGGAGCGACTTGGTGCACCGTAAGTCTGATGACGATGACGACCGCCTCCTTCGTGTCCTACCTACATCGTGTACAGGATGGCCGTGGTGGACCTCGATGAGAGGAACTCCGACCAGGCCTCCACCGTGGCCTGGAACATGGTCGAGAAAGGGGCCAGCGGAGAGGACGTCGTCGTTACGAGCATGTCGGCGATCCACGGGAATGAAGGGAAGCACCTGCCGGCCGGCACACTCCCAATCCGGGTGAAGTTGTGGAGGAGGTCCGAACAGGACTGCTTGCCCACCAGCGAGACCAAGACGACGGCCGTCTACTTCGAGAAGAGGTGCCTCACGTGGACGGTGCGGGGCAGGAGGAGGGAGGCCTGGGCTGTTGGGGACTCAAGCCGAGTCGGAGATGTTCGAGATGAACTTCACACCGCATGGCCGCTGCAACCTCACATTCTCTGCTAATGTCAACCCTGCTGATGACATCTTTGATGATAGTACCTAGTGCGCTAGAAGCAAAAATGGTGAAAATCGCTATGATGCCAGCAGGGAGCCAGATGCCAGACGTAATCCGAAAGATGACGCCGCGATCTCGCATGCCAGTCATTTCAAAATGATAAACTAATGTCGAAATATTTGATCCTGATGAAAAATCAAATACCGTCCAACACGACGAAGAGGACCATTTGAATAAGACCTTTTCAAAGGGCGTCAGACGCCGCTCCACCGTCGCACTCTGGACTGGCAGGATCATCATCCGACAGAAGATCAACTGGAATAGATTGACCAACGTGGACGGTCGGATCCGTCCTGGATTCTAAGAACACGGTAATCATGACAACCGAAGACAACCATATGTTCCCAGCCCACTCGATTGGGGAGCGATGGCTCTACCTCAAATTGCAAGAGGAGTCGCAGTCGGAACTGGGACTCCTCTGCAACTTTGTTATCTTTGACGGGTCCATGAACCACTGCGTCGTGTCTCCGTGGTCCACCCGTTCCAATTCAAAAGCCGTCCCTCCCAATACTGTTATAAAGGACCACGTCAGGAGCCCTGTACTGGGACGAGGACTACGCTGACCTGGACCTTAGTCTGGAGGAGGGCGGCCTGACGTACGCGGCACACAAGTGGATACTGGCAGTCAGTTCTCCCGTCTTCCGCAGCATGGATAGAGCGCATGTAGCTAAAAAAAAGATATCCAAATCCGTCGAGCGACTCCTTCAACTCGAAGAACAGGAACATGGCTTCTTGGTCCAGAAGGACGAACAGGACAACATAGTGCCGATAGAGAAACGTGAAAATATCGATGCTGCGCCACCTGAACGGGACGTCTTGGAGGTCAGCATCGGTCCAGACTACATCAAACATTTCCTGAAGTTCCTGTACACGGACAAGCTGTACGCGGACGATTTGAACGGCGAGGACCTACTGCTACTGACGCTGTACCTGTACACGAGGAATTTAGAAGTCTCGCTGATGAGCCGCGAGTGCTTCCGTCTCATGAAGACGCGGCTCGACTTCGGCTGTCCCTGACCGCCTCATCGTTTGGGCACCACTTCAGCGACCAGCAACTGATGGAGGCTGCTGAAAATTACGTCACCCATCACAGGCACGCGATCATGCTTTCCGAGACTTGGGCACGGTTTGTGAAGGATTATTCGGATCTGGTCGGCCAAGCTAAGATTGATGAGTCAAAATATGAGCTTGAATTTATGATTTCGAAAATTGATATAGATTTTGAAAAAAAAGAACGTGTTAAACATAAAACGACTTGTTGTAAAATGTGCCTACCTTTATGCACCTTTAGATGAATATATTTTAATGCATCAACCACAAGGTTAAGATAATTTTTAGTTTAGTTTGCATACTTAAAAAGGCAATTTACGGTTTCCACCAATCTGGCAGAGTTTGGTTCTTTGAAATAGATAGTTTTATCAAGAATCGGGTTTTGTTAAGTTCAGCCATTGCAATTGTGTGTATATTTTTCAAAATGCAGTTGTGTTACTATTATATGTGTATGATTTTGTTATTTTCAGCAAAGATGTGATGGGAATTAAAATGTGTTTGCATATTACATTAGCCTTTTAATTTAAAGGCTTTAGGAAAAACTCGTAAAATATTCGGCGTCAAGTTTGAAGAGGAAAGAAGGACTTTTATTACATCAATTGTCAAACATTGATGAAGTTTACAAAAGGTTTAACAATTTTAATATCCCCCTCACGTCTTTGCCTATTATTAAAAATAGTATCTATTCTAAAAGTCTATCCCCACAAACCACGAAAGAGATTAATGAGATGAGGAAAATACCGTACAGAAATTTGTTAGGTTGCATATCTGTTCTAGCCAACCTAACAACCTGATATCTGTATTACCGTGAATTTACTCAGTCAGTTCCAGAGTGAACCCGGCTTGGTTCATTGGCATGGTCTTTTAAATCTTTTGAGATGTGTGGCATACTAAAAATGAAAAGTTAATGTTAAATTTTCATTCACCACAAATAATTTATTTTTGGAATGCTGATTTTGCTGCAAATCGGGACGACCGAATCTCTGTTGGAGATAAATTGGTTTGCTTGGGGGAATCTCCGATTTCATGGAAAACATGTAAAGAAAAATGTATTTGTTTATCAGCAATGGAATCAGAGTTCGTTGCAATGACTGAAGTTTCTAAGGAATTAGTCTGGTTTGACAATATTTTGCAAGAGGGTTTTTTCAAAAATATACTGAATTATCCTGTGTCAAAACCAATTTTGTATGTCGACAATCAGGCTGCAATTAATTTTGTAAAATCCTCAATAGAAAACTCTAAATCTTAACATATTGATGGTAAGTTATTTATTATAGAACTTGTATTTATAGATGTTTTCCAAGTTTTGTTCGTTAGGAGTAAAGATAATTTGGCTGATGTGTTTACGAAGCCAATGACCAAATTAGAACTTAACTCATTTAAAGAGAAGTTGTTTGATTTACAAGAAATTTAAAGTGGAGAGAGAAATCTGATGACAAGAACTGATCTGATGTGACAAGGACTGTTTCACACACACAATGATCGACCAGCCGGCGATGTATGGAACAAGAGGCAACGCATGGTGAAGAATAAGAAGAATGGATCCCAACTTCCTGACAAGGCTTTCTTCGCAATATGACTTTTGCAAGGACAAGTAAACTGTTTGTTTCTCTTGTTCAACCTTTAGGTGGACATCGTCCATCCATGGAATAAGACTTTTGTGCTTGGAGGTTGCGATTCCGTCGACTATGGTGCATCAGAAGATATCCAAGTTTTTCTCTTTTTTTTTTAACTTGTACGGTGTAATTTATAATTAGTATGTGAGGTTAAGCATTTGGAAAGTATGAAAGTTGACGATGAATAAATGTAATTATTGGATTCATCTGGATGTACTTTTTGTCGAGGGGAAATTGGGTTTATGTAACTTAAAGCTTGTCAATTTCTCAATCATGAAACAAGCCAACTTGTTCTATTTTTCAAGAATTTGGGTTGTTAGTTATTAAAATGGTTCGTATTAACTAGAAATTCTTGCGATGTTTTGTTCGTTTACTAATTATATTGTTTAAAAGTTTCCAACTTTCACTAATTAAATTGTTTAAATGTTTTTCAAGTTTTTCTTCACCAGTGTGTTGAGGAGGGGCATTGCTACTCAGGTCAACACACTGGTGAAGCGGAAAGTGTTTACTTTTCAAGTGAACAAACAGTCAAGTTGAGTTGTATCATTGTTATGATCAGCTCATGATATTTTTAAATAACTTGCTATATTGATATTTAATTCCAGGAAAATTAATACGATCTATTTTTAATCGATATAACTTATAAAAAACGTTAAATTTAATATCTAATAATTTATTTTCCGATCAAATTTAATAATAGTTTTTCCATGTAAGGTTAAATTGAACTGAAGTGAGGGGAGTTTGGAAAGTTCTAGAATTCGGAAGCGGGTTATATAAACCGATTTTTTCTTTCCACGTTTTCTCTCTCTCCACTTCGCATAAAACTTTTACTGTTCATTTATGTAACTTTTGTGAATCTTCTAAATTTGAAAACAGCCGAATCACAGCTCGCTGGCCGAGCATTCCCGTTAAAAGAATGTTAAGTATTCTTTTGTTATTTTTGATGATGCATATGAAACGTTTTATAATGGATTAAGTATCGGCTAGTCAATTTAATTGTAGTACAGTATAATGTGATATTTTTCCTATTTGCTAAGTTTACTTTGTTTGTTTACTTTTTGTCTGGAATTGTTTAGCTGCTTACAAAAAGATAGAGTAAAATTTTTACACAATTTTTTTGTGTACCTTTGACCACAGCACACTCTGCGTCGATACCCTTCGGGGTTTAACAACAATTCACTTCTCTTATGTGCAAGACTGTTTTGATCAACACAAATAAGTACGAGAGTCTTGTGCAAAAGACTCATAATTCTAAATGGAAGCCAGTAGCTGCCATTGCGGAAATTTGGGCATTCATCTCCATAATATTCGGGATGGGGACTACTAAACTGCCACGTTTGAAGCAGTACTGGTCAAGTAATCCGATTTTGGGAAACGAGATGGTGAAACGAACAATGGCACGGGACCGATTTTTCAATAACTACGACGTCTCCACCTTTCGACAGGGAAAAGTAAAACACTTCCAAAGACGACGGATACAACATTCTGCAAAAACTTGACCCGTTTATGACAGACGTAAAAAGTAATTGCCGCAAATACTTCTATCCCTACAAGAACCTGGTCTGTTGAGGAAGCCCTAATCAAGTACAAAGGCAGATTAGGCATTGTTCAATAAATGCCTAGAAAGCCGGCCAAGGGTGGCATCAAAGTGTGGATTCTCTGCGATTCAGCAACGGGATATGTTTACAATTTCGACGTATATTGAGGAAAAAGTGACAACATTCCCAGAACAGAATCCAATGGATTAGGACATGATGTTGTAAAATACTTGTGTAGCAATTTGAAAGAAAAAGACAATCATTTGAACTTTGATCGCTTCTTTAACAGTGTTCCTTTAATGAAAGATCTCCTCAACGTAGGACAATATTTATTGCAGTAGGACCATGCAAACTAACCGTAATTAACCCGAAAATTTAACAAAAATCAAATTTAGAACAGCGGGAGAAAGCGAAGTGCTTTCAATGTATTGAAACGCCAAATTTACTTGCACTGCATGGAAGGACAAAAAAAAAATATTTTTATTATCAACCTCCAGTAAAAATGTATCAACTACACGAAGAATTGCTGGAATAGAAACCCAAGTTCCATGTCCCATAGTGGTTAAAGAATATAGTAATCGTATGGGTGGGGTCGATCTTGCCTATCAAATGCGTCAGTATTACAATGTAGCGCGTAAGTCTTATAAGTGGTGGATTTACATGTATCGGTTTGTGATAGAAACAGTGATGAACAACTCTTACATTTTGTATACACTTTCGAACATGCCTCTGCCGAAAAAAAAAAAGACGAGTCTGTTAGATTTCAAAATGCAATGCATTCTTCAAATGTCTCAGAGTAGAGGGAAACTTGCCTTGCTAAAAAGCCCATCGAGCCCCTCTAATAGCAGATTTTCACGCAAAAGAATAAAATAGATGGTCGAAAGCGTGTGCGCAAGAGGTGTAGCAAAGAGGGTAAAAAAACTTCTGGAAATAACCCTGCACAAAGTTCATGAATTTGTGAAATTTGTCTCTATATTGAATGTTTTGCCTATCCACCATTCAAACAATTAAATAAATTTCAATAATATCATTTATCTCATCATTTCATTATTTTTATTTCAGCTTTTGTTTTTCAACTTTTGTTTTGGGTTTGTTAAATAAATATTTTGAATATTACTTATTGAATTCTAAATGATAATTTTAAGTTAATATTAATATATTATTGAATTATATCTGCATATAAAAAAAGAAAAATTAAATAACAAAACTTTGTATGATTGTTGCAAAATTAAATTAATGTAAATATCAGGTACTTAATCAATATAAATATTTTTTTTATATTCTTAAAACTATAAAAAAGAAGTCAAATGTTTTTCTAGATTAAAGATCCTTTTCACTGTTAAATTTAGAGAACATAAAATATGAGCTTAGAAAATGCAATGGATCTAATAACGAAAATGTCTTGAGTTCTTATTCTGGTAATAAAAATATTATACAATATTATAATAAATCACAATAAAAAAACTAACTAATTTAATAACATTATTTCAGAATAACAGAATGGATACTTGAAAAAATAGAGTATAATTATATTTTGTTTATTTTTTTATTCAGGATGAATGGATGTTTGGGTTTTATGGCGCAAGGGCAACTAAGGCCATACTGCGCCAAACACTAGGTCTTATATACAAATGGTTTAAAACCTTTTCTAAAAGGAACACAAAACAAGTTTTAAAACAAAAATATTAGACACCTAGATCAACAACAGAAAATGAATAAAAGTGTTACACAACATTTAAAAACAATGACATCTCAAATCAAAGAATAAAAGGCAGTATCAACTAAAAAGGCAAATAAGGTGGTGGCTAATTCCCAACTTGAAATGTGATTATGGCGAAAAAAGACTAGTGGACTGTAAAACTATTATTTATTGATTTAAGTATTAAAAGACATAACGAGAACAACAATAAACTAATCAACAATTGAACAACAACACAAGACTTACGACCATTATTTATCAGACCTAAATTATTATCCATATGCACTAAAAGTGACAGAGGAAAACCATATTAAAGATTAAAGTTAGGCTTTTTAAACTGGAGAATTAAAATTGACATGGCTTAAAAATTGAAACGACACGTTAAATAGAACTAAGGCATTAAAACCGACTTCCACAAGACATTTTAAAAACTAGACACTACAGACAGCAACAACGTGGACGTTGCCTTCTTATATATTAGTCTAGCCAACTTGGTGGCCGCCAATTTGCGTAAAACGCCAATAAGCGCATACAGGCGCCAACATAAGGCATGATATGGGGGATGAGCTAAAATATCATGAATAGATGGGTTTAAAATATTAAAATGTTTAAGCCTGCTCAGAGTGAAAGCTGGACAATGTACTAAAATAGGAACACTTAGTAAAACATCACACATGGGCTGATCATCTGCCAGCTGAAGATGCACATGTGTGAGTCTAGTGTGCTCTATCAAGAGGTGTGCCAGCACAACCTTCCGCCTTCTGCTCAGTGATGGAGAAAATGGCCAGGTTATGGATTTAGATAAATTGTGCAATTTATTTTCGGCTTGAAGGTCCCATTCTTTTTGCCATACTATTTTGATTGAATTTGCACAAGCCAGCTTGGCATCGGGCAGATTAAGAGGGGCGACGCTGCTTTAACTAACAGTCTTTGCAGCGCAGTCCGCCTCCTCATTGCCCGGAATACCAACATGGCTCGGCACCCAGTAGAAACTAATTGTAAAATCATTGTATTTGAGTTTAAAAAGGAGCTTTACAACTATTGAAATTAATGGGTGGGATTTATAAGAAAAATTGCAGAGGGCATCTAGTACACTTTTTGCATCGGAATAGATGATCCATGATTTAAAGTTTTGATCTGAAATATGATGGAGGGCAAGATAAATAGTAGGGGAGAGAAGGGAGGATTGGGACGGTGGGAGGGGTGGGACAGCTGAAATTACGGCTAAATAAATGACCCAATTTTATTTCCAGTCTCACCACCGGATAGCATATGTATAGCTTCTTGTTGTTACCTATCTCTAGTTTATCCAGATTCAACTTTCAGTTTACATTTGGAAAAAGTTTATTTTCACGCCTCCAGAGAAAGATTTTAATCTATTTTTAGTTTTATTTCCTTACTCATGTAATTTCTAAAACAAACGTAATATAGTGTAACAGTACTCTTAAAGATGCAATGTATACTTATCAGCAGTTTAAATAAGCTTAAAGTTAGTATGGCTTATGTGAGAAGTTATTTTTTAGAAGCATTATGTAGAGGGAGGAATGGGACACACTGAAAGATTGAGGGATGGGACATATCCATTCCTCTGCCTTCCAGTCCATTCTTCCTTCCTCCGGTACATACGGCCATTTCCCAAAGCGGAACCTAGGAATCCATTGAATAAAAATAAAGGAAAGAAAAAAGATGAGCAAGAATATTAACAGATACCCCCGAGAAGAAGGAAATTGAAAAAGCCGAAGCTGCCAGACTAGGGGGGAAAAGGTGCCAACTAAAATATGTATGTGCAAGCCAAAATTTTAAATATCCAAAAGAAAATTACCATTTAAAGAAATGAATCCAGTGATAGCGAAGGGTCATTATTTTCATTACATGACAGTTCAGATGATGACATGGAAATAGCACAAGAGATTGACTGGATGAAAGACAATCTTAACATAGGCAAATAAGATTTTGTGCTTGTCAAATTCCTCACCAAACAGTTAATTGTTTTCTATGTTTCAATGGTGGACAGTATTGACAATGCTGAAAGTTACAATGTAAAATTTTTCAGAAAGAACACGAGCGGAAATTTTAATTTTCCTCAACAGAATGACTATAGAAAAAAAATCCGATATTATCATAAAATTGTTGCCGCCACAATTGATTGGTGGGACCAGTAGGGTGCAGTCTTGTCTTTCTTTTGATGTTAACCTATCTCATTAAGATATTCGATAATTTTTCTTTAATTTTCAAATGTGTCCCATCCCTCCCTTACTCATGTCCCACTCCTCCCACTCAAGAGGGAGGAATGGGACAAAATTCTTGTAATTTGAATTTCTCAACAGTAATAAAATTGTTCAACATTTAAATGTGTATTTTTTAAAACTAATTTAAAACATATATGTTTATTATTTAACCATTTGCATCTAAAAATAGACAGGGGATAATGAATAAAAAAATATTTATGTGAAAATGTCCCAATCCTCCTCTCCCCTACATACTTCTGAGGTAAAAACTGAGCATGAAGGATGAAGGGTTTCTGCTATTGTGATGTCATTGAAAACTGCCGCAGAGCCAACATGAGCGTGAGACTTGGAACAATCAGTAAAAACAGGCTCAAGAGAAAAATTAAAAAATCGATGCTCGTTAAATATTTGTGTAGCTGTTCGCGCCTCTCCCTGTTGGTGTTCTACGTGTGCCGGCAGATGTAGTGAGATGCAAGAACTCAACCACTGCACCTGGATTTCACTGCCGGAATTCACCTGTGTTTGTGGCAAAAATGAGATTGTAGTTTTTTTATATATAGATATTGTTGGTGAATAAAGTGTTAGTACAGTCCACTTGTGTGTTACTTGTTTTATTTTGGTGTGCGGCTGAGGCGTGTGCATGTTCATGAGGCGTGTGCGTGTTCAATTTGGTCCGGTCTAAGCCGGCACGCTTCTGGCGAATTTGGATTACATCTGCAAGTTTTGTTATCTAATCGTTTTTATTTAAATGGCATGATATTCTATAAAGTTGGCATTTTCTGAAGGAGTAAGAACCACAACTCGACATATTTCGACTGAAAGCTCCGCAAGGTAGTGATGAGTGCTAATCGTCGAGAAGACGAAGCCTCTGCAAAAGCTCTGGAGGCCCTGCCCTTGGTCTGCCAGAACTACAGTGGGTCGTTTGCCAATTTTTCCGAACTTCAATTGCACCGAAGGAGAGCACATCCTATTGCACAAAGTGAGGCCGAACTGTTTGCCACAAACAAGTTCATTAGGTTCAGGAACATTGATTTTGCTAAGATTTTTACGGACAGAACTGTTAAATCAATAATGGGGCAAAGACGGAAGGCGGGACACAAAGCCCAAGTTTTAGCTAGATCTAAAAATTTTATTAAGGCGTGTTTTTCCACTGCTCCTTCCGCCCCCCTATTTTGAAATCTATTTGAATGAAATTAGAGATTTGCTGGATCGTAAGTTATATTTTTCAGTTTATTTCTACTGTAGTGTGTTGTAAATATAGCCAAAACCCATGTATATGAATGATAGAAACAGTTTACCCTCTAGCTTTCCCTTTTCCAACAGTTTCCAAGACAAAACTTCCAGTTCGCGAAGACAACAATAAAGTTCATTATGTTGAGGTAAGTTATTTTTTTAATCGTTGCACTAAATCCAGATACTGCAGTATAAGGCGACCCGTTTTTATAGTTGAATTTATTTCATATTGCAAACAATAACTTTAAAATATACAAATTAGTTGCTCTTTCCCTAGAATTAATGCAAGAAATTCATGTAGCTAGAAACTATATTAAAACTGGCGGGGCTATAAATTTGAAAAGTTTCTGAGTTGATTTATGGCTAAGCAACTAATATGGCCGGCCCGCTGGCGCAATGACTAGAGTACTAGCCTTTGGAACTGCTGGGCTCGGTTCGAATCCCGGTCATGGCATGGGTGTTTGTGTTTGTCAATAAATGTTTTATTTGTCTATGTGTTTGTGGCGTCCTTCTTTGTGTGTCTCTTGTGACTGTCTCTTCTGCCGAGTGGGATAATGGGCTATAAAGCCTACACTCTTCCCTTCTAGCAGGCGCAATCACTGTCATGTCATATATGGCTAAGAAATGCAATAAAATATAAATATAATGTATTCACGTATGGTGTAATAGTATTAAACTTTATCATACTAATTACAACTAATAATTAATCCTGTACTATAATAGTACTACTATTAATTTTAAGATTGAAAGTTTCCCTTTTTCGATAAATATATATATATATATATATTATATATATATATATATATATATATATATATATATATATATATATATATATATATATATATATATGTATGTATGTATGATTCGTAAAATAAGTTTCAGTGGCTCATTCAAAGATCCTTACTTGAATGACGTTAAATTAGGTTATCTACTTTAATAATGTCTTTTAAGTAACTATACCAGGTTCTACTGATATTTATGCAATGAAATTGAATTTTTTTTTTTAAATTCTTGTTTTTCCAGGTTCCTAGATAACTCCTGGAAAGGGACAGACTCCAGGAAAATTAAAATACAGATATTTTTATGTCTGCAATTCATTGTTTTTTTTTTTCGCTGAGAGGCTGCAACACATGTTTTTTTATTTCCTGAATTGCAACCTTTTCTGGAAACTAGAACAGTGGCCTCTTAAGGTACATAAGATGTTTGTTACCAGGGGTCCACCCAGAGCGAACTAGCAACCGTTTAGCAGCGCCTTCACAAAATTACAATCGCTGAAAACGGCCCGTTCACAAAATTAACGAAACAATGGTTTAAAATTTTCTAACTTCTATATTTTAAAAGTGTGTCAAAACCTTTAAAATTGTCTAGATGGTCATCTACGATGATCACCTGAAATCCTAATTTTGTTTAGGTTTATTAACAAATCTGTAAACTTAATTACTGTTAAATTTGGTTGTCAATTTTTTGCACCTGATGAAAGGTTAACCCGTTTATCAACATTTGCATCAGGGTTCGATTTAAGCAATATCATATTGCAATTTGCGATGCAAATTTCCGCAAACTGCGATACAAATAGTCAACTGTTCACTACAACTGCGATGCATTTTTTAAAATGATTGTTTACTTTTTCTTCGCTCCCTAATTCGCTGAAACTAAACTTCACTTTCAATAAACAACAAGTTCAAATAACAGATTACAATACTTACGATTAGCATTTTAATCAAAAAAAGAAGGATGAATTGAAATTGGATTATATTAAGATATCTTCAAATGTTGGCCAGTCAGTGCAATCTCCCATGGGAAGGGGAGTCCAATAATGCTTCCTGGTTAACTTCTTTTGCTGCCTAATAATTTTCACAATTTACCTTTGACGCCACATTGCATCAGAATAATTGTCAGTTATCTGTATCGGTTTGATTGGAAGAGTTTCTTGTTACTTTTGCAGCTCCAGTTCTGGCCAAGTCTGAAAACCAGAGTATTTTTTTCTGATCAAGTGACCGTGAGTCGTGATCCCAAAAACAGCTTTGTTAAAATACTTTTGTTTTGTGAAAAGCCCCTGGATGGACCCCTGGTTCCAAGGTTGCCTTAGAATGAATTAGACCCAGCATTAGCATTACAAAATGTGCCATGAGTTATTTTTTTTATTTTTATCACTGACATCTATCCATATTTTATAGTCAAATACGAGGTTTGGTCTCAATTTATTAGAACAAATTTAAGTTTTATTTTCTATAAAAAAACAATCTTATACAATGTAAGGCAGAGTGTTTGAAACTCAGACAGCCGATGTTGTTTTTAGAGAAATCTACAGTTAATGTTTTTATTGGTTGGCCTTGCTTGTCTTTTGCCGCTAAAATTGCAAATGATGCCCTCGGCTTTCAAAATTAAAATTCGTTAAGAGTGCTAAACTTGCTTTTAACAACTATTAAATTTCATTAACTATGTCTAATAAAAATTTTAATTACTAACTGTTGATTTTGTCGGAAGATGATTATGTATATGTGCAACATTTGATTATTGTTTGTGCAAGTGTTTATATATAATATGTATAACTTCTGGCTCTGATGCTTTCTTTCTGTGCAGGGTGCGAGCGAGCTCTCTGTTGCCAGCTCAGAAGACATGATGGATGTCCTGAGGAGGGACGCAAGACATCGAAATTCACTTGGCATCCGTGAAACCAGGGAGCAACTATGGACTAGTTTTAAAGAACTCTATATAGGAATGGAAGATCAGGTGCGTAAATGCGCAGATAAAATGCGTTTATAATTTTTTTAATTGCGACTAACGCTATAACTACCTGGAAATAAAATAGCGAAAAATTTAAATTTTTCAAAGACGGAGGTCCGTTTATTGTTCGAGACATATCCTCCGTCCTCCGATGGACTTTTCGTGAGTCAAAAGTATATCGCTCGACTGTTTTATTCTTCAGTCAATGTATGTTATCATTCTTATAAAACAAGACCCCTATCCTTTGGAACATGTCAATTTTACACTATATAACTATTTGCGTCAACAATTAATGTCGTTTCAATTTCTTATCAGCAAATTTGTATATATTCTCTTAATACATAGTACCTGGAAAAAATTTAAACTTTCCAAAGATTCATACGTGTGGGTGTTACTTCTGGAAACTAGAAGACAGAAAGACCCGATTACTGAAATATCCTGCGACTGCATTCCTCGTGGAGAATATGGAAATGGCCTGGATATACAAGATTGTGGAACTGAAGAGAGAAGCAGTGTGATTCGAAAAAAGGTAAGGTACACTAAGGCATGATTCCATTTCAGAGAATCTTATACAATACTCAAACTCTAATCATTTTCTGTCTTACTATATTTCACTTCATGCATCGGCAGTCTTGAAAGATGCACTTTCAGAACATGCAACGAATCGATCGTTAAGTAGAACCGAAGCTAGATGTATAATTGACAGGAATCCTGTTTAGTGGAAAGTGCCTCTATTTCTCGTGATATACTATCTAGAAGAGAACGTCTAAAAATGCAAGCAGGACTACTTAAGTTTGGTTACACTACATTCAATTTGATTAGGTTGACGATATAGCATCAGCATAAGATAATACAAAACCTTATCATTTCTAAGCCCGACAAGTCATCCTCTTTCTTTATCAGCAACTTCCATGGCCACGTGGAAAGGGGCTCGGTGGCAGCAGCTTACTCAACTTTTTCATGTATGTGCGTGGCAACTTGGTTGAGTACGACACATGAGAGAGGACGGAAGGGTGGGGATAAGAGGACGTCTTCATCTACTTCCTCAAGTCAGAAGAAAACAAGGACAAGGAAATAGCTAACAACGGTAAGCTATAACGTGATATAAGCTTGTGAAAAAGGCATAAACTTACAAAATTAGTGTTTTATTTTTTAATAAAGCAAGTAATAATTAAACGTTTTGAGAAGCTTATTGGCATATTTTAAAGAGTTTGTTACAATTGGGGAGGGGGGGGGGGGGTATATCTACGAAATGAAGTTTTGAGCGTATAACCAAAATATTTAAAAATATTTTTTGTTGAATGATCACTTAAAGATTTTTTACAGATTTGAGGTTTTTTTTTAACAATAATATAGAATTAAGTTTAAATGGCATAGGGAAATTGAATTCCATGTATCGGAAATAAAAAAGACGTCTAAAATTGTGGGATCCTAATCAGAGTATGGACCTATGCCAATAAGGTTTATATTGGGTACAAACATGAGATATTAGTGTATTTACGTGAAATATCGTAGTATTTTAGGTTAACACAGCATAGGTGGCTTATTGTCAGTCAGCAGCTCCCTGTATAACATCACGCTGATGACGCGGCTTATGCAAAAGCGGCATCCGAGAGAGGTTACGGGTACCGTGACAACAATGGAACAAAACAAACAGGTAAGTTTTTTTTTAATACTATTTTTTATATATGGAAATCAAACTTCATAGACTTAATTCTTCAAACTTGATTACCCCCCCCCTACCCCCCCATAAGCTCAGATGACCTGTTAAGCAGAATGTGACTTTTAAAAACATAATTAAAATTAAAACTATTAATTGTGGTTATTTTATAGATATTAGTGAATAACGCTAAATTTTTGACAGTTTTTGCTGACCAAAGCGTCTTAGATTATTAAATACTTACTCAATAAAGGAAATAAAATGAATTTACATTTTAATTATATAATATTTTTAAATAGAAATTTATTGTAAAATATGAATAACTTCAGCTATTTATTATTAACTACTTCGTATAATTTTGTTTTCTATTTGATATCACTAAAACATTTCATAGTTTTAAAATACCAGCAATTGACCGAGCTCTGCTCGGAGAAAACAGGTATCGAAGCTAACTCGAAGATTTAAATTTTCAATTGCGATTTATCAAAACAATACATGCCATAAGAAAATTTGTTCATTTCGCTAACTTTGTTTAGTTTCTTAAAAATGAACAGCTATGATATAATGGACAGTCTCGATTCGGAGATTGGCATTTCGTTGAAAATCAACGAAAATGTCGAAATGTGATAAAACATTCCATTTCATACTTCATTCAACTCGATAGGTATAGCAACCACACGTTAAATTTTCAAGATCGCCAAAAATCGCCAATGAACAGAATATCTTACGAAACATTTACCAAAACTTATGTCAAAACTATCTGAAAACACAAAGCTCTTTCTTAGCACCATTGAAAGAATAGAACTCTTGAAGTCAGAAGGCAACGGGGCCGTTCGCGACGACATCATGCGATTTATCAAGAAGCATTCATTTCTTTGGAAGACCGAGTCCGGTTCTCATTTCAGCTCGTACACTATCACAGAGATAAAAAAAAAAGACTTGGAACCGATTGAATTTGGTTTTGTGAAGTTCATTTTAGACTGTTGATCAAACGAAAGCCTCGTGGCTAAAAATCTTATTTGTCAGAAATTCTTTTTTGACCCAGGCGCTTCCAGGTGAGAGCGAAACATGTGCTGTCCCAAGTGGAAATCGACAAAGCTCCGTTTCAAGTAGAAATGTTTAAGTTTCTACTACTACATCGGAACTTTCACATAAAAGAACTAATCCAAATGTTGGTGTTTCGAGTGCAGCTTGCGTTCAAATCAACTTACTAGAAATCAAAACGTTCCGTTCATTTCAGCTCGAGTTCCACAGCAATATTCTTCTAGGCCTTCAACGAGTAGAAATGTTCCAAGTAGAACTCTTTCGAATTCCACAAGACGCGGAAATCCATCAGTAGCTTTTCCTATGGAAAACGCAAAAGTATCCAACTATTGGTATGAACGTTAGCGTCAAGCACTCTCTGCAAGGTTAATAAAAATCATTCATTAGTATTAAGGCAAACACATATCTGTTATTCATCAGACATTCAATAAACCTTTGAATCATCATTTCATGAAAATGTGTATTATTAACCAAAACTGCTACATTAAATTCTTAAAATTGCCCTTCTTTAAATTTACTGGTATTTAAATTAAAATGATTACGCAAGATGATGATTTAATCTTAAATACTTTAACGTAATGTGTTTTTATTGTCATTGAACTTAGAAAGTGAATGGAGTTTTAAAAAAATCCAAATACACTTAACCTTATTTAGTAATATCAGTAATTTGAACCATATGTATCTTAAATAAGTGCTTCAATTTCGTTGAATAATTTGCTTTCTTAAATTTGAATGTGTAAGAATTATGCTTCTATGTGTATAAAAATACATTACTGTCAGTTGATGTGTCATTCATTTTTAATTCTTGCACTTTATGCTTTTTTTCCATTTTCTTTGCATCAAAAGTAAGGGTCATGTGTTCATTTGCTCTCTTTCGGGAAGAACTTTCTGTGCACGAAGTGATTACGAATTAATTTTACTTTCATTGGATTAAGTGTTCGGGTTCAATGGCGCAAGGGCATCACAAATTTACGTTCAATGTTAACTAATAAATATTGAGATAGTGTGTTTGAATTAATAGCTAAATTGCAATTACTAGAAAGTATCCTCCATCCTCAACAATTTTACTTCCAGCCATACTGTAGTGACCGAATGACTGGTTTCAATAAACTTTCAAAACAACAAATTTCCTCTCTTAACTACTTTATTTCGAACAACCAACTTTACTTTTAAAGACAATTTCCATCAAACTAAGCATTTTCCATTTTCTACTACAACCAGACTGCCACCATCGCACACAAACTTATACACACTCGTCTCCACGTACTTAATTATCAATTATTTATTTTTCTGAGCGTGACCCTTAAACTTATAAAAAACAAAAGTATGTGTAAGTTATTACCTCTGAATAGTTGACAAACTCTTTTGTTCGGAGTTATTTTTGACTACATCAACTTTTGATTTAATCAACAGTGGACTACTCTTTGTGGATAAAATAATATCTTCAACACAATTTGAAACCTCGTATCCTTTACACACACACTTATAGAATTCTGAAGGAGGCAACGGCAAATCTTCAAAAAGTGTACAGCGATAGAATGAAAGAAATAGAAGAATCAGCTATAGCCACCATTGAAGCAATCCTTACAGAAACTAGGAAAGAAAAAATCGACCCGACCTCCGTTGAACCTGCCATCATGTCCACCAAATACCTAGAGAGAGAGATGACATTCACGAAGATTTTGAAATTATATTGGAACTTATAGAATTATTGAGGATGGATGGATGTTTAGGATATGGCGCAAGGGCATCTAAGGCCATACCGTGCCTAGAATTATTGGGGCAGACTCCTTAACTAAGAAAGCTTTTACCAAGTTTTGCACAAGAACTTTTAAGTTACTGGATTTTTGTAATTCATTTTCAATAATTGCATTAGGATTTTATTAACTAGTTTTCTTCATTAATATATGTTTCTCGTTGTTTTCTAGCCATTGAAAAAATTTATTTCTACTGTCATTTGCAGTTACGTAAAAACCATTTATATTGGAAATTTTCAAATGTTTAATATTTTCTGTGTGTTGTATTGCCACTCTTAAAGTTGTACTGAGTAGAATAACTTGTAGATTCCTTCACTATTGTCCCGTCTTGTAGCAGTGCCTTGGTTGTAGAAAATTTAACATATATCAACCGCACACTATCTTTATTTTAAGTTGTTGCATTTTGCTGTTTGTTTTATACCGAGTCTAGCCCTTACTCTTACTCGAACTGGAGCTGCAAATGTTGGTTGTTCCTTGAGCGAATTTTCTGTTTCTCAGATTGCTTAAAACTTAATTTAGGACTCTATTCTGCTTCAAATTCTGAATAGGATTTTCTTCTCTTTGTTTATTGGGATTTATTACCCCTTCAGTGTCAGGCTCATTTGAAGGCGTTCCTAGATTCGGGGATAAAGGGAATTCATCAATAGTATTTTTTTGCGTTTTCTACTGCATTAAGTAGAGATTAATGATTATCTGATAAAAATGATGATCCTTTTACACCTGTAGCAATTATATTTGTTACGGGTTTACTTTTCTAGTTTAGAGTTGCAGAGAGCCAGCTTCCAGAATAAAATGACAATATAAGTATGAAACATTTATTAACTGCAGAAACACAATTGTCTTTTTACTGAAAACTCAGTTCTAATAAACATATTACAGCTATGATATCAGTTAATGAGGAGATATGTTCCTAAAAGAAATATCCAACCAATGTGTACCAGACATTTTTGTTCTACTGTGTGAGTGAAGGATACAAGTGCAACAAAGTTGTACAATCGAAACATTGAGTGTGTTTCTGAGCATTGAATATATAGTACTTCTTTTCATCCCACAGACTTGCCATCGTAAGCTTAGAAAGCATATTGGGCATACATATATGGGCCATATAAGATTGTTCATTATAAACTGTCATTGAATTTTGCTCTTTTGCAGTTTAACTTCACTGAAATAGTATAATGTCTATACTAAAGTAGTGACTTAATGATATTATTATGACTACTTATTTGACAGAAAAATTAATATGGGGTTATTATCTCGATAACTGATCTTCAAGATTGACCCTTGCCTGCTATATGATTAGACTTTAGCAAAGATCCAGATTTTAGGATTTGGTAATCCTGCATATATATATATAGAAGTAGTATGCGGCCCGTATTACCATGAAAATGAGATAATATCGACAATAGTACTTCTATTCAGTCCACTGATTTTTACCATCCCAGCTCAAGAAAAGTCCTTTGTTATGAAATAATACTTAGTGCTTCAGTTTGGACTGAGATGTGCCGTCTTATTAAAAAGTGCAGTATTGAAAGCCGAAGCCATTGCCACACAAAAACATGGCTAAAGCAATTGAATGGCTCAAAAAAATCCATCACTCTCTAGATTGGTAATTTATGACTCGCAATACAACTTGATATATCAGTACTTGACGGATTTTTATCGATACATTGACTAGAAATAATATTGAAAATCTAGCAAAGTTAACCCTTTTTGGGAGGATTTCGATGATAGAATAAGAGCGCTTCGTACCGACGCTTGTTTTTCATTCTTCGATTTTAGATTTGGTTTTAAACTTTTCTGAATTTTTGAAGATATTACATAACTATATTTAGTTAAAGATTTTGTTTGTATTATTAATGTTCCCTTATGAGTAAGCAGTACCAGTTAAATTACTCAATCTGAAATTGAGGAAATTCTATTTGCGAAAAATACCAGTGGCAGTTAGTTTTTTGTTGTTGAAAAGATGATGATTATAGCTGACAACTTCGTCAGCAAATGCTTCATTCCTGAACAATTCTGCTTTAGTAACAAATCTGGATAACACTTCCTAAAAAGATGAATTGAATACCGATAATGAAAATTATAAAAATCTGCTTTTATTTGAATTATCGTCGCACTAGAGCTACACGTGAGCTAATTGTGACGTGCGTCTTAATTCAGAACCACTGTCAAGTGACGAGCTGAATCGTGAGTAGGCACCCAACGCAACCGTTAAGGGTAATATCGTACGCAACGTTAGGAATTTAAAGGATACCTAACGTGCAATCTTTTACAGGGGGTATTATTCGTCGGAAATTTTTGGCTGCACGAGCCATTTATAGGTCGGCAGCTATTTTGGCGATGCCCGGACCCGAACCAGGGACCTTCCGCATGCTAAGCGAGTGCTTAACCGACTGGGCTCCCCAGCCCTCGCATGCTAGGCGGATGCCTAAACGAATAGTTTAATGTAACAAATTTCCCAACCTCAACTCTGAGAAACGGGAAATATTCGAGTTTATAGCACTACTCATGTTAGAAAAAATCCCAGCAACGTTCCTGTACTTCAAACTGGATGCATTTGCAGGTGTCATAAACAAAACAATGTTGTCATCACCTGGCAAAACCTACTAACTTACAAGTTACTAACACTGCTGCAGCTGCCACTGGATTTGACGAGTCTATAAATTTGCCTGCCCCCACTAGCCCGAGGCGGCTTTATTGTCAGGTTAACCATGGATTCGATCGGGATAGACATTGTGAATCTTTTACTGACGTTTCAAAGAAGATACTAAAATTAATAAGAAAGCAGAGAGCTACACAAATAGTAAAGAAGAAAAACGGTGTCGAGAATTTGACGAGGAATCCACAATCCATGGGAAGAGTCTCGATCTTCCTTGCTTCTAGTCTCAGCGTGTCGCCACAATACTATTCTAGGTAAACTTTGAACAGCGAGGACAAAGGAAAACAATCACTAAAAATAGTTGAACCAAGCTCATAAATCTTGATTCTACTTACTAAAGGAGATGGAAATGCAAACATATCCCTGAGACTAGGAAAAAGGACAGTCACCTGAGAGATTATAAAAGTGTCTGGGCGCTGGTGGGCTGCAGCAGAGGGATAGACCCCGGCAAGGAGACCCATACAAGGAGCTAACTACTGCTAAGCATAGCGAAACGGAGGTCACCGCGAAGATCGGCCTGTGGAGGACAGCAACATTGTGTCAGGCTTCCATGAGAATGGATGGATGGATGGATGTTTGGGTTTTATGGCGCAAGGGCATCTAAGGCCATTCTGCGCCAAACACTAGGTATATTTTTAAAACAAGTTAAAATATCCATAAAAAGTGACACAAAACATTTAAAAAACGAGTCAACAGATAAAATCAAACACAATAATTTTCAAATAAACGTTTTAAATGGTTATTAAAAGCAGCACACAACATTTAAAAAGGCTTTTATGAGAAAATTTGACAGTTGTTGGGGTATGATATAATCTGGAACAGGGAAAGTAAAACCAGAGTGCACAAATGCACAAACACTGTTTTAATTAATCCAAGGAAATACCATTAACAAGGCAGGAATAATTCTGTAAACTGGGACAGATCTCACGCATGGCCAATCTTAAGCATGAAATTCATAAGTTCCTAGTCTCAAGCCGCGAGAACCCCATGTGAAGAGTGAGTGATCAGTGTTTCGCGCCTGCACACTGACTTTTCAACAGATGTTGCACATGCGCACAGTTGCCCTCATAACACGGATCCAACGAAACAGCTCATCAACACGAGGCCGTTACAGACTACCTGAACTTAGTAAAAAATCTTGGTAGTTGGTTGGTTGGTAGACATATTTTCAGGTTTGTGTGCTTGGTCAGAGACCCGATTATAAACCATAGTCAAGTAAGACAGAGAACACACTCTCATAAGCGACAGATGCTGCCATATATCGCGCGCCACTTCACAATTTAGAAATGTCCCTGAAGAAAAAGGAGTCTTCAGGGAATTGTACCCGTGGGAAACTGCGCAATGACCACCCACAGGACTTTCGGACCCATCAGATTTAACGCGCACATACTCCGCATATAGTCGACAGACACGATCCATGACTTATCGGGATTCGAACCCGGACTCAGAAGCTCCAAATTCTAGCACCGTAAACATAATAATTTAAGTGTTCCTTAAACTTTTACTTGCTTTATCAGTGTCCATATCTGATTTTAGTCATTGCCTGCCGTAATTTCTTTATATTTTCACTGATATATTTATTTCTGAACCATTCCTCACGATGAGCGAAGGGGAACTTACAAGGGCAAAGTGAGAGGACTGGAGTTGTCAAACTCAATTTTGGTTGTTACTGTTAATGCCGGTGACTCTAAAATCTGGAATTACTAAATATGGTCACCTCAACATCCCAAATTATTTTAAATACGAAGAACCTAATTTCGAACTCAATAAATATGGTCAACGAGGAAGAACACAAAATTCAAAAATATGGATTTGATCTTTTCGAGTTCCATGGGAGAATTTTTCTTATATGCATAAAGACTAAAGTCGTCTTTCTTCTTTCTAACAACTTTATGAAAGAAGGAGGTGGACCCTTCTCGGAGTAGAAGTCAGACATCCACCCTCTCACAGGGGTACTCAAAAGCCTTGTGCCAACGGATGCTACCTCGACCCTCTTGGCTTCCAGGGTACGGCCTCTGTAGGAACACGGCAACAACATCTTCTAATTGAATTAGGTCGATGGAATAAAACAAAATTTTAAATATTTTATTGGTCGTATTTAATGTGCAAGAAATACTCACTGACTGAGTATTTTCCTTTTGTCAAAAAGTATCACAAGCATAAAATTATGAAAAAGTGTATCTCTGAATGTATTGACTTATTAAGTAGTAGTAATTGAAAGGCGTGTCGTGCCGTGTAACAACAACTAGGTTTACATGTGCTTCTATCCGTAGTTCCCCTAATTGTCTACTAATGATTATCTGCCGTATGAATTTATGTTTTTATTTCACATCAATCTAGCAATTCGACTCATTATTAATGGTATTTTCAAATATCTAACAAAAAAAAGGCGAAGTATTCATTTTCATGAAAGAAAACAACATAAATATAATTTTGTTTCGTTACTTTTTGAAGGAGACAAAAATTAGCTTTTTGATGAAAACGATGACAAACGAATTATCGAAAAAACACATAATTTAAATCTCTACTTTCGCATGGCCAAAGGGAAAAAACCCACGACTAAGAACACGTTTTATTATCTTTCTCCAGTTACTTGAAGCTAGGAAAGAGGGGTGGATGGGCCATATCAGAATACGCAGGGTTTAAATCTCCATATCCACTAGTATGTTTGATTGAGGTAGTCATTCATGATGTTCAGCTATTAGTTGGTTGGATTTGGGAAAGGTTGGGGATTAGTGAGTTGTGAGGAGGTCAATAAGCTCCACCTACTGAAAGCTGTCTTTGCTTAGCTTGTGTGATTTTAGTTTCGAGATCACTAATGACCCCTCTTAAAAGAGTTACGTGCTTTCTGGATCATGTTGTTTGCTGTGAAGGGCACGAAATTTTTCGGTCGTTCAGGATAGTGTCTCCCTTGTTCCGCCAAACATTTGTTCGTGGTTTGAAAACACTACGACCACGTTTAATTTTACAGAGCTGTTTAGAAATTGCTAAGAAAAGTAATGCTGGATGGTAAAATCTGAGTTAGCATCATGCAAATGAAACGCCGTAAATCCTCAAAACTTAATTATGTGGATTTCAGGCAAAAAATAAGCAATTTATAAGTTGCATGTAAAAAAGAGGAAACAACAAACCTTAATAACTTGGCAGCATTTTAGGTTAGGTTTGTTTTGAATTATCGTCGCACTAGAGCTACACGAGGGCTATTGGCGACGTGCGTCGTATTTTAGAACCACAGTCAAGTGACGAGCCAGCACCTGAATAGGCACCCAAAGAAACCGTTAAGGGCGACATCGTACGCAGCGTTAGGACTTTGAAGGATATTTGACGTGCACTCCCTTACACGGGGTATTATTCGTCGGACATTTTTGGCTCCACGGGCCATTTATAGGTCGGCAGTATTCTTGGCGAAGTCCGGACCCGAACCTGGGACATTTCGCATGCTAGGCGAGTGCCTAACCGACTGGGCTCCCCAGCCCCCACAGGAATTTTAGATTTGATTTATTATATATAAGTATATGTATTTGAATATATAGATACAATTTCATTCATAAATGTATTCATAAGTAATTTCCAACATATAAAACACTAAATGCATCACTATTTGTAATTAGTACAAGATGTAGGTAATAGTTGAGTTGTAAACAAATTAGAAGTTGGGTCTATTTTTTTTATTTGCCAATATAGAGGCTTGAGGATGGCGGTAACGTTTCTGAATTACTTTGCTCTGAAGAACTACTTCAAGGTTTCCTTGCCCCTCTTTCAACCGGCTTCACTTTTTTCCATGTCGGTTGTCTTGAATTCTCTTGTGCACTTCAGAAGACTTCCAATCTCGGGATTTGTCTCGATAGAGGCATGAGGATACTGAAGTCTTCCTATCGTCATTTTTGGAGGAACAAAACTCAATGTCAGGAGAGTTCTCTATAGTGGCTTGATGACGATGAAGTGCTTATACGGGAGCTGTACATGTTATTCCTACTTTTTCAAAGATACCTGTCGATTTTTTTTTGTTTTTGGAACTTGTACGATTGCTCTTAACAATGCCGAAAGTCAGGGGCTCTGTCATTTCTGTGGTGATTACAGGAAAAATGGTGCATTCTTTCAAATGCTTTTGGTATCTAGTGTGGCTAGTGACTGGAAATATGAAGTGTAGTTAATGGTCTTATAATTGAAGGATTTGATTATGTGTTATAAATTCAATATTGCTAATGTAGTTGCAACCTTTAAGAACTTATATTACCTGTTCTTGAATGGTGATGATTAAGTGTCGCTTCCTTTTTGGGGTTGGTAAATAAATTATATTTTGGGGCCAATATCATCAATGGGTAAATGTTTATTTAAATCTTGATTATTTTCACTTTTCCAGTTTAACCGGATTTTTGCTGAAGCAGCTTACCCTCAATCGCACTAAAGCCGGTTAAGAGGATGTCCACTGAAATATCTTCAAAAATATTTGAACGACAGTCACTTATAATTCTTCAAAATTTTGTAAAAACCGAAGTTTAAATAATGTTTTATTAAATTGAATTTAAAATATGAAACTGTACACTCTCGGAAAAATCCCTCTTTATACACTAAACTTTCCGTCTATTTTCACAGTAATTTTTCCGTTTTATAAAAAAACAGAACAATTCCGTTTTCTTTGAACGGCGCATGCGCATCGCGATATTATTGTTGGTTGGTAGAAGAGGCCGCCATTAATTTCTGTCGACATCACGACTTTTTGCAGCAGTCACTCCTATAATAATTTTTGAAGAGATGTGTCACAATGGCCGAGTGGTTAAAGCATCCGCCTCAGGATTCAGCCTTCATAGAGGTGCGGGGGTTCGAATCCCACCTACTGCCAATCATCCTATAAATCGGATATGTGTACTGGGAAGTTAAGGGCCCGAGGGCACTGGGACAAACGTGCTCGTTAAAGCTGTGAGTCCAAAGTCCTGACGGCGTCAGCGTACGATGTCGCTCGAAGTTCGATATTTCTTCAAAATACATAAAATTTTCGTTTTTTAACGAAAAATGAACACAACGGATCTATCTTAAAAAAACGGAATACTTCCTTCTTTTAGCGGACCAAAGTGTTCCTTCAATTCATGGAAACATTCCGGTAGCAGAGACTTTTTCCGTGAATTGAAGGAAATTTTTTTGAGAGTGTACATACGAGCAGCAAGGACAAATCCATATTTTTAGAGTTGTCTTGCTTTCATTCAAAGTATTTAGATATAGTAGTCAAATAGCTTATAAAACAAAATAGTGACAATATTAGTCTTTTTGTAGACAAGGAACTTATTCTTTAATACCTTATTGAAAATTGCTTTAATTTTAATACTAGAACTTTTTTAGGTTCAATTATTAACTTTATGTGCAAAAACTATTATAATTTCGGAAAAGATTGACTTACGATGTATAGGTTTTGTAATATCCTTTTCTTCTTGATTGGTATGGCCCATTTTTTGTATGGCCTTCTTGGAATTATCACTGGTTCCAACATCTTATCTTCCAGGCAGTCGACCCACCTATGTTTGGGTTTGCCTCTAAGAGTAGTGATTTATTAATTAGGGTAATGAAGGGCCTAGGTTAAGTATAGACGTAGATATTGTATCTAAAAAGTTAGAATGTTATTTCAGAAAAGGCACTAACTATCTATTCCAGCTATCTATATAAGAGTGTTAAATATTCTTCAAAGGAACAATTTAGTTGGATGATGCAACTCTTTTCATTGAAAGATGACTGTAATGTTTTGAAGGAGGAGAGAGGGAACTGGCCTTGATTGTTAATATTGAATTAGTTGAGAGCCTTTGGAATGGTGTTTGAGTGGACTAAATTGGGAAGAGTGGTAGCGTGGTGTTTACGGTTTATTAAGAACATTAGAGGTGAAAGACGTGTAACTCCTTACTTAGAAGCTGCCGAACTGAAGGAAGCCCATGATAGGATTGTCAAGGCTGTGCAGAGAGCTGAATATTCAAAAGAAAGATTCTCTTGAGAAGAGAGAAGTGGTGAAAGGAAGTGCCTTGATAGCCCTTAATCATATTTTGGGTGGTAGTGGGTTATTTGTGTGGGTAGGTCGTCTTCAACACTTTCACCTTCCGGAGTCTACGAAGCACCAACTAATTTTGCCGAAGAGTCATCCAGTCAATAAACTTCTGATAAGGCAATACCATCTAAAATACTTCCATGGAAGCATACGCTCATCAATGCAGCGACGGAGCAAAGGTACTACTGGATTGTTAGAGCGAAATCAGTTATTCGGAAAATAGTGAAAGGCTTTGTAACCTGTACACGATACCGCGCCGAGACATCGAAGCAAATTATGGGTGATTTGCCAGCATCCTGAGTGAATCCAAGTAGAGCATTCTTGAGATGTGGTGTCGACTTTGCCGGGCCATTTCTCGTCACTCCACGACGAGGCCGAGGTGGGAGAGCCCTGAAAATGTACGTCTGTGTGTTCGTGTGCTTCATTGCAAAGGCAGTGCACTTAGAGCTTGTAAGTGATCTTAGTGCCGACATGTGCATTTCAGCTCTGAAACGTTTCGTGGCACGTAGAGGCAAGTCTCGTGACATTTACAGTGGGGTGTAATGTAGTAGGCCTCCTCGTGGTGCACCCTGGGTAACGCCAAATCTACTACATGGGGGGGGAGGTATTTGAAACCCTGAGGGCCATTGGGTCTGTGAGGCTGGGTCTCGGAGAAGGCAGTCGGTAGAGGATACAGGAGAAAAGCTGAGTTTTGCGTCTCAGGCCGCCAGATAGTACAGGAGCCCGGGGTAGCCTAACCAGCATATCCTGGCTGCTCTATCAGCTGGTGTATAATCTCGCCTGTCTTGTAGCTCCAGGTGGTGCCTGGATGGGGTCCTGCATGGCAGAGTGGGGGGCTCTTCCGAGGTCACTGCTGACTGTTGACTCTGGGGCAAGCCCAGCTTTATAGGCCCTCTGTGTTCTGGGGAGGATTTTCCTTCCACCCCCAAACCTCTGCTTTTACCTATGAATATGTCAAATAACGGGTCTACAGGTAAAAACGCAACCAAACAAAAAATCCCCAAATCAGGATCTGGTACGTCCTCGGACGGCACCGGATCATCCCACCCTGTTCTCAAGGACAGGGTGTCCCCCCAGACTCAAATGAGGAAAGTCTGGACCAGACAGCTAGAAGCGATGGCGTTGCAAGTGCAGTAGATATGGCAGTCGACAAACTGCAGAATGCCATTCTTCTACCTTACTTCCAAAATTGCCCTGTTTCTCGTGTTACCACACGTAAGGTAGTTCCTTGGTGGAATAAAGAACTTACTTCTTTAAGACGCAAATGTAGAAGGCTTTTTAACAAAGCCAAAAAGAAAAGTAAGTGGTCTGAGTATCGCTCTGCCCTCACAGACCATAACAAGGCAGTTAGAACTGCCAAGTTTAAGTCCTGGCAATCCTTTTGTGATAGTATTGAGGATGTTCCTGCAACTTCTAAAATCGTCAAAATAATGACCAAAGATAAGAACTGTGGTCTTAACACGGTCAAGCTCCTTAATGGCAATCTTGCCTGCTCTGGTAAGGAGATCCTGAATGAAATGTTCAGAGTTCACTTTCCAGGCTCTAGCGATGCTGACACCGCTGCAACTCGGAATGTTCCCCTGATTAACAAGTTCAACTGGGTTACCGCAAATACGATTGTTACCCCTGACAAAGTCAAGTGGGCCATCAATTCGCATAATCCATTTAAATCCCCCGGTATGGACGGGATATTCCCGGCTCTCCTTATTAAGGGGATCTCTATTCTGGTTCCTGTTCTCTGTAAAATTTATAGAGCATGCATTGCTTACGAACATGTTCCTTCTGCTTGGAATCATACAAAACTAATTTTTATCCAAAAAAATTGGGAAAGACAATTACTATGAGGCCAAGTCTTTCAGACCCATAAGTCTTTCGTCTTTCTTTCTTAAGACTTTAGAAAAGCTCATAGATAAATATATCAGAGAGTCTGTTCTATCAGGGTTTCCCCTGTCCGCTTCTCAGCATGCTTATCAACCAGGTAAGTCCACTGATACGGCATTATATGACTTCTCCTTCACCCTTGAGAAGAATATTATGCCAAAGAGACAGCTATTGCTGTCTTTCTTGATATTGAAGGAGCTTTTTGATAGGGTTCCCACCGACTCTATCATTCGGGCTCTTGAGCTCAGAGGCGTCATTAAAGTCATTGTCAATTGGATTTATAATCTTCTTTCGTCAAGGCTTGTTAGTGCCTCTTTACTTGGTGACAGCCTGACTGTTCAGGCTGTGGCAGGATGTCCACAAGGGGGAGTTCTGTCCCCAATTCTGTGGTGCCTGGTGGTTGATTCTCTTCTTGATATCTTCACCCATTCTGGTGTTTCCTGTATTGGTTATATGCAGATGATGTTGTTATCGTCGCGAGGGGAAAATTCATTGACACTCTTTGTGATATTATGAACAAGGCTCTTCGAGATATTGAAGCATGGTGTAACCGTGAAGGGCTTTCTGTTGAACCCACAAAAAACCAAGATGGTGGTTTTCACTAGAAAGACAACCATTCCTGTCGTTAATGTCAATTCTTTGGCCAGACATTTACTTGTTCCGACGAAGTAAGGTTCCTGGGCATCATTTTTGACAAAAAGCTGAATTGGTCTAAGCAAGCCGATTTTTGCATTGGCAAGGCCCAAAGAGTTTTCTGGAGCTGCAAAAATGCTATTGGAAGAACATGGGGCCTGAAACCTAAGGTTATCCATTGGATCTACTCTATGATCATCTGCCCTATTATCACCTACGGCTCAGTCGTATGGTGGTCTAGGACTAAATCACTTGTCTGCCAGCAGAATCTCGCAAAAATCCAAAGGATGGTTTGTGTTTCAATTTCGGGTTGCCTTAGAACTACTCCTTCTGCAACCCTGGAATTGCTAATGGGGATGATTCCTTTGCATATGCGCATTGAGGCAGAGGTTATCATTTGCGTAAGAAGGCTAAAAAACTTTGGTCTATGGAAAGACTACTACATCTATCTGTCATGGGGTTCTTTGAACAAAAATATAATGGAGCATCACTCTCTCAGTATGCCCTGTGACTCCAGGCAGGTCAAATTTGGTTTTCATAAACCTTTTGAAGTCCTCTTTCCATCACGTTGTGTTTGCGTTCCATCGTTCCATACGTTCCATCACGTTGTGTTTGGTATAATGACCTCTACTGCACTGACAACAAAGTTGTCTGGTACACCGATGGTTCAAAAATGGGGAATTCTACTGGTGCTGGAGTGTGTTGCCCATTGGATAAGACTAGACTGTCTTTTCCTCTTGGTAGCTACTCCACAGTATTTCAAGCTGAAATTTTCGCCATCCTTATGTGCTGCTATATTTGCTTACACAGGGACTATCACAACAAGACTATTTTCATTTGTTCTGATAGCCAAGCCTCACTACTTGCTCTGGTAAAGCCCAACTACTCATCACCTCTAGTTTGGGAATGCTACAGTAATCTCTGTAGCTTTGCTTCTTCCAACTCGGTTACCTTATCATGGGTCCCTGGACACTCTGGGATATTGGGAAATGAAATGGCAGATGAGTTGGGATCTAACATCCCCTTTGCTGGTCCAGAACTAGCCCTGGGCATCTCCTGTGAGAGCATTATAGGGACTGTCTACTCTATCTTTAGAGATATTCAGTTCAACGAGTGGTTCAACTCGACTAACCAACGACAGGCGAGAGAGCTTAATTCCGGCTGCCCAAGCTCTCGCCATAAGGAGCTTCTTGGGCTTAATCGCAATGGTATTCGTAGAGCTGTTGGTCTTCTTACGGGCCATTGTACTCTTAGAAGGCATCTTTCTTTTATGAGGGTTTCTAATGATCCTTTATGCAGGGGCTGTAGTTTCAAGGAAGAAACTGCTGCTCATGTTCTTTGCGAGTGTGAATATTTCTCTGCTTATAGATTTGAACACCTTGGTCGTCATTTACTTGAACCCTGGGAGCTTCAAGAGATTCCAATTAGGTCCTTGCTGAATTTTGCTTCAGCTACAGGCCTCTTTCCATAAAGTGGCAGGGATTTATTCTTATTTCCATGGTATAGTACAATAGACCTCTGGTCGCAGAGCTCGGCTTACATTGCCCCCCCTACAAATGTCATAAGTACAGTGACTGGGGAACCAACTTTGTAGGGTCTAAGAATTGCTTGGATGCGTGGTCTGCAAGATCAATGGGTTTATTTGATTTGGTTTGAATTATCGTCGCACTAGAGCTACACGAGGGCTATTGGCGACGGGCGTCGTATTTTAGAACCACAGTCAGGTGACGAGCCACACCTGAATAGGCACCCAACGCAACCGTTAAGGGCGACATCGTACGCAGCGTTAGGACTTTGATCTCTGGGTTTAATGTTTAAGCCTGCTCAGTTTAAAAGATGGACATTCCACTAAAATATGGTAAACACTTAATGACACATCACACATGATACATATGGGATGATTTTCTGCCAGCAGAAGATGTACACGAGTTAGTCTTGTGTGTCCAATTAGGAGACGTGCCAGCACTACCTCCTGCCTTCTGCTCGGTAATGGTAAAAAGTGCCAGGTTAAGGAAGGTGATATGTAATGGAACTTTTTTTCTGTTTGGAGAACCCATTCATTTTGCCATACTATTTTAATTGAATGTGCACAAGCCAGCTTGGCATCGGGCAAATTGAAGGGGAGCACCGCTGCTTTGACTTGCAGTCTTTGCAGCGCGGTCCGCCTCCTCATTGCCCGGAATACCAGCATGACTTGGCACCCAGCAGAATGTAATTTTTAAACTATTGTTTTTGAGCTTTTGGAGGAGCTTTACAACTATTGATATTAAGGGATGAGATTTATATGAGAAATTACTTGGGGCATCTAGCAGCCGTTTTGAATCCGAATAGATAATCCACGTTTTAAAATTTTGATCTGCTATGTGATGAAGTGCGAGATAAATAGAATATATTTCTGAAGTAAAAACCGAGCATGAAGGATGAAGTGTGTCAGTAAAAACTGCAGCTGAGCCAACATGTGAGAGAGACTTAGAACCACCAGTGAATACGGGTTTAAAAGAGAAATTAAAAAAAAAGCGATGCTCATTAAAGATTTGTACAATAGCCGAGTCAGGCAATGATGACTTTTTAAAATTATTGATATTATGAATATGTACAGGTGATTCTTCCCAAGGTGAAAAATTGTCGTTAAAATTGAAAACTCTAAAATCATTAAGATCAAGGTCATATACAAGATCTTTAATTCGGAGAGAGAAGGTCGGAATAAATGATTTTTAATAAAAAAGAACTGCTGGAATTTTGGATTCAAAATTTTAGAATATTAAGGATGTTTTGTTTATGATTACTTTTTATATTAAAATATGCAGCTAATGATAGTTTTTCCCGACGATGTTGTAGGGATGTCTCCTGGCACAGAACGTATAGGCTTTGTACAGGAGATGTACGGAAAGCTCCAGAAGCCAATCTCAGACCTTGGTGAGGAATGGTGTCCAGATGTTTTTGTGCCGATTTTCTGGCAGAACCATAAGCTGCGACACCATAGTCTAGCTTGGACCGTATCAAAGCACGGTAAATCCTCAGCATAGATGTTGTATCAGCACCATATGTTGTGTTACATAAAACTTTCAATATGTTTAACGACTTATTGCACTTCTGCCGTAGATGTTGAATATGTGACAAGAAGGTGAGCTTCGTATCGAATATAACACCCAGAAATTCAGCCTCTGAACTAACAGGCAAAGCCATACCATTTAAAATGATTTCTGGGTCAGGATGGAGACCACGCTTCCGGCACACGAGGAGAAGGGAAACTTACAATTGCAAAGTGAGAGAACTGGAGTTGTCAGACTCAATTTTGGTTGTTAATGTTAATGCCAGTGACTCTAAAATCTGGAATTACTAAAATATAGTCACCTCAACATTCCAAACTATTTTAAATACTAAGAACCTAATTTCTACACTCAATAAAAATTGTCAACTCAGAGGCATACAAAATACAAAAATATAGATCCGACCTTTTTGAGTTCCATGGGAGAATTTTTCGTATTTGCATAAAGACTAAAGTTGTCTTTCTTCTTTCTAAAAACGTTATGAAGGAAAGAGGTGGACCCATCTCGGAGTAGAAGTCGGACATCCACCCTCTCACAGGGGTACTCAAAAGCCTTGTGCAAACGGATGCTACCTCAACCCTCTTGCTACTCCAGGCTATGGCAGTGAAAAGTTCGATGTAGCCGAGGCCATTACACTGCCGTTGGATCGGTCCGTTCCGGCGGCAGGGGCTCCAACGGCTAAAAAAGTTAAACTCTCCGGCTCGGAGGTCAATGACTTGGAGACAGATGTTGAGCCCCGGTTCGTGGCCAATATCCCTGTCAATAATATGTTCGATATGCTTTAGCTGAGCCCATTCAACTGTCGTCGGATCGGCCCGTCCCGATGACAGGGGTTGAAAACCCGGATGCCCAATTCCCGGCGGGATGCTCGGAGGTCCCGACGGCTAGCACTGAGCCTCGGCCCGTGGCCAGTAGACCAATGCCTATTCTCTTCCTCGGAATGGAATCAGGTGATGAAGTGGTCAAACGCATAGCTGAGTCGGTGGCGGACGACCTCGGCGCCAAAACCTTTCACAAGTATGTAAAGGTATTTAAACGGTCCGTGGAAGAGGAGGCCAAGATCCTGGCCATCCTTGCCGAGGCGAAGGTCGGTTTTTTCCGCCACTCCCGACGAAAGCGGGCGCAGTTCAAAACGGTCGTCAAGGGGCTGCCCCGCGACACCGATCCATCGAACATCTCCTCCGCGCTCGCCGCGGAAGGATTTATCATCGAACGGGTTGTTCAGCTGTCAAAAGCTCGGACAAAAGCCCCCCTCCCGATATTTCAAGTCTCAGTTGTTCGGACTGGGAACTCCAAGGTTATTTTCGAGCAAAGCATTCTCCTGGGTAAGAAGGTCTCCTTCGAACCATACAGGAAGATTGCCAGAGTTCCTCAGTGTTATAACTGCCAGGGGTACGGCCATGTGAGCAGTCTCTGCCATATGGACCCCAGGTGTAGGTATTGTGGCCTCGGCCACGACTCTCGTGCGTTTCCCACCCGAGAGGTAGATCAGACCCGCCGCTGTGCGAATTGTTGTGGGCCCCACCTCAGTTCCTCAGCGGCCTCCCGGAGAGGCCAAAGCCCCCCAAAAGGGAGCTTCCAGAGAGTTCCACCAGGTGGCAGAACCGACCTAAGCCACGCCTAGAGGAGGAAGGTCCTACCTCCCTATTGGCTGCCCTGAGATCCGTCAAAGACGCCATTGCTGACGTTTTCGGAGATCTAGAGGCGTTCAAGAAAAACGCAGCTGCCCTGGCAGCCTGCTCCAGCAAGGAGGAGAAGATGTTGACCCTGTTCAGCATGCTTGCTCCATAGACTCTCGGCTCGTGAGTTTCTATTCTCGTTCTTAGACCAGCCGGCTCGCCTGGCTCTTTGAATCCTGTTTTTGTTCGTTTTGCCCTATGGGCCGATTTCGATGAATGTGAAAGGGCGCTTCGCGCCGATGCACAGATTGTCAGTTTTTGATTTCAGATTTTTTTTCAACACTTATTTTCCTCATTCTCCGTGTTCCTGCCACCGTCGAGTACGGTTGACTTCTCTGACTGCTCTTAGGCGCACGCGGCTCCTTACCGTCAGCTTAGTCTGTTCCTGATTTTAAGAAACGATCCAGTGGAGTTCGGGACCCTTTGGATACCGAGTTTTTTATACTCACTCCGAAGTTGTTGCTGAGTTCCGGGGCTGATATAGACAGTTATAAAGGTGTTTCGGCTTGCCGTGTGACCTGGCCTATACCTAGGCCCTCTGGCTGTTCTATCGGAGTTCGAGTCCCTCAGTGGTTTTGCACTTTACCCTGAGTTGATTTTTTGAATTTTGGTCTCTCCGGTCTTCCGGATCCTTACAGTAACCCCACTAATTCCGGGATTGGTAAGCAAAGACGCCTGATTTATCAGGGTTGGCGCCTCATCCCCCCTAGAGAGCCGTCCGGCAATACAGGGGGAGCCTTTTTCAGCGGTACGTGCCTAGTAGTCGTGCTTGTCTGCAAAGCCGTACTTAGCTTCCTTTTTGGTGGGATCCACAGTCCAACACACAATTATAACACAAACAAACACAAACATGCACGAACAAACAGATGTTTCAGAGGATTCTATTTCAGAGGTAGGGATCTTGGACGATGAATTTGCCAAGCTCATACAGCCAATTGATAACGCCCTCTTCCAGCAGCTGGCTCAAACCAAAGGTGATTTTGATGTATTATATTACAATGCCTCGATCGGGATGCCCGATGAGGGCGGTAGAGAGCGGCTTTGTGAGCTTTCTAAGTTACAGAGGGAGTTAATAGAGAGAATTAACCAACAAGGACAATGTGTTACAAGTGGGATTAAAGCTGAGGGGGGTATGGAGGCTCCCTATACTGAGTCAAGGAAGAGAGGTAAACGCCCCCGGGAATGTGTTAGCCCCAGGCCGGTCGAGACTGCCAGCAAGTTTAGTGCCCTGGTGCACGATCAGCAGGGAGATAAAAACGACGACGAGATGGAGACTACCGACTTTCAAACTGCACCGAAGGGGAAGGTTAGGTTCCCCCCGATTGTCATAACAAATCAGAATATTAAATGGAAGGAGCTGGCCGAGTCCTTAAAAGACGCTGGCTTAAGCGGCTTTTCAGGCAAGGTCACGGGGACGACCTTAAATGTTAAGGTCACCTCCGAGTTCGCATACAGGACTGTGACCAAGGAACTCCAAGATAGGGGAATTCCGTTCCATACCTACAAACTAAAAAGTGAACGCACCCTCAAGGTAGTATTGAGGGGCGTCCCCGCCGACTTAGGCGCGGCCGAAATTAAGGCCGAACTGGCAAAAAGTGGTTTCGAGTCAGAAACCGTTTTCCAGTATTCAAACATTATCAACGGGGAAAAGAAACCAATTGGTGTCTACTTTATCGAGTTACTCAACACACAATCTGTAGGCACACGGCAACATGTAATTGAATTAGGTCGATGGGATCAAAGAAAGTTTTAAATATTTTATTGGTCGCATTTAATGTGCAAGAAATACTCACTGACTGAGTAATTTCTTTTTCAAAAAAGTATCAAAATGATAAAATTATGAAAATGTGTAATTGAAAAAGCTCACATTTTACGAAGTGTTAGGTTAGGTTTGGATTATCGTCGCACTAGAGCTACACGAGGGCTATTGGCGACGGGCGTCATATTTTAGAAACACAGTCAGGTGACGAGCCAACACCTGAATAGGCACCCAACGCAACCGTTAAGGGCGACATCGTATGCAGCGCTAGGACTTTGAAGGATATTTTACGTGCACTCCCTTACAAGGGGCATTATTCGTCGGACATTTTTGGCTGCACGGGCAGTTATTTTACGAAGTGTAAACAGATATAGAATCCAGTCCATTCATTGGCGACTTTGGCTAATTCAGCAATCCTAAGTGAACAAATGTTATACTCGGATCATTAATTACACTTAATCTACATTTAATTCTTTGGAGAATGTTAATTTTTTAGTTTGTAAAATACACCTTTAAATTTTAGGCATAGAAAACCCATTTACTTTTTTCAGCATCAGTAAACTCCGCTTATTTTATGAGTGGAACATAATGACAACTTTTGACCATTTCATTTCTGTACAATTGCATTTTTCCCTATTAAAATGAATAAGTAAAACGTGTATATATAGAATATTATTTAATATTTTAAAATTAAATTTACCGGTTTTTTTTTATTGCACCAGAGAAATCTTCAATATTCTCTACTTATATTTAGATAGTGCATATTTTTTTGTTTATAAAAGTGTGATTTAGAAAATCTACACTAAACCCTACATAAAGCTAATGCATACCGACACATCCGAGGGTACCGATGCGAAGTCGACCTGATATGCAACAGTTGTCCCTGCCCCGGAGCAGACTTACCAAAACCAACGAATTGCCACACAGAAACATGGCTAAAGCAATTAAATGGCTAAAAAAAATCCATCACTATCTAGATTGGTAATTTATGACTTGCAAGACAACTTGATATTACAATACTTGATGGATTTTTATCATTACATCGACTAGGAATAATATTGAAAAACTACAAAGTTAGCCACTTTTGGGAGGATTTCGATGATAGAATAAGAGCGTTTCGTGCCGACGCTTGTTTTTTATTCTTCGATTTTTGATTTGGTTTTAAACTTTTCTGAATTTTTGAAGATATTACATAACTATATTTAGTTAAAGATTTCGTTTGTATTATTAATGTTTCCTTATGAGTAAGCAGTACCAGTTAAATTACTCAATCTGAAATTGAGGAAATTTTATTTGCGAAAAATACCAGTGGCAGTTAGTTTTTTGTTGTTGAAAAGATGATGATTATAGGTGGCAACATCGTCAGCAAATGCTTCATTCCTGAAAAATTTTGCTTTTAGTAACAAATCTGGATAACACTTCCTAAAAAGATGAATTGAATACCGATCATAAAAATGATAAAAATATGCATTTAGTTTGAATTTTCGTCGCACTAGAGCTACACGTGAGCTAATTGTGACGTGCGTCGTAATTCAGAACCACTGTCAAAGACGAGCTGAATCGTGATTAGGCATCCAACGCAACCGTTAAGGGTAACATCGTACGCAACGTTAGGAATTTAAAGGATACCTAATGTGCAATCTTTTTCAGGGGGTATTATTCGTCGGACATTTTTGGCTGCACGGGCTGTTCATAGGTCAGCAGTTATTTTGGTTGTGCCCGGACACAAACCCGAGACCTTTCGCATGCTAGGCGGATGCATAAACGAATGATTTAATGTGACAAATTTCCGAACCTCAACTCTGAGAAACGGGAAATATTTGGGTTTATAGCATTACCCATGTTCAAAAAATCCCAGCAACGTCCCTGTACTTCAAGCTGGATGCATTTGCAGGTGTCATAAAAAAAGTCGTCATGGCCCTGGCAACACCTACTAACCTACAAGTTACTAACACTGCTGCAGCTGCCACTGGGTTTGACGAGTCTATAAATTTGCCTGCCCCCGTTAACCCGGGGTTATTGTCAAGTTAAGCATGGATTCGATCGAGATAAACATTGTGAATATTTCACTGACGTTTCAAAGAAGATACTAAAAAATAATAAGAACGCCGAGAGCAACACAAGTAGTAAAGGAAAAAAACGGTATCGATAATTTGACGAGGAATCCACAATCCATGTGAAGAGTCTCGATCTTCCTTGCTTCTAGTCTCAGCGTGTCGCCACAATACTATTCTAGGAAAACTTTGAACAGCGGGGACAAAGAAAACAATCACTAAAAATAGTTGAAGCAAGCTCCTAAACCTTGGTTCTACTGAATAAAACAGATGAAAATGTAAACAGACCCCTGAGACTAGGAAAAAGGACAGTCACCTGAGAGATAAGAAGTGTCTGATGGGCGACGGTGGGCTGCAGCAGAGGGATAGACCCCGGCAAGGAGACCTATACGCCATCGTACCGTTAACTACTGCAAAACAAAGCGAAACGGTGGTCACCGCGAAGATCGGTCTGTGAAGGACAGCAACATTGTGTCAGGCTTCCATGAGAAAATCTGACAGTTGTTGGGGCATAAAATAATCTGTAACAGGGAAAGTAAAACCAGAGTGCACAAATGCAAACATTGTTTCAATAAAATCCAAGGAAATTACACTACCAAGGCAGGAATAATTCTGCAAACTGGGGCAGATTTCACGCGTGACCAACCTTAAGCATGAAATTCATAAGTTCCTAGTCTCAAGCTGTAAGAACCCCGTGTGAAGAGAGAGTGATCTGTGTTTCGGGTCTGCACACTGACTTCGCAACAGATGTTGCACATGCGCACAGTTGCCCTCATAACACGGATCCAACGAAACAGCTCAACACACGAGACCGTTACAGACTACCTGAACTTGGTAAAAATCTTGGTAGTTGGTTGGTTGGTAGACATATTTTCAGGTTTGTGTGCTTGGTCAGAGACCCGCTATAAACCTTAGTTAAGTAAGACAGACAACACACACACTCATAAGCGACAGATGCTGCCATCTATTGCGCACCACCTTTACAATTTAGAAATGTCCCTGAAGAAAAAGGAAAGAGTCTTCAGGGAATTGTAACCGTGGGAAACTGCGCAATAACCGCCCACAGGACTTTCGGACCTATCAGATTTAACGCGCACATACTCGACAAACACAAACATCCATGACTTATCGGGATTCGAACCCGGACTCAGAATCTTCAAATTACAGCACAGTAAACATAATAATTTAAGTGTTCCTTAAACTTTTACTTGCTTTTTCAGTGTCCATATCTGATTTTAGTCATTGCCTGCAGTAATTTCTTTATATTTTCACTGATATATTTATTTCTGAACCATTCCTCACGATGAGCGAAGGAGAACTTACAAGGGCAAAGTGAGAGGACAGGAGTTGTCACTCAATTTTGGTTGTTACTGTTAATGTCGGTGACTCTAAAATCTGGAATTACTAAAATATAGTCACCTCAACATCCCAAATTATTTTAAACACGAAGAACCTAATTTCTACACTCAATAAAAAGGGTCAACGCGGAAGAACACAAAATTCAAAAATATGGATTCGATCTTTTTGAGCTCCATGGGAGAATTTTTCTTATATGCATAAAGACTAAAGTTGTCTTTCTTTTTTCTAAAAACGTTATGAAAGAAAGAGGTGGACCCCTCTCGGAGTAGAAGGCAGACATCCACCCTTTCACAGGGGTACTCAAAAGCCTTGTGCCAACGGAATACCTCGACCCTCTTGCCTTCCAGGCTACGACCTCCCTAGGCACACAGCAACAATATCTTCTTATTGAATTAGGTCGATGGGATAAAATAAAGTTTTAAATATTTTGTTGACCATATTTAATGTGCAAGAAATACTCACTGACTGAGTATTTTCCTTTTGTCAAAAAGTATCACAAGCATAAAATTATGAAAAAGTGTATCTCTAAATGTATTGACTTATTAAGTAGTAGTAATTGAAAGTCGTGTCGTGCCGTGTAACAACCACTAGGTTTACTATGTGCTTCTGTCCGTAGTTCCCCTAATTGTCTACTAATGATTATCTGCCGTATGAATTTGTTTTTATTTCACACCAATCTAGCAATTCGACTAATTATTAATGGTATTTTCAAATATCTGACAAACAAAAAGCCGAAGTATTCATTTTCATGAAAGAAAACAACAGAAATATAATTTTGTTTCATTACTTTTTGAAGGAGACAAAAATTAGCTTTTTGACAAACGAAATATCGAAAATAACCCACATAATTTGTTGCGAAATTTTTAATCCAACAGAGACCGACGACTGAAGCTCTCAAATCTCTACTTTCGCATGGCCAAGCGAAAAACCCCACGACTAAGAACACGTTTTATTATCTTTCTCCAGTTACTTGAAGCTAGGAAAGAGGGGTGTCTGGGCCATATCAGAATACGCAGGATTTAAATCTCCATATCCACTAGTATGTTTGATTGACTAGTCATTCATGATGTTCAGCTATGGGTGGTTGGATTTGGGAAAGGTTGGGGATTAGTGAGTTGTGAGGAGGTCAATAAGCTCCACCTACTGAAAGCCGTCTTTGCTTAGCTTGTTGTGTGGTTTTAGTTTCGAGATCACTAATGACCCCTCTTAAAAGAGTTACGTGGGTTCTGGTTCAAGTTGTTTGCCTTGACGGGCACGAAATTTTTCGCTCGTTCAGGATAGTGCCACCCTTGTTCCGCCAAACATTTGTTCGTGGTTTGAAAACACTACGACCACGTTTAATTTTACAGAGCTGTTTAGAAATTGCTAAGAAAAGTAAAGCTGGATGGTAAAATCTGAGTTAGCATCATGCAAATGAAACGCTGTAAATCCTCAAAACTTAAATTGCTTATTTTTTGCCTGAAATCCACATAATTATAAGTTGCATGTAAAAAAGAGGAAACAACAAACCTTAATAACTTGACAGCAATTTTAGGTTAGGTTTGTTTTGAATTATCGTCGCACTAGAGCTACACGAGGGCTATTGGCGACGGGCGTCGTATTTTAGAACCACAGTCAAGTGACGAGCCAGCACCTGAATAGGCACCCAAAGAAACCGTTAAGGGCGACATCGTACGCAGCGTTAGGACTTTGAAGGATATTTGACGTGCACTCCCTTACACGGAATATTATTCGTCGGACACAATCGTTTTATCATTACTGTCAGTTGATGTGTCATTTATATTAAATTGTTGCTCTTTATGTATTTCCCCCCTTTTCTGTATCGAATGTATGGGTCATGTGTTCATTTGTTCTCTTTTGGGAAGAACTTTCCTTCTATGCTCAAAATGATTTCGGTTCAAGTTTACTTTCATTGTTAACTAATGAATGTTGAGATTGAGTGTTTGGATAAATAGCTAAATTGTAATTGTTAACAAGTAGATCCTCATCAATTTTACTTCCAAACATACTTTTTTTTATTAGTTTATGCTTTAACCTCCATAGAGTTGACAAACTTTTGTTAGGAATTATTTTTTACGACATCAATTTTTAATTTAGTGGTGGACTACTCTGTGGATGAAATAATATACTCAATACAAGTTGGAACCTTGTCACCATTACACACACTTTTAGAATTATTGGGGATGGATTTTGGGTTTTATGGCGCAAGGGCATACAAGGCCATACTGCGCCTAGAATTATTTGTTACAGATTATTTATTTTAGGAAGATTTTACTTTCTTAAAGTAAAGAAAAGTAACTTTCTTAAAGTAAAGAATGACTCATGACTTTCTTGGTGGGGGGGGGGGGCAAGATCGCCAAGCACTGCGACTTTAAGTCTATTGTACTAAGCCCCAGAAGTGACACAAGCACAAGAGACACACAAAGAAAGAGACGACACAAACACATAGACAAATAACAACATTTATTGACAGTCAAAAATATCCATGCCTGACCGGGATTCGAACCCGACCCCAGCAGCTCCAAACTCTAGAATCCTAACGAGTGTGCCACCGGGGCGGCTAAAGTAAAGAAAGTTTTGCAAAGTGAACTTCTTGAAAGTTTTGAACTTCTTTTAAGTTACTGGATTTTTGTACTTCATTTTCAAGAAGTGCATAGGATGTTCTTCACCAGTTGTCTCCATTAATATAGGTTTCTCGTTGTTTTCTAGCGAATTAAGAAAATCATTTCTACTTTCATTTGCAGTTATGTTAAAACCATTTACATTGGAAGTTTTCAAATGATTGCTATTTTCTGTGTGTTGTATTATCACTCTTTTGAAGTCGTGCAGAATAGAATAACTTGCACATTCCTTCCCTATTGTTTCATTTTATAGCAGTGTCTAAACATTACTTAGCCATTTTTTTCATACTCGCACAACTTTGTGTAATTTAAGCATTGAATATACATGGTCTAGACGTTACTTAATCTTTTTTTCTGACTAATTTTAATTCGTTCGATAGCTATATTTGTTTTTCTTGCACGCGTACCATTGCAATTAGGTTTTTTTGCTACTTGTTTTTAATTGTGTTCTTATAATTAGTTGGAGGATGCGGATAAACCACGGAGTGAAACCTCGATGTTATTTGAGGAAGAGCCATTGGGTGATATTATTAAGGAATCATGGCCATATGATGATGAGGTATTTATAATTTATTATTGTTACAGTATAGTGATTTCATCGTTTTCAGATGATTTAGAAGTGAAATAGTTTTATCTCTTATTTTATTTATATACTAATATAAATTTTCTCAAAATCGTGGGTTCCTTGTCAGGAAACATCAGTTTCTGAAATCTTTCGGAAGCTTCTTTTTATAAGTGAAAACAATTTTCTCAAGGAATTGATAACAGACCCTTTTGTTGCAGTTCAGAGCTCTTAATATTACACCATTGGGTTAAATTTGCCTTAACAAACTGGTGCACGAGGTGATTTATTAACTTCAGTAATGATGGCCCTAAGTTTAGTGTAGAAATAGAGATTGTATCTGACAAGTTAGTTAGAATTTTATTTCTGAAAAGGCCACTATGCTATTATATAGAATTTTATCTACAACCATTTACAATAGCAAGAGTTTAATAGCTTTTCTCACAAATGTATTACAAACTAGATACTAAAGGTCCGTATATTGTTATATACTAAACAATAATTTAATAAAAATATGACAAGAACTACCATGATGTTTCCTTTCCCCACATTCAACGGTCTTTACTTTCTTCCATGCTGGTTGTCTTGAAGTCTCTTCTCTCTGGATTGCAGAAGACTTTCTATCTGGGGATTTGTCTCTATAGAGGCTTGAGGACGCGAGTGTCTTCCTATCGTCATTTTTACGGGAACTATACTCACTGTCTGGAGAGTTGTCTCTACAGTGGCTTGATGACGAGGAAGTGCTTCTACGGGAGCTGTACACATTTTTCTTACTTTTTCGATGATGCCTGTCCTAGTTACTTGGTTTTTGGAATCTGTATGATTGTTTTGATCTATGCCGATAGTCAGGAGATCCTCTGTCATTTCTGTTCCGATTGCCAGAGAAATGGTGCATTCTTTCTTCGGCTTCAGCAATCATAGCATCTAGCGTGGCTAGAGACTGACAACATTTAGTGTAATTAATAGTTTTATAATTGAAGTATATTTGTGTACGGGTAACGCATGTAATGATGGGTCTAACAATCTATCCAGCTGATATTTAAAAGAGAGCTAACACAAACAATCAGTCCTAACATAAAAGTAGTTCTGAAAACAGAAACCTTACTTCTAAACAACAGAGTTTAATAGTTTTACTTACAATATAAAGTCCTTTTATTATAATTAAAACTTAAATTTTTTAGTAATAATTAAGATTTATCCCTTTCCGACCGAGCTATCATGATCGTGGGGGTATAAAAGAGAATGTTCAAGCTCTTCAAAAATATTGATACCGAAGCAGCCGACTTGTACGTTATTTGTATAAAAAATGACTTGGTTTTGGTAGCATTGATGCTGCTTAAGGCATTTTTTTTCGATAAAACTCCAAATTTAGTCTCACAATTTAAAATCAGCGCCATCTGCCTGTCTTAAAGGGATATCGGGGCTCAAATGACAAAACTTGTGCTTTTATAGTTCTCACAATGTTGGTCCCACCAAATTTTCCAAGTTTTCTGTCAATTTCATAGTGATAAAGAATTCTCCACTCATTGTTCTCCTGAATAAGTCCGATTATTTTCCTTAATAATTTCCTTTCAAATATTGGCAACTTTTCTTCCACAGTTTTATTGAGGGTCCATTATTTACTTCCATATAGGACAGTAGTCTTATGAAAGTTTTATAGATGCTCAACTTGGTGTTTACAGAAATAAACTTAAGACTTAAATTGGCTTAAATAACCGAACACTGCAGCCTTGAAAAATTAAAGGAGCAAGAAATAGAGGGCAAAACTTCACCCCCCTTATTTTCACAGGAGCGAGAGGGAAGTGGTAATAATCAAAATATTACCTTTCAGTCAGTCCTTCTTTCGAATCCAGTCTCTTCTCTAGACGAAGTAACGGGTCTTTGCTGACCTCTACTATCGATTTTCGTCAACATTACTCGATGAGTCGCCCGAGGCTTATTGTAGACTGTTTCTTCATCCCGGGTTGGTTTAACGTCGCCCCAAAAGTGCATCTCTCATGCGTTTCGCTGCCAGTTGGTTGAAGCTCTTGTTTGAAGTATCTTCTTTGTGTGAAGAGGAAGGCATTTAGGGGCTTTCTGGTGAGGGAGAATTTTCTGAAGCTATAAGGTGTAAATTTAGTTTAGTTTGAATTAACGTCGCACCACACTCTTTGCCAACCTAAGTTGGATAAATAGAAATATGCAATGGAGAAGATCCTTCGGTGCATGTAAAGAGTTCCATAAATTATTTGTGAATCCATCCAGAAAACATGTTTCAAACATTTATTTTGTTTAAGGTCTAGCATATTAGAATACTATTTGAGAACAATTTACAATTTTAGTAGAATGAAAAGCGTATTTTGGTTAAATTGTACTAAGAACATTTTGTATGTAAATACAAGATATAAGAAAAGCATAAGCAATGCTCAATGATGGCAAAATCTGTGAGTTTGCATTTTGCAAATGAAGTGCCATAAATCCTCGTAACTTGGCCATGTGGATTTCAGGCAAAAAAATAAACAATTTATAAGTTGCATGTAAAAAAGAGGAAACAACATACCTTAATAACTTTACAGCAATTATAGATTTGATATATTATATATAAGTATATGCATATAGAAATGAATACATTAATTTAATGAAATTATAAATAATTTTCGACACATAAACACTAAATTCATGCCAAAATATTTGTAAATAGTGCAAGATGTAGGCAAGAGTTGAGTTGTAGACAAATTGAAAGTTTTGTCTGGTTTATTTTTTTTAAAGAGCCCACTATTGAAGAGTCTAAAAAGGCTTAATTTAATTCTCCCAAAAAATAAAAAAAAATAAAGTATTTGCTGAAAATCACTACCCATGCTGTATGGAGAGGGATTGAATGTAGGTTAAAGAATTTCTTCTTTTAGGACAGAATTGCCAGTTAATGGTCCTATTTCAGTAAGTAACCTTATTTTATTTAAAAGAAATGTCGTTAGTATTCATTCGTAAGAGCCTTCTAAAAAGATGCAAGATTTTTTACACGAATTAAAGACATGCGATGTTTTGATGAGGAAAGTGATGAAGTTACACGTGGGTACAGAAATTGCAGAAGGGCCTTGTGGTCTTGAGGAAATTGGAATTTTTGAAAGTTTTTTAGACGTCATTTTTAAGTAGCAAAGAAATAAAAAATAAACTTTATTTATTCATTCATTTTTTCCTTACTATTAAGTAAATATATATAGATGCTTCGGGGTCCCAGAATTCAAAAATTTTTTATTGAGTAATTTTTTACAGGTATCCTGCAAGGGATCGGAAAGACCACGAAAGGTGTACTTATGGCTGCACAAAGAACACTACGCTTTAATTAGATCTCCAAAAGGTTTTTATGGCAGTGATTTTTATTGCGAGGAATGCATTGCACTCTTTTAGCGTTTGATTGGGCATATAAGCGATGCTATGTGTATCGATCATCGAATTGTCCCAAGAAGTCACCCGTAAGATGAAAAGATTGTGATTGTTTGTGTCAATCTGAAGCATGCTATGCATAGCATAAGACAACATGACCTTGTGCTAGTGAATTGAACGATCTAGTACAGTGAACAATCTCGACCAATATTTAATATGTTATTTTACTTCTGTAATATGCAAATTCTGATTTTTTTAAATTTTCTATATAAGCGTGTACTGCTTATGTACCGGCAGTCTCGATAACTTAAGTCTAAGCTTAGCACTGTGCCCTAAGCGCAGTTTAGGATGGATGGATAGATGTTCGAGTTTTATGGCACGAGGGCATCTAAGGCCATGCTGCGCCAAGCACTATGCTATTTGAAAATATTAAAAATGGAACATAGTACAAAACATTTAAAAACAAAGATATAAATCACAATAGGTTTTTCTAATAGAAGGTTAAAAGGATAAAGCGCAGTTCAGTTTCTTTTATTTATTTCTTTTAATAAATTATACATTTGTTCCCGTTCATAACTAGCCTAATTTCAAAAGTTCAAAACCTTCAGCTAAAATAACCTTCTGGTCCAGAGTTATGTAGACTACTGTTTAGAAGCCCATCAGTAAATCTACAACTTATTTATCCAAAAAAATCTTATTTATCCTGGTAACTTATTTTATATTGGTAATATTTTTTTGTGTGTAATTACGTGTGTTTCCTTGCTTCAGGTCTATCAGTGTCGAAAATGTTGTAAACGCATTGAAAGAAGAGAGTGCCCTAGAGAAAATCATCTATGTGTGACGAAATTAAATGCCGCGGTTGCAAACAATATATAAATGGGGACCATCTATGCTTCATAGAAAAGAAAGAACAAGAATCCTAACAACCGTCTTCTCTTTTTCGATCTAGAGACAGATCAAAATACAGTGGTGGAAATTGATTTATGAACTAACATTCTTTTCACCAGATATCGCTTTGTATTAAGTGCTAACAATTCAAATTTTGTGTGTTGGATATTCAGAGTATAATAAAGGATTTTCGTACATAATTTTTTTCAAAAAATGATATTAAGTAAAAATATATCTAATTTTAGTTTTTAAGCATGTCAAATGGTGGAAATTGATTTATGAACTCAAATTTATTTTGAACCCAGGTACCAAATATTTTTGCTAGTTCTTCATTTGAACTTCAGGGGAGCTTACTATCAGTGTTTATAAATAAGATTAAGGTCAAATTTGTTGAAATTTATCTGTTTTATTCCCATTTTGCTAAATAGGAAAGCTTGCGGGACTGCCTGAAGCTAAAAATTTAAAAAATGTTCTTTATATAATATTTTAACAAATCTTTAAGTGAAATTAGCATATTAATTAAACGATCAATAAATATAATTCATAAATATTTGAAGAATCATTCTGACTTTGGCAAAAACCATCATTAAAAAAGGTGTAACCCTCGTGAGATGAGGGACAAAAGCAGGATTATTGGACTTGTACCCCAAAAAGTTACCATTTGTGTCAGCTTTTTTGCATTACAGGGCGAATTTGTTATGAACAATCACTTCCTGTAACTCCCAGAAGATTAGGACAAAATTGATATCGTCGTCGAACTTGAAATGTTCCAAAATGAAGGCTGGTAAAAAGCTTACTCTTCACCATAAGAACAGGCTATTAAAATATAGTCGTAACTACATGAAAATGGATTGGGTGGGGGTGGAGGGAGAGAAATTTGAAAAAAGTGACATTTGCTGATGAAAAAAAGTTCAATTTGGATGGATGTGATGGTTTAAAATGTTATTGAAAGGATCTTCGGAAATGACCAAGATCTGTCTTCAGCAGAAATGTTAGTGGTGGAAGTTTGATGGTTAGGGCATCGATATCTTATGATTGAATAAACAAGGTTATGTTTCTAAAGGGCTGACAAACATCATTTTATTGAAGGTAGTTTCTTTAATTCACTTTTGGATGGCAAAACTATGCTTTTGATTAGATTTTATGCATGATAATGCAAGTATCCACATTTCAAATGAAATTGAAGACTGGTTAAATGAACTAAGTGTTGTTCATTTAGATCATCCTGCCAATAGCCATGACTTAAACCCCAAGAATAATGTCTGAGATCAATTGGTTTGAATAATTTACTCAAATGGAGTATGATTCAAAGAAGTGTGCATCAGTTATGGAATAGAAGGACTTAATCATAAAAAACTGCAAATTTCTTGACCAAAACTCGACCCAAAGTTTTGTGTTGTCTATGAAAAACAAAATCAAGGAAGCATTAGCGACAAAAAATAGTTTTAGCAATTATTAAATGAGATTGAATGTAAAAGTTCATAAATCAATTTCCCTATGCTAAAACTAAAATATCAACAAAATAAATTGTTTACGAATTTATATAAAATTTTATTTACGCGTATTATTTATAATGCAAAGCCTGTAGAGTATATAAAATTTAAATCGATAAAAATGCATTTAATAAAGAAATACTGTTAAAAAACTGTCAGTTCATAAATCAATTTCCACCACTGTAGTGGAGAGCATAAAGTAAGCTTTGCCGTTGCACAGTATGCGGACGGATGGCAAAAAGTGTACGAGGGTGAGACTGCTCTTCACGACTTGTGTCACTTCCTTTTCAATTCAGGTCACAATGGTTTCACCTGCACATCTCACAACTTAAAGGGATTGACGGTCAATTTATATTGGGCAGGCTCTTAGAAAATGGATACCAGCCTAAAGGCATTCCCCAGGGCAGTTAACTAATGTGTATTGAGGTGACGGCTCTCCCCCCCCCCCCACATGAGGTTAGTTGACTCGTTCAACTTTTTACCAATGGCATTATCGAAACTCCCCAATACCTTTGGCAAACAAGAAATGGCTAAAGACCACTTTCCTCATTTGTTCAACATCGATGCTAACCAAGACTACGTGGGGGTACTACAAGCCCCTGAATTCTACAGCCCGGATACAATGTATGCCTCTGAAAGGGACAAATTTTATAAGTGGTATGATGACAGGTTTTTTTAGGTTTGTAGTTTTTTTTAGGCCTGTAACTATTGCTTCCGCCTGCATGGCTTCTTTCAGTTAGGTTATGTTTGAATTATCGTCACACTAGAGCTACACGAGGGCTATTGGTGACGTGCATCGTGTTTTAGAACCACAGTCAAGTGACGAGCCAACACCTGAATAGACACCCAACGCAACCGTTAAGGGCGACATGGTGTAGTAATTGCATTGCAATTCTCTTTTAGACGAGAATCTTTTATTTAGACAACACAAAGTACCAGACACTATACACGTAGAAATTCAGGAGCTTTCACAAAGTTGTTTATAGCAGTCACATTTTTTTAGTTCTGACAAAACGCGTCGCCAAAAACGAACGCCCGAATTCTTTTTCACTTTCTTCAGTTCAGTTTTTGCAAAACAAAATAAATCATACGAAAATTAATAATAAGAAATATGCACGTCACTACAGACTCCTCCCTTCCCGGAGAAAAACTTTTCTCGAAGAGGAAAGTTTTTAGTCAATTGTTCAGAGTGTCAGTTCAAAGTCACAGTACAGTCACTCGTTCAAAGTTCGGAAAAACACTCCATAGTCCTATGTTCTACGAGTATCACAATAGTCCTATATGTTTTATTATTTACCATTGTCCTATGTACCAACTTAACTGAACTCTAGTGCCTGTACTAAGTAAATTTAAGTTAAATATTAAATAAATTCTACTTAAATCATATATGTTAACAATATAAAGAAAAAGAGTATAGTTTGCAAATCATATATGTTAACAAGGAAATTAAATACAATACAGTTTACACAATCATAAATTTTAACCAGAAATGTAAATAAAAATACAGTTTAAACAATCATATATATTAGAAAATAAAGAAACAGAATATAATTTACAATATCATGCTTATGAAATACGACAATTGGCTGCAAGTATTTTTACTTCCCTGATTTAGATAGCAGACTATTTAAGAAACAGTCTCTCAAAGTTTTGATAGTTCAAAAGAGTTAGAGTTCGCAGGAAGCATAGGAACACACAATTGAAGGGGAACACACACACATAACTTTCGTCTTTCCTTAGGAAATTTTACGACTTCGTTCGTGTCTGTCAGTTCCAGGTCCTACGCAATGCACAGATGCCTTGTTTGGCTTAGAAGGCTTCTTCTTGGCTTTTTTCCTGAAGTATAGCTCCTGATTTTTCGGCATATATCTGGACTTAGAGATTGGGTTACCTTTAGCTTCTTGAGGGTATGTTTTCAGTTTTTCGCCCTTTTGTGGCTCTTCAATAAGCTCTTTTGGAGATGAACTCACAAATCCAAGCTCAGAATGTAGGGAATGTGCCATAGGCAAAACCTCTCCTACCTCCATCAGCTCACCAACGTTTCCCTGGTCAGGAACATCTTCCGGAACCTTTTGTTGCACGTCTGGGCGCTGAGACTTATCTACGGACATTTTCTTTTGAGCTCGATTTTGAACTGCATTCACCATGGGAATCTTGGCAAACTCACTCTGCTTGTCCTCTTTAAACAGTGCAGCTGTTTTATTGCCCAATAGATACATCCCTTTGTCTAAAGATTTTCTTAGAACAGCAGCTTTAGCAACAATGTGGCCTAATTCGCATTCTAATTCCACCTCGGCTAATGGCAAACATTTCATTTCCTCTTCTAATGGAGTTCTGATCCATACATTCTCATTTGTAAACATAGAGGGTTTGACATATTTTTGGCAGATCAAGTCGACGGTCGAACCGGTATCCCGGAGTATTGGCATTTCCACTCCATTTACCTTCCCTCGACTGATGTATGGTGCCAGTCCTTCATTTATAGAAGTAACATTAGAGGCCACATATTCGACTTTCTTCAATTTATCGCACTGGGGCCTTAAATGCGTAGTAGATCCACACTCAAAGCAGCGACGTTGAGGTCGTCTTTCGAACTCCTCTTCGTTGTTGGTCGCCAGCTGTGGATTTTTTCTTTCCCACTGGGTTTTCTTCACTTCTTCTGCAGGTTCCTTGAATTGATAATTCGCCTGTGATTTAGTTGTCTTCTGTGGGGATTCTCTCTTCCTAAAACTCTCTCTAATGCTCTCATACTCATCTATGGTTTCTGCCAGTTCGTAAGGAGTCTTCATTTTTATCCATCTATCTAGAAAATGTTCTCTAATATCGTCTGGAACCCTGAACTTTATTTGTTCGGTTATCAACAAATCTTTTAGCTGTTGGAAAGTAGATATTTCCAAATCTTCAATCCACTCTGTGAAATAACATGACAACTCATGAGCGTAATTTCTCCACGATTTTTCGGGAGTCTTCCGATGGCGATAAAAGCACTGCTTAAGTTTTTCACTGTTTAGCTTATATCTTTTTAAGATGAGGCTCTTTACAAATTCATAGTTATTTGCATTTTCAGGTGGTTCTCGGGCCAAAAGATTAGATATTTCAGCAGGTAGCACACCTAACAGGTAAGCAGTCCAATCGTCTTTCGGAACTTGTGCCATTTCAGCTTTTCTTTCGAAATTTATAAGATAAAGGCCCATTTCATCTAGCTTCTCGTCAAACTTAGGTGTTATCTGGGTCAATTGAATCTTCGGACTACTTCTTGCCAAATCTCTATTCGTTTGGGGCAAGGACTCACTTTGAGTTAACTCCAGACGTCTCAACTCCAATTCATGTTGCATCTTGTCCTTAGCCAATCTTTCTTGTCTATCATTCTCTTCTTTCCTTATTCGTTCTTGTCTCTCTTCTTGTCGCAATTTTCTTCTTTCTCTTCTTTCTCTCGCTTTAGTCGGTCATCGATAATACGTTCCAATAAAATCTTGACTTCTTCCTCGTCATAGAATTTACTCTTTAAGATAATTTGTTTTATCTCTGGAACCACACTCGTAGGCGGAACAGCTTCCCCTAATTCCTCGCAGACAACTATCAAGTCCTGTTTCCTACCCTTAATTAAGAAAGCCATTTTCCACTTCAAAATGTAATTTATCAAAATTAATTAAGTAAACTACTTGAAAAAAAAAATAAATTCAGCTAAAATATAACTTCAAAGAAAGTACTAATGTTATTTTGCAAATAATATTTAGCATTCTTATCATGGACAATATTTATGTCTTACAAGAACAATTTTCAAAGAAGCTATTAATTCAAAACATATTTCAACTGAATTATACCATGCAATGATCGTTCCACTAATTAAATATTTTTTACAAGAACAACCAGCAAATAAATCCTCATTAACTTTTATTTACATGAAGTTACGAAAATTAAACTATGTTCGCAACGAGAACAATGCTCACGTAATTAATTGAGAATTCTACAAATTCTAAATATTTCGGAAATTGAAATAATGGAAACTTTTATTTCCTAAATGCGTTCTACCAACACTTTAAATAAAAATTTACTACAGATTATTTTATATCTGCAACCAGAATTGCATTTATTAATATACTGAATTAAATCTTCAACTGATAATTGACATTGCTTTCATTGAACGACTGCGTTAAATCGGTAAATACAACCGCAAGACAGTGCACACTTCAAATTAAGCTATTACCTTAATTAAAATACAATAATAAGATAACGAACATCAATATCAGTTATATATATAAAGATTTAAATCAAACAATTAAACATTTGTTCTTGTTCTCAATGTGTCACTTACATATTAATTGCAACTGCTAGAATAACTCACAGAATTCTACAACAAATAAAGTTTAACTTTTGTTAACTTTAAATATATATAAAATAATTTTTCGTTTTATAAAAATAAATCAGGCACTAGAATCAAGTTAGGTACTTACAAACTTTGAATCTTCCTGATCGAAGCAATGGTTTTGACGTTCTTCTTAGTCAAAAAATGGCGTGAAAATTTCTTCAATCCGTTACAGCTGCCACCAGTCTTGTCTGTAGTAATTGCATTGCAATTCTCTTTTAGACGAGAATCTTTTATTTAGACAACACAAAGTACCAGACACTATACACATAGAAATTCAGGAGCTTTCACAAAGTTGTTTATAGCAGTCACATTTTTTTAGTTCTGACAAAACGCGTCGCCAAAAACGAACGCCCGAATTCTTTTTCACTCTCTTCAGTTCAGTTTTTGCAAAACAAAATAAATCATACGAAAATTAATAATAAGAAAAATGCACGTCACTACACATGGTAAGCAGCGTTAGGACTTTGAAGGATATTTAACGTGCACTCCCTTACACGGGGTATTATTCGTCGGACACTTTTGGCTGCACGGGCCGTTTATAGGCCGGCAGCTATTTTGGAGATGCCCGGACCCGAACCTGGGACCTTCCGCATGCTAAGCGAGTGCTTAACCGACTTGGCTCCACAGCCCCTATAGCTTCTTTCAGAGCTCACCATATACCACAAACAAAAATCGCCATAATGCCACTGCATAGGTATATTAACAATACAACTAGAAGTGCACTTTCAGATATTGACTTGTTCCTCAAGATTACCAATTAAGTCCCAAAAAATTACTTTACTTCAACACCTGCCCGAGTTCAGAAATGGACCTCCATTTTGAAAATTTCATGCATAACTAGACATAAACATATAGTGGCTTTTCCAGAAATAATTTTTTTTCTGGTAGGGGTATGTGGACTATGATCTATATGATCTATTCATTACCTATTTAATTCAAATAACTATGCATTCAATTAAGTAAATACTTATTATACATTAGATCCATTGGAATTATGTTGATTTAGTGTAAGAAAAGTTCCATCTGAGTTATACTGAGAGCACTCCTTCCTCTAGTGAAGGTTTAGTATTTATGACACCCTTACCGAGCATCAAATTATACAAGGTTGCATATGCTAATGGCTATGCGTAAAACATTAATGTGCACGTAGGAAAAGATAAACTTTCGAAAACGGGTAAAGATTCAAATGTGTGCCATAATGTAGTAAAATAAATGATTAAATGCTTAAGTGGTAGTGGACATAAACTTTTTACGGGCAACTACTCTACTCCTCACCTAACTTGTTTCTGGAATTATCGGAAAAAGACAAGGTGAATTGTGTCGGCACGATAAAAATTAAAAGAAAAAATTGTTATGAAAGACCTCGTCGCCAAAAAGATGAAAAAGGATGATCTAAATGTGAAATGTGGTATGGGAATGATTGCAATGTACTGGCTTGACAAAAGGGAGGTTTTAATGATAAGCAACCTGCACAACCCCCAAAAGCAAAACACTGGATCCGATAAAAACGAAAAACCTAAAGTTGTAAAAACATACAATGAGCATATGGGGTACGTTGATTTAAGCGACAGGATGGCGTGTAGCTACACTTTTTATCGTCTTTCAGTAAAATGGACAAAAACTATTTTTTCACTTTTCAAATACGACTATATTGAATGCCTACATCTTATAAAGGGTACAACTGAAAAATTAAAGTAAAAATACCTTAACCCACAAAGACTTTCGCAAAGAGCTTAACCGAAGTATGATAAGTTTGGAGACTAGTGGTACCGGCAGTGTGAAAAGGGTTTCGCTGCAAAGTCAACGGATTTCAGCCTCCCCCAGAGCAAAAAGCTGAAAGGCTAGCACCATTGGAGAGCCCTACAGAAAAGTCGCTTGCATACCCCAATGCTACTGCTGCCAAGAATACGGCCATGTTGGCGCGCACTGCCACATGGGCCGTCACTGACGCGCCTGGTTCTGTCACTGTGGCCTTGGCCATGACTCCCGAGTCGATACAACTGCCCACCGCTGTGCTAAATGCGGAGGACCCCACATTAGCTCCTCGTCGACATGCCCGGAACTTCCGAAACCAACCAAAATAGAGCTCCCTTGAAGTGCCGCCAGGTGGCAGCACCAGTTGAAGCCCCGCCTCCAGGAGGTGGATCCTACCTCCCTAATGGCTGATCTGAGATCAGTGAAAAACGCCAATTCAGACGTTTTCAGAGACTGAACATTCAAGAGAAATGCAGCCGCCCTTTCAGCCATCACCAGCAAGGAGGAAAAAGCGCTGGCTATATTCAGCAAGCTTGCCCCTTAGCTGGTTGATCATATCTTAGACAGGCCTTTTGGTTATTTTCTGAACCTACGAATATTCTGATCTCTTTGCCAATTTCGATGTGCAAAAGGACAATCCGCGTCGGTGCTACAAATGTTCATCTCGATCTCAGAGTATATTTTAATTACAAAGCCAAACTAGTTTTTAAATTAAATATTTATCATACAGTTTCCATTTCTAATCAAAAGCATCTTTATTTAATGATGTTTTCCAAAACTTGTCTAAATTAAGTAAAATGCAGCTGTCTAATACATTTTTGTTACCCAATTAAAGTTTGTTACCAAACCACATCCTTCAGAACTGTGCTCTAATGCTGGTAAACTTATCTATCGACATGGCCACCTTGTCAATTCCCTCCGATTGCACTTAGGGTATAAATCATACTGTACATAGTGTCAGCGATTGATACTTAATGAAGGAGGAAGTACGATCTGGTGGCGATAAAAACAACACAGCTATTGTCATTTATTCCCATGTAGTGGGGGATTCTGTTCACCTTCATCGGGCTGATAGGGACAAATTACTACGGGGGAGAACAGGGAGAGCCAGGATTGTCTGGAAGTTATACTGCACTAAAATTAACAATGAACAGCTTCTGAAGCTGAAAGTCTAAAAATTCTTAAAACAAAAAACTTGGAATTAAATATGAAACTCTTCAAACCAAATTTTATTGGGCATTTAATTTAAATATCGAGCTTCAAAAATCTCGTTTGGAAACGAAAAAACCCAAACCATTACCACTATCATAATCTTCCAATCGAGCTTCCTACGATAGCCCTCCATTTGGAATCTATGCTTCCATCAGCATGATCAATTCCGAATGTGTCTTTAGTCTGCAATGAGACATTCGATGATATCGAAAAAAGAGAGAAGTAAGTTCGGAACTCGCCGGCCCGTCGGCGCAATCGCTAGTGTGCTAGCCTTTGGAGCTGCTGGGCTCGAGATCTAATCCCGGTAAAGGCATGGATGTTTGTGCTTGTCAATAAATTTTGTTATTTGTCTATGTGTTTGTGTCATCATTCCTTGTGTGTCTCTTGTGACTGTCTCTTTTGGCAAGCTGGGTAATGGGCTAAAAAGACTACACTCTCCCTTCTAGGGGGCGCAATCACTGTCATTTGTCATTGTCAAGTTCGGAACTCTACCTCTTTATTTTTGTATTTAGTTTGTAGTAAAATTCACACATAAACATAAAAACTACTATTTTTTAACAATTTATAATTTACATTTATTTTTAAATTTCAAAAAGAGAATTTAATAACTTGTTTTTAACATTTAATATTTTAAACAAGATGATTATGATAAGACTATCTTTTGATTTCTATTTAGATTTTTTTTTGTCTTGGTTGTAAAAAAATGAACTGAATGTAGGTAATAACAACCCATTTCGAATTTGGTTTTGAACAACAAACATGTTTAATAACAACCGAAGTTTTTTTTCTCGAATTGCGACTAAAGCTTCATTGTTTATTTTGTAAATATCTCTCTTCGTATAGAAAAGAAAATGATACTATTAATAAGACCTAATACTTCAAATTAAAACTGGTCTCAATTATTTTTATATTATAAATTTCCAGATTTGGGGTACATAATATATTTATTATTTGATCTGTCCAATAAGTGTTATCAATCTGCACATTTTTCGTTATTTATCATTATATTATTTTAACACTAAAAGAATACAAGCAGCTGTGTTATCATAAAAAGAAAAGCTACTATGCATCTATCCAAAATCAGTTGGTCAACTGTAATGACTCTGCATCCTTCTAGAAAACTATAAACAAATTTAGAAAAAAACCTGCCATAACACCTAAAATATCTCCTCAAAATTGGTTTTATTACTACTCAGATATTTTTTCTAACAAACAAACCAACGCAGTCGCCATAATTGACAAAGTTACCATTTACACTATCCCAAATTCTGACCCGATACTCGATGCAGATATTACATGGGACGAGCTAAAATTTGTATTAGATAATTTAAAAAACGGAAAATTATCCGGTGTGGATGGATTGAGACCAGATATAATTAATGAAATTGCAGGGAAACATGAAAAATGTGTGCTCAATAAAGCTACTTGAACTTTCACTTATCACACAGCAAAAAAGTTTTAAATATAGTTTTAAATATAGTTTTTGGTCACTTCGCTGAATAACATATTAGAGATTTATGTAGATTGTTTCAGATAAGCATATAACGCTAGGTTTATTTGTGTCAATTTAGACCTCACAGTTTCTGTCCCACTAGACCCCCACAGTACTATTTTTTATAAATATCCAACACAGAACCAAGTGTACTCACCACAGTATTTGACACATAATATCTTAATCTTTGAATGTCTTCTATTTAAAACTAAAGTTAAATTTGTGAAAAGTTTTTATTTGACACTTTAAAAGTGAAAAAAAGTTATCTTCTTTAAATTTGGATTCTCCAAAATAACAAATCATCTCTACGCTTCAACACATGCTTTTAATGGCTAACATTTGACTTTTAAAATGTGAATTCTAACTGCTACAATGTTGTAGTGTATAAATATTTGTAAAAAAAGTATATTTTTCTCCACTTTTTGTCCCCCTACTTATAAACATATTAAAGAAATATTATTGTGATTATTTGATAATTAAAGCACACAAGGCCTTTTTTAAGCAAGATAAGATCAAAGATTTAAATACATGTACATAAAATTGATCTTCGTTAAAATGTGATCAAACTAGCGATAGATAGCCAATACCTGGTTACCTGAGAAAACTTGTCCTCTGTTGTGAGCAACTAAATAGCCTTTCATGCCTTTGTGGTTGAGGCGTCTTTGGAGATACTAACGTCCGAAGAATATTCTAAAGATAGCTGTCAAGCTTAGTCTGGAAGATACGTTGGGATTGGAGTAGATGAAAGGCTCTCCAAATTTTAAACCTTGGCATAAATCTCTTGAGCTTTGTATGAATGGCTTTTTGGATATCTTTCAATGATCGGAAATATCAGGAAATTCTGCAACCATGTTTTACCCACACATTTGCTTTCTTGTTATCTTTGGTGTGGGCACAATTACTGGGTAGCCATTGGAAAATTTTCTAAGGTATACATTTGAGCTTAAATAGTTTTTGTTTCACCTCCTCTCCTTGTGCCTAATTCCAAATCTGAAGAGAATGGCTGACTGCGTATCGACAAGAAAAAGCAGCATGTAGTAGACAAATGAGATGCTGCTTGTCTGATAAGTGTATGAATTCTTTGAAAATTAGAAAGAAAAATTTATTTCATATAAAAGGCAATACACTTTCTTCTTATTTTTTTTAAGTTAAATATTTTATTTTTAGAAGCAAGTCCAAGAAGTCAATAATGCACTAAACTCGTCGAATGAGAAATTGAAAGTAATGAACCAAAAAAATATAGAAATGAACTATCAACTGATGTTGGAGGCTTCCAAAGTTCACAGTCTAGAGCTTTGTATTGAAAAAGAAAAACATACTACTTCCTTAATGGAAGAAAACTTAAGGAACAAGTTCCTAGAATCCGAGAAATTCATCAAGATTTTGAAGGCTGACCATGAGGTAAACTTCATAATTTTTATTTATACCTGTATTTTTTAAAAATATCATCGAAATGATTATTATTTTATTTAGGAATTCTGGCTGGAGGAGAGCCTCCTAGAAAAAGTATTGTTTCGAGTGAAAGCTGGACAACCAGGTGACAGTGTTTTCGTAAATAAACTCACATCTAAACTAAACACACCGAGTGGATTGCGTTCAAATCCACCATCTAGAAATCAAAACGTTCCATGTTTTCCTGCTCGAGTTCCACAGCAAAATTCTTCAAGGCTTCCACAATAGAAATATTCCAAATCGAACAGTTTCGAATTCCGAAAGACGCGGAAATCCATCAGTAGCTTTTCCTATGAAAAACGCAAAAGTATTCAACTATTAGTATGAACGTTAGCGTCAAGCACTGCAAGGTTCATTAAAATAGTATTTATTAGTATTAAGGGAAACATATGTTAATCATCAGACATTCAATAAACCTTTGAATCATCATTTCATGGATTTGTGAATTATTAATTAAACCTGCTACATTAAATTCTTAAAATCGCCTTTCTTTAAATGCACTGGTATTTAAATCATCATCTTGCTTATTCTTTTTAATTTAATCTCAAATACTTTAACGTTATGTGTTTTTTTTGTCATTGAGCTTAGAGAGTGAATAGAGTTTAAAAAAAAAATCCAAATACACTTAAGCTTTATTAAGTAATATTATTACTTTGAATCATATTTAACTCAAAGTGTTTCAATTTCGTTGAATAATTTGCTCTTTCTTAAATTTTAATGTGTTGGAGTTAATCTTTCATGAGTAAAAAAGAACATTACTGCTAGTTGATGCGTCATTATATTTTTAAATCTTGCACTTTATGTATTTTCCCCCCTTTTCTTTGTATCAAAAATTTCGGTTTAAGTTTACTTTCATTGTTAACTAATGAACTCATTATCTCTTTATTCATTAACTAGTGAATGTTGAGATCGATTGTTTGGCTTAAAAGCTAAACTTTAATTGTTAACAAGTATCCCCCCTCCCATCCTGAACAATTTTACTTCCAGGCATACTTTTGTTTTTTTTATACTTTTATGTTATTACCTCCAAATAGTTGACAAACGTTTTTGTTCAGAGGTTTTTTTTTTTAACTTCATCAACTTTTGATTTATTTAAAAGGTAGGGCACTCGTTGTGGACTGAATATCTTTAATACAGGTTGGAGCCTTGTCTATTTTACACACACTTATAGAATTATTTGGGATGGATGTTTGGATTATGGAGGGTGGTGTATTTGTGAGAGAAAGACATTCGATAAGCCCTACACATCTTCTAGCTCAGAAGATGAATCAAGTGATTATTAAATTAAAAAAAAGTGAAACTTACTAAAGTGTCATGGTTTAATAACTTAAACTGACTCTTTTAGCCATTAAACAGCTACCTAGTATAATATTTTAGCACTATAATTTTTCAGTAATACTTTTGTGACTTATTCATAAACTTAATTTAAATTAATAACCAGTTAATATGTTTCCTCAGATGTATGCAAGAACCATTTAAGTGCTAATATGGGTTCTTGCATAAAATGTGTTTCTTCTTATATTTTTTGTATTTTAAAAATGTATTCAATATTGATAAATTACTAACCTCATTGTTTTTATTCAGCTCAGATATTGATGAAATAATATGTGATAAGAAGGACGACTAACCACAAATAAAGTAAAATGGGCTTTTGTTACACATTTTGCTTTCTTAACATATATTTTAAGCGCTGTATTTAACTACATATTTGTATCATGTTAGATCAATGATAAAAACCCGTGATAATACCAAAGACTGCAATAAAAAACAAAGGTAAATTACACTATTTTTTAGGGAAGAGGTACAAATACGGCATCCCAGCTCTTAATTAGATTGCAAGAAGCAATCTATAAACATTTTACCAGAAATATTTTTGAAAACAGTCTTCATGTTGTATAATTATCTTTATTAATATAATAGTTTTTATCTTATTCAGCGTTCTACAATTTCAAAATATGTTATACATTCTTCACTATGTGTTTTCGTGACATCTCAAACAGAAACAAGTAGAGCTAGTATGACATGTACACATTTGTTCCATTGGTGCATGGAAGAGGACAATTTAAAATGTTCACATTGGCATCACCTGCATATTTCCAACTTACCCGCCCTGTTTTCCAAACTGGATTGGCAGTTTAAGAAATATTTGACTAATATGAATATTATTTTTAAATACCCATTTGCACTTGCTGCTCAATAAATATATTTTTTAATTCCAATGACTTAAGTTTTCAATCAATTTATTTTGAAATAGTTAACTTTAAAAAATACTTTCAAACAGCACTTTTAGTAGTGGTGATGTTTAAATAATTACTTTATATCGAACTTCATTAAAAATTATTAATAATCTATATAGTTTAAAATGTGCGAGTCTACCAGTTAAACTAATAACTTGAAATTACAAATACTTTCAATTCATAAACATTTAGTTTAATGCGAACTTTTTCGCAAAACAGAAAATGTGTAGAACTCTTCACTTCTATTGCTTTATTACCATAATGTTTCCGATGACATTTTCAAGTTTGTAACGTTAATTGAAGCATTTATCTTCTATTGTCTTGCTAAGTATAGTTGCAATGACTGGAGTTTCTAAGGAATTAGTCTGGTTTGACAATATTTTGCAAGAGTGTTTTTTCAAAAATATACTGAATTATCCTGTGTCAAAACCAATTTTGTATGTCGAAAATCAGGCTGCAATTAATTTTGTAAAATCCCCAATAGAAAACTCTAAATCTTATCATATTGATGTTAAGTTGTTTATTAGAGAACTTGTATTTATAGATTTTTTCCAAGTTTTGTTCGTTAGGAGTAAAGATAATTTGGCTGATGTGTTTACGAAGCCAATGACCAAATTAGAACTTAACTCATTTAAAGAGAATTTGTTTGATTTACAAGAAATTTAAAGTGGAGAAAAAAAACTGATGTGACAAGAACTGATCTGATGTGACAAGGACTGTTTCAATGATCGACCAGCCGGCAATAAATGGAACAAGAGGCAACGCATGGTGACGAATAAAAATTATGGATCCCAACTTCCTGACAATGCTTTCTTCAGAATATGACTTTTGCAAGGACAAGTAAACTGTTTCTCTTGTTGAACTTTTAGGTGGACATCGTCCATCCATGGAATAAGACTTTTGTGCTTGGAGTTTGAGATTCCGTTGACTGTTGTGCATCAGAAGATATCCAAGTTTTTTTTTAAAACTTGTACGTTGTAATTTATAATTAGTATGTGAGGTTAAGCATTTGGAAAGTATAAAAGTTGACGATGAATAAATGTAATTATTGGATTCATCTGGATGTAATTTTTGTCGAGGGAAAATTGGGTTTATGTAACTTATAGCTTGTCACTTTCTCAATCATGAAACAAGCCGACTTTTTCTATTTTTCAAGAATTTCGGTTGTTAGTTGTTAAAATGGTTCGTATTAACTAGAAATTCTTGCGATGTTTTGTTCGTTTACTAATTAGATTGCTTAAAAGTTTCCAACTTTTACTAATTAAATTGTTCAAATGTTTTTCAAGTTTTTCTTCACCAGTGCGTTGAGGAGGAGCATTGTTACTCAGGTCAACACACTGGTGAAGCGGAAAGTGTTTACTTTTCAAGTGAACAAACAGTCAAGTTGAGTTGTATCATTGTTATGATCAGCTCATGATATTATTAAATAATTTGCTATATTGATATTTAATTCCAGGAAAATTAATACGATCTATTTTTAATCAAGATAACTTATTAAATATTAAATTTAACGTTTTTTATAATTTATTTTCCGATCAAATTTATTGATAGTTTTTCCATGTAAGGTTAAATTGAACTGAAGTGAGGGGAGTTTGGAAAGTTCTAGAAGGAGGAAGCGGGTTATATAAACCGATTTTTTCTTTCCACGTTTTCTCTCTCTAAACTTCGCATAAAACTTTTACTGTTCATTTATGTAACTTTTGTGAATCTTCTAAATGTGAAAACAGCTTAAGCACAGCTCGCTGGTCGAGCATTCCCGTTAAAAGAATGTTAAGTATTCTTTGGTTGTTTTTGATGATGTATATGGAGCTTTTTATAATGAATTAAGTATCGGCTAGTCAATTTAAATGTAGTACAGTATAATGTGATATTTTTCCTATTTGCTAAGTTTACTTTGTTTGTTTAGATTTTGTCTGGAATTGCTTAGCTGTTTACAAAATGATAGAGTAAACTTTTACACAGTATTTTTCTGTGTTTTGTGTACCTTTGACCACAGCATACTCTACGTCGATACCCTTCGGGATTTAACAACAATTCACTTCGGATATGTGTAAGACTGTTTTGATCAACACAAATAAGTACGAGAGTCATGTGCAAAAGACTCAAAATTCTAAATGGAAGCCAGCAGCTGCCTTTGAGGAAATTTGGGCAATCATCTCCATAATATTTGTGATGGGGACTACTAAGCTGCCATGTTCGAAACAGTACTGGTCAAGTAATCCAATTTTGGGAACCGAGATGGGGAAGCGAACAGCCGGGGAAGAGGGAGGGGAACGAGAACGGGGCCGATTTTTTCAAATACTTCGACGTCTCCACCTTCCAGACAGGGAAAAGGTTTGGTTTGGTTTGAATTATCGTCGCACTAGAGCTACACGAGGGCTATTGGCGACGGGCGTCGTATTTTAGAACCACAGTCAGGTGACGAGCCAACACCTGAATATGCACCCAACCAACGCAACCGTTAAGGGCGACATCGTACGCAGCGTTAGGACTTTGAAGGATATTTAACGTGCCCTCCCTTACACGGGGTATTATTCGTCGGACATTTTTTGGCTGCACGGGCCGTTTATAGGTCGGCAGCTATTTTGGCGATGCCAGGACCCGAACCTGGGGCCAGCCCCTTGGTTTGGTTTGAATTATCGTCGCACTGGAGCTACACGAGGGCTATTGGCGACGGGCGTCGTATTTTAGAACCACAGTCAGGTGACGAGCCACACCTGAATAGGCACCCAACGCAACCATTAAGGGCGAAATCGTACGCAGCGTTAGGACTTTGAAGGATATTTAACGTGCACTCCCTTACACGGGACAGGGAAAGGAAAACACTTCCAAAGATGACGGATACAACATTCTGCAAAAACTTAATCCGTTTATGATAGACGTAAAAAGTAATTGCCGCAAATACTTCAATCCCTACAAGAACTTGTCAGTTAAGGAAGCCGTAATCAAGTACAAAGGCAGATTAGGCATTGTTAAATAAATGCCTAGAAAGCGGGCAAAGCGGGGCATCAAAGTGTGGATGCTCTGCGATTCAGCCACGGGATATGTTTACAATTTGAAGTGTATTGTGGAAAAAGTGACAACATTCCCAGAACAGAATCCAATGGATTAGGACGTTGTAAAGTACTTGTGTAGCAATATGAAAGAAAATGGCCATTTATTCTTTAATCGCTTCTTTAACAGTGTCCTTTGATGAGGGATCTCCTCAACGTAGGACAATATTTCAGGGGGACCATGCAAAGTAACCGTAAATATTTACCCGGAAACTTAACAAAAATCAAATTTCGAACAGCAGGAGAAAGCGAAGTGCTTTCAATGTATTGAAACGCCGAATTTACTTTGCACTGCATGGAAGGACAAAAAACTTTTTTTTTCTTAACCTCCAGTAAAAATGGATGGATGTTTGAGTTTTATGGCACAAGGGCATCTAAGGCAATACTGCTCCAACCAGTAAAAATGTATCAACAACAGCTACACGAAGAATTGCTGGAAAAGAAACCCAAGTTCCATGTCCGTTAGTGTTTAAAGAATATATTAATCATATGGGTGGGGTCGATCTTGCCTATCAAATGCGTCAGTAGTGCAATGTAGCTCGCAAGTCATAAGTGGTGGATTAACATGTATTGGTTGATGATAGAAACAGTGATGAACAACTTTTACATTTTGTATACACTTTCGAACATGCCTCTGCCAAAAAAAAAAAAAAGACGAGTCCATTAGATTTCATAACGCAATGCATTCTTCAAATGTCTCAGAGTAGAGGAAAACTTGCCTTGCTAAAAAGCCCATCGAGCCCCTCTAATAGCAGATTTTCCCACAAAAGAATAAAAATAGATGGTCGAAAGCGTTTGTGCAAGAGGTCTAGCAAAGAGGGTAAAAATGTTGAAGAAGATAACGCGCACTATGTAAGTCAGCTTAGTTTCTGTTATTCACCGATAGGGTGACTATCTTATATATATCTTGTTTTTAGGGTAATCAAATCTCTTGTTATGTTTTGCTCATGCCTTAGTTCATTGACCAACCACAAATCCAACAATTGGTAGCCGATCGTTGGTCGTGGTTGTGACTCGTCGTGGTTTGTTAATTGGTGGTCATTTAAGTGTAAATGCCATATTTTTTTTTAATCAGCGCGTAATTGATTGAGGGGAACATGGATAGATATCCTGTTATACCAGTCTTGACAGGTACGAGTTATCTGATCTAGAGGCTAAAAATCGAGTAGGTATTATGATTACGTGGACTAAGCGACGTTATCAAAGAAGATACACCTACCGATGCGACTAAGCTGTCTGACTGGTCCAAGCAGAATGCTGAGGCAGTAGCCTATATCAAACTGTCTTTGAGTGATGAACAAGCGTTACAATATGCCAACGAGTTTGAATGCTGAACAACTGCTGAATAGCATTGAAAAGAACTTTACCGGTACTTTAGATGATAGAAAGCTTGATGCTGGAAACGAACTTAAAAATTTACAACTTGTTGGACGGCACAGAACGTATAGGCTTAGTACTGGAGACGTACGAAAAGCCCCGGAAGCCAACCTCAGACCCTGGTGATGAACGGTGTCTAAATACTTGATGGTCGATTTTCTGGCAGAACTATTGGCAGAGACACCGTAATCAAGCCTGCATGAATGTTCTATCAGCACCATATGTTGTGTTAGAGAGCACTTTTAATATGTTCAGCGACTTATTGCAATTCTGCCGTAGATGCTGAATGTGTGGCAGGAAAGTGAGCTTTTGGTCACCCAGAATTTTTGTCTCTAATCTTACAGGCAGGGCCACACCATTTAAAGTAATTTCTGGGTCCGGATGAAGCCCACGCTTCCGGCGGAAATGCATGCAGATTGTTTTCTGGTTAGATATTACAAAAGCATTGGAATTTGCCCGATCCGTGATCTTGCAATCTGCAGCTGCCTCTCAATTGTACACATGTTAGTTGACGCACAAGAGATTTGGAAGTCGTCCACGAACAAAATGCCTTTGACAAATGGCGGAAGCTGCTTTACTATGTCATTGATCGTTAAAATAAACAACACCAAGCTGAGGACGCTGTCTTGAGGGACACCTTCTCCTTGGTAAAAGTCCCGAGACAGAGTGGATCCGACACAAACTTGGAAAACACGGGTCTTAAGGAAGTTCTGAATAAAGACTGGTTAATTTCCACGAAACCCAAGATGGCATAGGTCTTTCAGAATTCCATACATCCATGTTCGATCATAAGCCTCATGTGTATCAATAACTAGGGCAGAAAACTGGCGAAAGGCAATCAAGTCATCAGGTTTACGCTTACCCATAATAGTGACGAAGGTAGGCTCGGATTGGACTGGACATCTTTTCGCCTCAAGATGAGCTTTTATGTTATTAACTAAATAATTTTATGCCTTTCATTTCTTTTGCCATGGGTTTTGCTGCAGCTCCGTAAAAGGCGGTTTAATTGCGACCGCGGGCAGTAGCGGTCCCCGTCACGACCTCTTTTCATTCTAGAATTGGTCGGTACACAGACTGCATCTATTTCCCCTTGTCAGAAATACAGCTTTTTTTTTGTACAAGGTAACTCATGTAGTAAAATGTTACAAATCTCTGCAGCAGCAAGAGCACCGGCCGGCAGTCTAATAGTCATCGTCCGAATCATCGCTGAAGGTGAATTTCGACGGAGCCTTGGTCCTGTCCGATAGTGGTTTGGGAGCCTCGACGGGGGAAACATCCCTTCAGCATCGAATTCGTCGTCAGAATCGCTGACATTTTCCTTCCTGGGTTTGGCCTTTGGTTTCTTGGGCTCCTTGGCGGGCTTTTTCTTGGGGGGGGGGGGGGGGTGCGGCGGCTGTCTTCTCTTTGGGAGCCGGCTTGGCGGGTTTGGAGCTCTTGAAGAAGTCGTCTTCGGAGCTGCTGTTCTTCCTGGGGCGCTTCTTAGCAGGGGCAGCCTTGGGCTTTTCGGGCTCGATCTTGAAGCCAATGCTGGAATCGCTGTCGAAAGAGTCCTTGTATTTCTTCATGGCAGGTGCGGAGGACGGCTTGTATTCGGCCTTGTCTTCGCTCTTGCCATCAAGCAAGGAATTGAAAAGGTCGTTGTTTAGGCAGGAATATATTCTTATGTATCTCTAGTGTCTGCTTAGTTCTGCCTGTGCTGTTTTCTGGTTCTGTAAACAACTCAACTCATGCAGTTTGATTTTGTAAGAATGCTGTGAACAGTCTTCAGTGTGCTTCTGTTCCTTTAACTTACTTGCAGTACTTTTAACTTGTAGTGTTTTTAACTTGCTTTTAACTTAGTATTTTTAAAATGTGCAACTATTAAATATGGTAATTAAAGTGAAATTATTTCTACCTCTCTGTATTCTACTTGAACCTCCCACCGCTACGCAATCTCAACCACAAACATTTGGTCCGTCTTAGAAAACAGCGACTATGGTGACAACTTCAATTAACTGGTAAGAAAATGGCGTTTCTAAAAGAAGTCTTAACCCAAAAGCGAGTTCTGAAAACTCAACTAACAAAATTAAAAACGAAGTTATTTAGTGAAGAATTACTTCAGAGTGATTTAAGTGTTATCAAGGAAAAATATCTGGAAATCAAAAATGAAACAAAATTGTTATTTGCTGGCCTCTATAATTTGTGTGAAGAAGAGGTATTCGATAAATTTGCTTTAGAGCAGGAGGGCGTCAACGGATCATTAGACGAAATAAGTTATGCCTTAAGTCTAAAACAGTCGTTAAAGTTAAGCAACAAGTCTCCAGTTTTAAGTAACGACTTTGTAAAGCTTCCGCAAATTCATTGCCTAGTTTCTCGGGAAATATACATGAGTGGTTGGCTTTTCGGGATTTGTTTACAGCAACTGTACATAACAACCAGAGCTTAAGGGGTCTAAGGAGTCTTAAAAATGTGCAAAGAAGGAACTACAAAGGATAGTTTGATCTGTCATGTAATTTTTTAACTACTCAATATACAAGTATAATTTTTTTATATGTAATTCTACAAGATTTATTTATTATAAAACAAATTTTAAAATTTATGAAACTTTAGCCAAAACTTAAATAAATGATATTAATTATAAAGCTATTTTAACACATTGTGATTAGGCTTGCGCGGCAAATTTTGAGGTCAAAATTGAAAAAATGACCAAGAAAATGACTTTATATTGTACAAATATGTACAAACTAGGACTTATACCTAAATTTTCAGCTCAATTTTAATTAGAAATTATTTAAAAATAAATTTAAAATCAAAATTTAAATTTTTTAAAAAATTTTTTTAGAAAAAAGTTCGTAAATAATTTCTAATTAAAATTGAGCTGAGAATTTAGGTATAAGTCCTAGTTTGTACATATTTGTACAATATAAAGTCATTTTCTTGGTCATTTTTTCAATTTTGACCTCAAAATTTGCCGCGCAAGCCTAATCACAATGTGTTAAAATAGCTTTATAATTAATATCATTTATTTAAGTTTTGGCTAAAGTTTCATAAATTTTAAAATTTGTTTTATAATAAATAAATCTTGTAGAATTACATATAAAAAAATTATACTTGTATATTGAGTAGTTAAAAAATTACATGACAGATCAAACTATCCTTTGTAGTTCCTTCTTTGCACATTTTTAAGACTCCTTAGACCCCTTAACAAGTTCTATGAAGCTATCATACCTAAAATCGTCCTTAAGAGATGAAGCTTGTCGAATTGTCCAGTCGATTTCTTTGGTAGATTCAAACTATGATTTGGCCTGGTCATTGTCAGAAGACCGATATTCCAATACTAGGGAACAGGTTTATGCGCACTTAAAAAGATTTCTTAACTTGGTAACTATTAAGAATGAATCGCCTGAATCAATATTAAATCTTGTTGACGTAACTAATGAGTGTGTACGCTCACTAGAAATTCTAAACCAGAAAGTAGAAGGGTTTTCTGACGTTATATATACGTATGTGCTAGCTCAAAAATTGGATTAAAACACCAGAACATGGTGGAAAAGATTACTAAAAAAGGATACTTTGCCAACTTTAAATGAATTATTGGAATTCTTCAAAGATCACGCTAGAACTCTTCCCGGCGAGGGGTGTAGCCTAACTGAAAAACGTCTGAATAAAATAAAGATAAATTCCATGGTTTCGGTTGTAAATAAAAGTGATAGAAATTGTCAAATGTGTAAACAAAATCATGGGATTTTTAGATGTCCCCAGTTTCTTAAACTTAATGTAAAAGAGCGGAAAAATATTGTTATAAAACATAAATTGTGCTTTTTGTGTCTTAACCCATACTCAAAAAACCATGAGTGTAAAAACACGAGTTGTGTTTGCTCATTGAAGGATTGTCATAACGCGGGAAAACATTCGTATCTATTGTGCTATGAACGGGAAGGGAAGCATAATAACAAAAACTTTTCAAATACTAACAAAGACCACGAGCCGGGTGGGGTTGTAGTGGCAAATGATCTTGGGGGGTCATCAAGTTCTGATCCAGTGGTAAACCCGGGTTTTGTTGGAGCAGCTCATTTAGCGGAACATAATGTTTTTTTGGGAACTGCAGTTGTATATTTTAGAGATTATTATAGGAATCTCCACCCAGCGCCCTTTATTCTGGAGATTAGGGATCATATTAAAGCATTGTGATTGACGACAAGGAATTTAGCAACAAAAAATTGTCTGAATTAAATTACTTTACATCGTAAGAGATTCACTTGAAAAGTCTTCGAGTTGCATGAATTTCAAGTCAGCTTACATAGTTGCAGAAAATAGTTCAGTTTAGTTTGAATTATAGTCGCACTACAACACCACAATTGCTATTAGCGACGGTCGTCGTATATTACAATAACACTCAAGTGAAGAGCCAACAGCCCTGAATAGACACCCAACGCAACCGTTAAGGGCGACATCGTACGCAGCGTTAGGAAATTGAAGGATATTCAAGATGCACTCTCTCTACATGGGGCATTATTTGTCGACATTTTTGGCTGTACGGGAAGTTTTTGGATCTGCAGTTATTCAAGCGATTCCGAGAACTGAACCTGGGACCATTACCATGCTATGCGAACACTCAACCGACTGGGCAAAATGGCCGCCAGCATAAAATATAATTAAAGATCTAGGAAAACAGTATAAAATGCTCGGGTCCATAAATATTAAGGTCAAATCGATTTCAGATGCTCACAACTTTAAATAGACTAGGATAAGCTTGTTTCCAGATATTTTGAAGTCTGATACAAGTAAAGACATCAAGCCTAATAATATAAGAAAGCCTAGGGACGTTGCGCCTGTCCTTGTTATCGCCACATCCGAGGGTACCAACACGAGGTCGTACAGGGATGCCCTAGTGGCCCCGGACCTGGACTTGCGCGATCTATACCATCATACGATTTTACTTCAGGAAAAACTGTCTGCCGTCACAAGATTTTTTGTGCAACAAGGCACATTCAATTGTTCTCTCGTAGGTGATGTTTAAGAATGAAGAGTAAAATCGAACGCCTTCTGTTTAGTACCAGGAGCATTTTCATTAATAACAAAGGCTTGTTGAATCTGGCGAACAAGGATGAGAAGAGAGTGATAATTGTGAGCTAGAAATGTTTTTTTAATTATGAAGGTGTCATTCTCTTGAGCTAATTGTAAACTATCCTAAACCTCGATTTATTAAAGATCTGCACATTTTTCCTATTTCCCAAAACTTTTATTGGCGTTTTATCTTTCGCGAGGCTAATTTACACGCGCCACTTAACGATCTACTACGTGGTCGTAAGAAAATCAACAATAGTCAAAGAAAATGGACGCCTAATCTTGATGAATGTTTTCAAAAATGTAAACAAGCAATTGTAGATGTAATTCAGATGGTTCATCTGGTTAATTTAGGTTTGAATTATCGTCGCACTAGAGCTACACGAGGGCTATGGGCGACGGGCGTCGTATTTTAGAACCACAGTCAGGTGACGAGCCAGCATCTGAATAGGCACCCAACGCAACCGTTACGAGCGACATCGTACGCAGCGTTAGGTCGGCAGCTATTTTGGCGATGCCCGGACCCGAACCTGGGACCTTCATGCTAAGCGAGTGCTTAACCAACTGGGCTCCCCAGCCCCTGGTTCATCTGGAGCCTGATTGCAAACTTGCCTTATTCATTGACTCCAGCGACTTTGCTTTGGTGAGAGCCCTGCATAAGGTTACGCCTGATGGTTATGTCCCTTTATTTTTTTTTTCGAAAAAGTTAAATGATGTTCAGCGTAAATATAATTTTTTTGATAAAGAGCTCTTGGTTATTTATTTGTCAATTATTCATTTAGATTATGACTAGCAGTATGATCCGGCCTCACTTGGAACCCGTTAACTTGGCATTGCTTACTTTTAGAGGCACGCTTACTTGTGAAAATGTTAGGATTCTAGTTAGGATTCTAGCCCTTGGAGCTGGAGGTCGGGTTCGAATCCCGGTCAGGCATGGATGTTTGTGACTGTCAATAAATGTTATTTGTCTATGTGTTTGTGTCGTCTCTTTCTTTGTGTGTCTCTTGTGCTTGTGTCATTTCTGGGGCTTAGTACAATGGACTTATAGTAGCAGTGCTTGGCGCTCTTGCCCCCCACCAAGAAAGTCATAAGTCATACTTGTAAAAATACACTCAAAATCAAAACAAAATTAAGTTCGTGTTGGCACATGCGCGCTTAAAAAAGCAAACACTAATAGAGGATGAAGCAGCATTAGGGCGAGCGCATATCTCAACCAAACTCAATCAATCAAACTAATAGAGGATGGCGGCAAGCCCCCGTTTAGACCCGGTCCATGTATTTTCAAGCCCTGTTATGGTCCCGCAATCCAACGTGGATGACGCTTTTTTAAAACTAATTATATTAATTAAAAATCACAATCAAATATGAAAAAACTAAGCCTCAGGTGCACACATAGGTATTAAAAGGAATCTATATTAAAAGTTTCAAATTTTTTAGAGCAGTCTAAGTAGGTCTTTTGTGATCCACAGACATACACACAGACAGACCGACAGACAGACTCTTTCTTTTATTATTATAGATTGAAGGTCATAATTTTTATCTTGTCACAGACCACTAAAGCCTTTGACTTTAACTCAAGGTTCTGAGAAGTTTTTCACCGAGACGTTTGCGTCATCTTAAGTTAATGTCTCAATTTACTAATGACATCCGTTACGTTCATGGTTCTCAGAATTTTGTTGCAGATACCTTGTCAAGAATTGAATCCTTTAAATTACCTGTAAATTGATTTTTCTAATTTTGTAGAGCAGAAGCGGTCTGACGTGGAATAGCGAGACCTCTTGGATAATCCTTAAAGGTTTAAAGTTAAAATTACTATATTTATCCGTTTCGTGAACCTGTTATTGTGATATTTCATGTATAGCAGTACGGATGATTGTCTCCAATAGCTTAAGGCTAAATATTTTTGAATCGATCAATAACTTTGCCAACATAGGCACACGTGCCACTAATAGTTTGCACTGTTCAAACCTAAATAAGATTCATTTTTACAATCGGTTGTTTGTAATTCGTATAAACGATCTGGCTCAGAAACAGCAAACGCTACAAACACTTTATTTTTAGTAATAACACAACTATTTTCTTTGAAAATTACCTCATAACCCTTACTTGTAACTGTTTTAATAGAAATTAAACTTTCAGTTCACTCTGGCACATATAAAACGTTTTCTAATTCAATCGTTTGAAAATCACCGTCTTCCTTTAAAACGTTTAAGTCACCGTTACCTATACCTTCAACTTTAAGTTTTAACCCGTTTGCTATAGTTATACTTTTAGCTTCAGTTTCTTTTAATACGCTAAAAAACTAAGTTTCCAAATGTATGGCAACTTGCACCTGAATCTATGATCCATGATTTGTTTATTTTATCCACTTTATGAGTTTGGAGCACAAATTTTTGATCATTTAACGGACAATTTTCATTTGATTCAGAGGTTTGCTTTATCGAATCAGCTTTGCAGATATTTGATCTTTGCTTAAAAGTTTTATCATTGCGAAATTTAATTTTATGATCATTTTTATTTTTATTTGCCAAAAACCAGCATTCAGATTTTGTGTGATTAGACCTTTTACAATACACACAAAATTTTCGGAATCTGATTATTTTTATCGTTCACTTTCAAAGCTTGATTATGATTAAACGTTATTGTCTGTTTTGAAATGCGCCGCTCGTATTCATCAATAAGTTTAGACTTTATGTAAGACAAGGTTAATTCCTCTTCGGTCTTGGATTCTAAACTAGTAACCAAAACTTCGTAACTTGCAGGTAAAGAGCAAAGTAGAATAGCACCGAGGTGTGATTCTTTTATGGATTCACCAATATTAGATAACTTTTCTGAAAGTTCCAAAACATAATTTATGTGCTCCTGCATGTTTTGATTCTCATGATATTGTGAGCTATATAATTTTCTTAGTAGAAACAATTTGCTTGATAAGTTAGCTCGCTGATGAATACTTTTTAATTTATCCCAAGTATCTTTTGCAGTAGTTTCATGCAATACATGAACGATTTGATTATCCGATATGTATAAACAAATTAAAGCTCTGGCTAATTGATCTTTAGTTAACCAGTCTGCAGTAGGTGTTTCAGGTTTTACGTCGAATACAACACTACTTAATTTTTCTCGGATTAAAATCATTTCTAATTTAAATTTCCAAACAGAATAATTTTCATTCGTTAGTTTTTCAACTTGGGTAAATATTTCTTTAGAGGCAGACATGTTTGCAATCAATAAATTCAAATTATTTTATCTTCAAATATAATACAAGTTATTTATTTTTAAGCTTTGCTTAATTGATCTTCAATAGGATTCTTCTACAGACCTCAGTCTCATAATCTATGATAGAAGGTTGTTGAGTTCGTGATTTACTTACGCAGGTGAAGATTGAAGACACTTTTATAGATTTATTAATTGCAATTTAAACAAAGTAATTTAAGCTTTATTTAGCTTATACAATTTCTAATTAAACATAAAGTAATTTACTAAATAAATACATTTAAACATCTTGTTTTTAAATAAGTCTAATCAAACGAGAGTCAAGCGTTGACATATTTTGATAAGACATGTCAAAAGGCTCAGTCGATCCGGTTGACGCCACTTTTATCTTGCTGCAGGCTCGAGCACAGTGTTGCCACCAACAGATCTACAAATTGCATGCTTGATTTGGACTTAGCGAAGAGACTGGAAAGTTTTTTATCGACTCCATAAAACTGATCAGCTTTCTTTACCAATGCAGAATATTCTAGTGGGTGAATTTTTCACTCCCATAATTAGAGAATACCTTGAAGAAAGCAACAAGAAGGAAGTGGACGTAAAAAAAATTATGAATATGAAGCAGGATTTAGAAAAAGCTCATATTCATATTGGAAAACTAGAAAGCCAGATCAAAGAACTGTTAGAAACCCAACAGGAATACTTGAAAAATTCAGTGTCGCTGAAGGAGGCAACGGAATGCATTCAAAAAGTGTGCAGCGACAGGCTGAGAGATTTTCAAGAATCAGCTCTTGAGACGATTGGAGCCGCAATTTCAGAAATTCGCAAAGAATAGATCGATCCTGCAGCAGCTGAAACAGCTAACTCCTCCAATGGGTACCTTGAAACCCTTAATGATGATAATGCAGCTCTATTTGAAGATCTATTTCATGAAGGACTTCAAAAATGTGAGGACATGAACAGTCAATTAGCACGGCTGTTCAGCGGTGTTCCTGCCAACGACGTTCCTGCTTGTGACACCGGACTTTGGACTTCGTTGAAAAGTCAGTGCCTTCCAAGATTTCTGCCTCTGAAACTTTAAGGAGATAAAGGGTATTGTGGGCTGATACAGAGATAGGGATGCGGCATAATAGTTTAGAATTTAAAAATGATCTTGACAGAATATGGGAGTTTGTTTCTATAAGTAGGTCTCCAGATTTGAGTTTTTTTTACTGATTTCTTCCGATTCCAAGTAGTCCTTTTTGTGTAGCGAATGGTGAAACTTGAGAAAATTGTAAGTTTCTGAGGTTATGACCAAGAAATATAGGATACAATATGTTAAGGTCAGTTATGGGTTTAGAGACTATTCAGGTTCAGGTGTCCTTTTTGGTGGACTTGACCCCCCCCGCCTGGGCTTTGTTGTTGAGCCATGATTATAAAGAGGGGGTTCATCCCCGTTGTCCACAGGTAGCTCCGGATACCCTTTCTCACCCACCTACTGCAGCTACGCCGGAGTGGCCGGGATACGGCGCAGAGGCTACCGGCTCTGGGCAACGTAAAATAATAAGGGTGCGAACCGTCGCAAACAAAAAGCATGATTCCAGCCTTCGGCAGGGTCCCTAGGCAGTAGTACGGGGACGTAGCGTTACGGGTTCGGGGTGTAGATGCGCACTGGGCCCCCTAGACGCAAAACTAACCCTTTTCCGGAGCGAAAATCCAAATGGCAGTGGTGTCGGGCAGCTCAAACACCGGAGAGCAGTGCCATTAGGCGAGCCGATTGCCAGGGGCGGGATCCCCCCTGGCGCCCGTCAACCAGTGAAGCATGGACCAAAGGGCGCGCAACAGTTGCTTCAGGAGACTTACACCTTCCCTATGGGAGGCCACTGCAGGAACCCCAGTACTCCACCTTCCCCCGGTTCAGTCGGTCGCAGCACACGGCAAACGTGCTGGTCAGAAATGTCTGACAACAAAGAAAAAATAACTAACAAATATTTAAGGGTCCAAATCGAAGCTATCACTGGGTATTTGAAATATATAAATTAAAGTAGAAATATATATAGAAAAACAAGTGAATAAAAAATGAAACTCATCCAAAATAAACAGCAAAGAAAGTAGGTCAGGGATAAATTTTGTAACGAAGATTAAAACAGTAAAAAGCACAGAATCAACTCAAAACCGGTTAGGTTAGGTTTTTGAATTATCGTCGCACTAGAGCAACACGAGAGCTATTACTCTAAACCGGACCATTGCAGGGAGGAAAGAAATAGAATGCAAAGGCCCAGCTAGGGTACCTCGGGATTGACACACCCGCACCCACCGAAGTGGGCCCCTGAGGGGTGGCCTTGTCTGGTGGACCTCATTGGGGTTTGTTGAACATGACCTGCACTGGGGGATGGTTTAAAAAATAACCTTCTGCTTTGGGGGGGGGGGGGGGGTTGATCTTGTGCCCTCTTCATGCGGCTAGTGTTTTCTCTGATCAAAACTGGTCCCGTCCTTCCCTGGGTAATCCACTGGTTTAAGATCTTAACCGGAAAGGTTATTCGCGGCTCCAGTAACCGGTGCGAGCACTCGTGTTTGAGTTGAAATCTTCGGACTGTTAATCGCTACCTGTTAGTTTGTACTTCCGCTGATTTGGTTAGGTTTGAATTATCGTCGTACTAGAGATATGTATTTCCGCTGGATAAGTTGTAAAACATGTGTACAGTTTGCCATGGACAATTTCTTCTTCGAACTCGTTTTTATTTAAATGACCTGATGTTCGATAAAGTTGGCATCTTCTGAAGGAGTAAAAACCACAACTCGACGTATTTCGACTGAAAGCTCCGCAAGGTAATGATAAGTGCTAATCGCCGAGAAGACGAAGACTCTGCAAAAGTTCCGTAGGCCCTGACCTTGGACTGCCAGAACTGCAGTTGGTGGTTTGCCAATTTTCCCGAACTTCAACATCGAAAGAGAGCACATCCTATTGAGTTAGAGGAAGCAACCACATTTCTTCGCTGGATGGAACAAAGCAGTTCTCTATCAAAGCAAGTACAGTTGCAGTTCATTTCTTGGTTTTATTATTTGATAATTTGTCTTGAATTATGTAAATTATTATTTCATGTAATCCTTACTTTATATGAATATATCGTTCAATCCCATAATTCCTCACACTGTATATAAGCGAGTTGCTTATACACAGTGTGGTTGTCCTTCTACGGAATTTATTAAAGCTTCGTCTGTTTCAATATCTCGTGTACTTCCTTATACTACGTGACAGTATGTCGTAAAATATAAGGTAATATTCAAGCCAAATTTCATTCTGAAAGAAATCTTACAATTGTAACAAAACTGGTGCTAAAAAACTTTTTTTAAAAAACTTTTTCACCTATCAAGTGTTTTCAAAGGAAATGAAACACTAGCAGTAAACACAATAAATTTGACATTATAATTAAAATCCAAAATATATGTTTCAATTTTTATAAAATTATGAGAATTATGTATGAAACTAGTAATTTTATGCTTGCAATGGTACAGAGTTATATTGATGTCCATCAATTCTTTGAGATGTAATTATTTTAAACATTTATTCTCATTTCAGATGAGAGAAGTTTATGCGAAATAAAAAAGTGGATTTGTATTTGTGAAAGAGACATTCGATAAACCGTGCACGTCTTCCAGCTCAGAAGATGAATCGAGTGATTAGTAAGTTTCGCTTTTTTATTTTATTAGTGTCATGGTTACACAATTTGAACTTATACTGACTCTCTTAGCCATCAAACAACTACCTATTTATGTATTTTACTAATACATATATTCAATTATATATATTTGCTATTAATTCATAAACCTTAATTTAAATTAATACCCAGTAAATTCTCTCCAGTACCCCCTTGGTGTTCTGAAAAGGGCGGATATCAGAATATGTAATTATATTAAAAAATCGCTACATAAATCTAAAGATTGCCTTAATGCATGTTGAGGATGGGGGCCTCGGAGTAACCTCCCTACGATGAAAAATTCCGGAGCTACGGCTCAAACGACTAAAAAAAAATTAAAGAAATATGCACGGTAAATCCATTGTTGGAGTGCGGGGTACTTTTTAATAAAAAAAGGCGTTTGATAATTGTATTTGTACGTTCTGCCGTGTTTACCGGAATTATCAACTATGCCAACCTGTAGACGGCGCTCCTTTGCATCTCAGCAAGTCGTCCCAAAAATGTACTCGCGGGATGCTGCCCAAAACCCAACACTGATGGGTCGGGATTACTTGAACCAAACTCCAAGGTAACAGCGATGCCACTCGATCTTCAATCCGAACATTCATCTTAAACTTTGCCAGGAATCTTGGAAGTTTTACGATGACATATAAACTATACCAACTTGCCTCGGCTACACAAAACGTGTTGGTGGGAGAATTATTTTTGCCTGTCGTCGATAAACTATTGGACAAAAAAAATACTTTCAAAGATCTCCAAACGCCGAGGAAGATATCGAGAAGTTCATCGCGCATACAATTTGGTACGAGCTTTGTTGAATTAAACCATACCAATCTAAAGCTAGATCTGGAAAAAGCGCACTTAAAAATGGAAGACCTAGATCAACAGCCCCAACAAATGATCACTGCACAACAGCAATACCTCAGAAAATGCTGCAAGACAGCCATAAACAACGTCAATTAAGCAAAGCCATCGATTATAGCAGCCCCTTAAAAGGCTGGAATTAGCTATTCAACTGCAGTAGTGGCTGGACCTTCATCTACACTAAAACAACGTGAAAACGTTCAAGTTACAAATGAGATGGAGGCACAAGTTGAAACCAACGCAAAACAACACGGGGAAACTCGGAACACAATTGCACCGAGAGTGGCCGACCCGGCGGAGCGATGGTTAAGATGCTGGGTTTGAGTTCGAATCCCGATAAGGCATGGTTGTACGTGTTTGTCAGTAAATTGTTAATTTTCTATATGTTTATGTCTTCCATCTACGTGTGTCTCGTAACTGTTTCTTCTAGCGAGCGATAAAACGGGCTATAAAAAGCCTATGCTCTTCCCTTGTAGAGGGCACTCACTGTTACTTGTCTCGTTTGCACAGCGTGTTGAACCTCATGAAACAGAGAAGAATGTGTTAGATATACTCCCAGAATTACAACACTTCCTTAAAGACTTAAATTTAAAACAGGTCCCAAACCTCATTTAAAACGCAGCTACACGATTAAGATCGGCGAAAGTTATAATGGAGAAGTTAAAAATCGGAATTCGTCTTCTGTAGGAGTTAATCCCACTGTGTCACCATGGATACTCACAATAACAGAGAAAGCAAGATATACTAACCTACTATTTACACCAATGTAGGCTGCGAAAATTAACGAAAATTTGAATGCAATAAAAACAGATAATTGAATTAGGAGAGTTCATCGACATCATGCTACTGAAAGAGACACACTGAAGACATGGGACAAGGCTAGGATTGCTAATTACACTTGTTAGGTTAGGTTTTGAATTATCGTCGCACTAGAGCTACACGAGTGCTATTGGTGACGGGCGTCGTATTTTAGAACCACAGTCAGGTGAAGTCACACACTTGTTAGGAAAGACAGACTACACAAAGGGTACGGAGTGTGGCCATTTGTTAAAAGTGAAACTTTAAATGCATAGAGTACATCCTTATCCAGATACTTTAAAAAAGAGTTGAGAGTGCAATATTACTTAAAATTCAAAGTTTTGGTGAAGTTCTTTTAATTTCAGTCTTCAATACTCCAAACTCCAAAATATTTAAACATCGATCTTGCTGCTCACATGAATTATGACCTACTAACTGTTCTTGCAAGAGAACTCAATGCTAAAAGCAACCATTGGAATTGTAGTTTGATAGATTGATTTTGGATGAAGATGGCTGACCCACATTTAGTAAATAGGTCTACAAGTGCTTGCATTTTGTCATCTGGAATACCGCTTTAAGTTTGCTAAAACAGTAGCACGACGAATCGGAAGATATAAAAAAACTGAATATTGTCGTTAATTTTTACCCACGACTAAGTCATGTCCCCTCAATTGTGATTTTTAATAGCTTTCGAAAGGCCCGCTGGCAATTATAATCAGAGCAACATATCCTTTCTAAACATATGGACAATTCATTTCGAACCTTAAAAGCAATTGATAACTTTCTTGGAGCATAATTTTCAAAGTTCTCATCGGAGCAATCATTCAGATTTTCTTGCATAGAAACATAGTAAGGAAATGTTTTGGACTATCAGTCCTTTTTAGACCAAATACATCGGTGTTTATTTAAATGACAGGCTTATCTTTCGTGATCATATTAAGTAAACAGTAGGTAAAGCTACAGAAACCACTTAGTTAAAACCCTATCTTTGGCAAAATCTCTACTATTACACTTAAAAATAAGCTCACGCTCCACAAAGCAATCACCAGGCCAGTTCTGCTGTATGCCTCTGTCTTTGGCTGCAGTCCGAAGAACTCAAACTTCAGACATTGCAGAACAAAGCACTAAGCCTAATCACTAACGCCTTTTGATTTGTTAGGAACTGCATTTCACCCGAAAATCATGAGGATTACAGTGTCAAAATCACAGCTTCACAAAATTACAGCACGTTCCAACAGAATATCAAACTCGACAACCTCAGACAAATTTTAGACCATGAACCCGTAGTCAAGCATAAGTTTGAGATAAAAGGTTTATTTCCAGTTAATTTGGAAGTCATGGATTATTTTAATTTGATATTCATTGATGATGTGTGAACGCATTCGTGAAAACACGAATGAGCAATGAATTTGTAAAAAGGAAAAAATCTTAATATATGGCAGCCAAATAGTAAACAAGATTAGGTTAGGTTGAATTATCGTCGAACTAGAGCTACCTGAGGGCTACTGTCGACGGGCGTCGTATTTTCGAACCACAGTCAAGTGACGGGCCGACACCTACACAGGCTCCCAACGCAACCGTAAAGGGCGACATCGTACGCAGCGTTAGGACTTTGAATAATATTTGACGTGCACTGTTTCACGGTGTATTATTACTCGGACATTTTTGGCTGCACGGGCCGTTTATAGGTCGGCAGTTTTGGCGATGACCGGACCCGAAACAGAGACCTTTCGCATGCTTGGCAAGTGCCTAACCAATTATTTAGTCTAACAAATTTCCGAACCTCAACGCTGAGATGCAGGGAATGTTTGAATTGATATTTTTTATCCGAGCTAAGGAATTTCTGACCACTAAGTAAGAGTAATATGAAAAATGGGCAAGGGAGAGAGATAGTCTTGATTTGGACTGCCTTAACATCATGGAACCCGAGTTTGGTCAGTTCGGTTTAAACATCAACAGTTGGGTGTGTCTCTAGGAATAATTGTGATTACCACATTTAGAGGTTAATCTTTAACCAGCTGGCTTCACTGCATAATGCTCAAAATCTTGCGACGACAAATTTCATAGGCTCAGATTTGCTCTCCATATTAACAAATTGAGACTCAAATTCCTAATAGAGATGACACTCCAATTTAAGGATTGCTTAATTTTCTGATGCACGGTTGTTTGAATGATTACTGGGTGAACCATGGGTCCTCTTTCTGGGCATTACCAATCAGAGTTTTGGGCTAAACATTTGGTCGTCGAAGTCGATGGCCCAGATGCAGCAAATAACTTAGTTTCCAACTAGTAAATGCATTGAAACCTGTCGAAGCTTCTTTATCAACATAGTTTATGCGTTATTTCTTCCCTTGAGTTCCAGTGAAATTATCATAGTTGGAACCAATGAATCTAGTTAGCATTTTAACCTATTTCTCCGTCGTCCTTAGCCCATAGTGGAGCATAGAAAAAAAATAAGGAGGTATGCTAAGTCATGGTCGTCATTTTTATTCAGGTAAAAGTGAATCTCATTACAAAATTTATCGGAAGAACCAACCTTAGTGCCGTTGACTTATATAAAATTATTAAAGACATCTTTGGCTCTTGGTGTATTGTTTATTATCGTACATTAGTTAATCACAAAGCTTAAGCAAGTTTTAGTGGGGGCCATGGTAATATAGATCAGATTGGAAAAATTTTCATAATACAACAACGACATTAAGACAGTTTGAGCTAGCTCTCAGACCAGTTAACAGTGAGGTACACAAATAAAATATACTTATCCGGGCATACCTAGAATAGCGTGGACAAAGGAAAACAATCCCTAAAAAATAGTTGGAGCAAGATCCTAAAAACAAATTTCAAGGAAATAAAACCGATGAAAATATAAACAAACCGCAGGGAGACTATCAAAAGGGCCAAGAGTAGTTTCCAAGTTCCTAGGCTCAAGACATCAGAACCAAGAATGAAGAGTGAGTGATCATCAGTGCTTTTCGGGCCTGCGCACTGACTTTTCAACAGATGTTGCACATGCGCACAGTTGCCCTCATCAAGCAAAAATCCTGTGAAACAGATAGCATCAACACCAGATCGTTATGGATTACCCGTTGAACATGTGGCGCTGCGCTTGTTTCGTGCCGGGGCTGCTTCAGGTTGCATCCCGTGGCTTTGGTGGCGATCATTGCTTTGCGCTGGAGCTGCGTGATGCTCTGGAGCAGTCCCAAGGAAACTAGCTATTTTGTTACTATTGGCATCGTTATTGATTTTCTGGCCACGCATTGTAAAGGCCTTTTCACACGGTATTCCTTGTGCACGGAACTGCATGGACAGGGTTGTCCACTTGCAAAGATTCTGACGTCACACGTTCCTGGAGGGGTTGTTGTGAATGATACTTATCGCTAGTCTTGGCACATTTTTTTCAATTTTTCAATATTTTTACAAATTTCTATCACGTGTAGGAATTGGTTGGTTGGTATACATATATTTTCAGGCTTGTGTGCTTGGTCACAGACCCGCTTATAATCCTTCATCATGCAAGACAGACACAACACACACACGCACACATGCGTGACAGATGCTGCTATCTATCGCGCGGCATTTCCACAGTTTAGACAAGTCCCTGAAGGGGAGGGAAATAGTCTCCAGGGACCTGTACCCATGGGAAAATGTGCAATGACCACTCACAGGACTTTCAGTCCCAACAGATTTAACGAGCACGTACTCCGCATATTCGGTGGGTCTTCAGTGGTACCGAGACTCGATCGCGAGACCTTACGATAACGAGATCTTAACCACAAGGCTCCCTTCAAGCCGATTTAACAAGGAGAGTACTAACTACAAAAATCAACATTGGCGAGCATGAAGTAGATTTTTCTCCATTTTTCAAACTCGATTTTGCCAACAAGACGTCAGTGCTATACTTGATGCTGATTGGCTACCTATCTCTCTCCGCAAAACCGGTTTACCGATTTTCGTGTCTCCACGAAAAAATTCAATGAAAAATTCTCTACAGCGGTTCTCCATGTTATTCCTATAGAAGTTCCGTGATCAAGGTGCTCCGTGTGAAAAGTTCCTAAAAGCGGCCGATGCAGTTTCCCTCTTTCTTTCCGTCTCGTGCACTCTCCCCGCTGGCAGGGATATTTTAATCTTCCGGATTGTTTTAGTTACATTTTGAAAATAGAAGTATGAAATATTACTATAGTAAATTGTAAATAAAATCTCCAATTTAACATATACGCATGTGTTATAGTCTTCTGTTGACATTGACCGCACCGAACCAAAAGATGGTAACTAAAGTTGAGGCAACTCGATAGCTAAAAACATTTTATGTTCTGTCAACTATGAATGCTACGCAGTGTTTAAAATTTTTAATTATTGATATTATTCTAAACTATATTTTATCTTTTAAGTGTTCCTCAAACTGTTAATGCCGGTGACTCTTTAAAATCTGGAATTAATACGATATCACCACGCCATCCTTATATATCCACGCCATCCTAAACTATATTTACTAAAAAAAATTCAATTTTGCCCCTAAATTGTATAATAAACTGCCTATTCACTTAACGAATACAAATAAATATTATAACTTTAAAAACAACTGAGTTTTTCATTCATATTGACGACTTGGATCTTTATTTTTCACTCTAATTTGAGGCATTTTAATTATATCTGTATGCTAGCTGATTGCCGCATCATATTATGTTCGATTCTTATTTGTTTCTGTGTTTTTGTTTGTGTTCAATTCTAACTATTTGTTTTATTCACCTATACGGGAATTTTTTCTTCTTGGCGCACTATATTTTCTATTGGTTGTTTTTTGTAGTAATAATAAAGATTATTATTATTTAAACATTCTAATTTGTGTTGATTGGAGTAAGAGGATGGGCGATCCTTCAGGTCCTCCCCACAACGAGTAGCTGTGGCGCATCGAGAACTACGGGTGGTACGAGGGCGGCCCCGACATCAAACTCGCCAGTGGCACCCTCATGGCTCACCGCATCCACGGCACCCAGTGGAGCGTCCTGGTGCACCGTAAGTCTGATGACGATGACGACCGCCTCGTGGCGAGACTGAAGCGGCACGAGGGTGACGAGGGGCCCCGCGTTGTCGACATCGTGTACAGGATGGCCGTGGTGGACCTCGATGGGAGGGACTCCGACCAGGCCGCCACCGTGGCCTGGAACATGGTCGAGAAAGGGGCCAGCGGAGAGGACGTCGTCGTTACGAGCAGGTCGGCGATCCACGGGAATAAAGGGAAGTACCTGCCGGCCGGCACACTCCCAATCCGGGTGAAGTTGTGGAGGAGGTCTGAACAGGACGGCCCGCCCACCAGCGAGACCAAGAAGACGGCCGTCTACTTCGAGAAGAGTTGCCTCACGTGGACGGTGCGGGACATAAGGAGGGAGGCCTGGGCTGTTGGGGACTCAAGCCGAGTCGGAGATGTTCGAGATGAACTTCACACCGCATGGCCGCTGCAACCTCACATTCTCTGCTAATGTCAACCTCGCTGATGACATCCTTGATGATAGTACCTTGTGTGCCAGAAGCCAAAATGGTGAAATTAGCAATGATGCCAGCAGGGAGCCAGATGCCAGACGTAATCCGAACGATGATGCAGCGATCTCACTTGCCAGTCATTTCAAAATGATAAACTCTAATGTTGAGTTCTTTGATCCTGATGAAAAATCAAATACCGTCCAACACGACAAAGGTCATTTGAATAAGACCTTTTCAAAGGGCGTCAGACGCCGCTCCACCGTCGCACTCTGGGCTTTCAGGATCATCATCCGACAGAAGATCAACTGGAATAGACTGATCAACGTGGATGGTCGGATCCGTCCTGGACTCGAAGAACAAGTTAATCATGACAACCGAAGACAACCATATGTCCCCAGCCCACTCGATTGGAGAGCGATGGCTCTACCTCAAATTCATCGATTTCAGCAAGTTGGATTCGCAGTCGGAACTGCGACTCCACTGCGTCGGGTCACCATGCTCCGCCCGTTCCAAATCGAAAGCCGTCCTTCCCAATCCTGTTCGAAAGGACCACGTCAGGAGCCTGTACTGGGACGAGGACTAAGCGGACCTGTACCTTAGTCTGGAGGAGGGCGGCCTGACGTAAGCGGCACGCAAGTGGATACTGGCAGTCAGGTCTCCCGTCTTCCGCAGCATGGATAGAGCGCAAGGAGCTAAAAAACGATATCCAAATCCATCGAGCGACTCCCTTAACTCGAAGAACAGGAACATGGCTTCTTGGTCCAGAAGGATGAACAGGACAACATAGTGCCGATAGAGAACGCGGAAATATCGATGTTGGGCCACCTAAATGAGACGTCTTGGAGGTCAGCATCGGTCCAGACTACATCAAACATTTCCTGAAGTTCCTGTACACGGACAAGCTGTACGCGGACGATTTGAACGGCGAGGACCTACTGCTGAGGCTGTACCTGTACACGAGGCATTTAGAAGTCCCGCTGATGAGCCGCGAGTGCTTCCGTCTCATGAAGACGCGGTTCGACTTCGGGCTGTCCCTGACCGCCTTATCATTTGGACACCACTTCAGCGACCAGCAACTGATGGAGGCTGCTGAAAATTACGGCACCCATCACAGGCACGCGATCATGCTTTCTGAGACTTGGGCACGGTTTGTGAAGGATTATCTGGATCTGGTCGGCCAAGCTAAGATCGATGAGTCAAAATATGAGCTTGAATTTATGATTTCGAAAATTGATACATATTTGGAAAAAAAGAACGTGTTAAAAATATAACGACTTGTTGTAAAATGTGCCTACCTTTATGCACCTGTAGATGAATATATTTTAATGCATCAACCACAAGGTTAAGATAATTTTTAGTTTAGTTTGCAGACTTAAAAAGGCAATTTACGGTTTTCATCAATCTGGCAGAGTTTGGTTCTGTGAAATATGTAGTTTTATCAAGAATCGGGTTTTGTTAAGTTCAGCCATTGCAATTGTGTGTATATTTTTCAAAATGCAGTTGTGTTACTATTATATGTGGATGATTTTGTTCTTTTCAGCAAAGATGTGATGGGAATTAAACATGTGTCTGCATATTACATCAGCATTTTAATTTAAAGGCTTTAAGAAAAACTCGTAAAATATTAGGCGTCGAGCTTGAAGAGGAAGGAAGAACTTTCATTACATCAATTGTCAAACATTGATGAAGTTTACAAAAGGTTTAACAATTTCAATATCCCCCTCACGTCTTTGCCTATTACTAAAAATAGTATATATTCTAAAAGTCAATCCCCACAAAAGAGATTAATGAGATGAGGTAAATCCCGTACAGAAATTTGTTAGGTTGCATATCTTTTCTAGCCAACCGAACGAGACCTGATATCTGTTTTACCGTGAATATACTCAGTCAGTTCCTGAGTGAACCCGGCTTGGTTCATTGGCATGGTCTTTTAAATCTTTTGAGATGTGTGGCATACTAAAAATGAAAAGTTAATGTAAAATTTTCATTCACCACAAATTATTTCTTTTTGGAATGCTGATTTTGCTGCAAATCGGGACGACCGGATCTCTGTTGGAGATAAATTGGTTGGGGGAATCTTCGATTTCATGGAAAACATGTAAAGAAAAATGTATTTGTTTATCAGCAATGGAATCAGAGTTCGTTGCAATGACTGAAGTTTCTAAGGAATTAGTCTGGTTTGACAATATTTTGCAAGAGGGTTTTTTCAAAAATATACTGAATTATCCTGTGTTAAAACCAATTTTGTATGTCGACAATCAGGCTGCAATTAATTTTGTAAAATCCCCAATAGAGAACTCTAAATCTTAACATATTGATGTTAAGTTGTTATTTATTATAGAACTTGTATTTATAGATGTTTTCCAAGTTTTGTTCGTTAGGAGTAAGGATAATTTGGCTGATGTGTTTACGAAGCCAATGACCAAATTAGAACTTAACTCATTTAAAGAGAAGTTGTTTGATTTGCAAGAAATTTAAAGTGGAGCGAGAAATCTGATGTGACAAGAACTGATCTGATGTGACAAGGACTGTTTAAATGATCGACCTGCCGGCGATGTATGGAAAAAGAGGCAACGCATGGTGAAGAATAAGAAGAATGGATCCCAACTTCCCGACAAGGCTTTCTTCGGAATATGACTTTTGCAAGGACAAGTAAACTGTTTGTTTATCTTGTTCAACCTTTAGGTGGACATCGTCCATCCATGGAATAAGACTTTTGTGCTTGGAGGTTGTGATTCCGTCGACTAAAGTGCATCAGAAGATATCCATGTTTTTCTCTTTTTTTTCAACTTGTACGTTGTAATTTATAATTAGTATGCGATGTTAAGCATTTGGAAAGTATGAAAGTTGACGATGAATAAATGTAATTATTGGATTCATCTGGATGTACTTTTTGTCGAGGGGAAATTGGGTTTATGTAACTTAAAGCTTGTCAATTTCTCAATCCTGAAACAAGACTACTTGTTCTATTTTTCAAGAATTTCGGTTGTTAGTTGTTAAAATGGTTCGTATTAACTAGAAATTCTTGCGATGTTTTGTTCGTTTACTAATTAGATTGTTTAAAAGTTTCCAAGTTTTACTAATTAAATTGTTTAAATGTTTTTCAAGTTTTTCTTCACCAGTGCGTTGAGGAGGGACATTGTTACTCAGGTCAACACACTGGTGAAGCGGAAAGTTTGTTTACTTTTCAAGTAAACAAACAGTCAGGTTGAGTTGTATCATTGTTATGATCAGCTCATGATATTATTGAATAATTTGTTATATTGATATTTAATTCCAGGAATATTAATACGATCTATTTTTAACCCAGATAACTTATTAAATATTAAATTTAACGTTTTTTATAATTTATTTTCCGATCAAATTTAATAATGGTTTTTCCATGTAAGGTTTAATTGGACTGAAGTGAGGGGAGTTTAGAAAGTTCTAGAAGTAGGAAGCGGGTTATATAAACAGATTTTTTATTTCCACGTTTTCTCCCTCTCCACTTCGCATAAAACTTTTACTGTTCATTTATGTAACTTTTGTGAATCTTCCAAATGTGAAAACAGTCTAAGCACAGCTCGCTGGCCAAGCATTCCTGTTAAAATAATGTTAAGCATTCTTTGGTTGTTTTTGTTGATGTATTAGAAACTATTAAGGTATCCGACTACGTTTGACACTTATTTTTTTAATTAAATTTTTATACTTATATTTTATGTATTTTTTTGTTCACCAACACAACTAATAATAATAATAAGTCACAATTTTTATTTTAAATAAATATATTTTGTGTAATTTAAGATTTTGTAAGCAAATTTTGATGTTTTTTGGCTTTACGATAGACCTTATAACAAAAAAAAATATATGAGATTTTTAAAAATTAATAAAACTTAATTTGATACCTAGGGAATAGACTAAAATCTTAGATATTTATTGCACCAATAAAAAGTTATAAGTTGTAGAAGCTAAGTTAAAGATTTTTATCAACTTTTTTTTTACCATTTTTGATAGTAAGTGTTATAATTTTTATAATATTGCTTGCAAATACTATTCTGTAGTCTATTCCCTAGGTGATAGTTTAACAAATATGCACAAAAAATTTGAGAACGTTCGGTTAAGTACTTTTTGTGAAATATGGTTTATCAAGAAGAAAATGTTCAAAACTTTCATTTTGCACAAAATCAATTTAAAGTTTGAAGTTACATTCAAATAGCAGGAAAACCTTCTTAAACCTTCTTTTTGGTACGTAAGACATTCTTCATCTTCAAGTTTCATATTTTTAATTCTTCTTGTAGATCGCAATTTTCTACTAGTGGTCTTTTCTAAGGGATTTGAATGCCGTTTTCGCATAATGCAGTATCAATGGAGTACCAATGGAGTTCTAAAATGTTTGCCGCACGAACAAAATAAAGAGCATTTTAGAATCTTAAAGAGTGGTGCTTTATTTTAAGATTATAAAAAAAAATGCTGTTTTTTGCCGAAAAATACGATTTCAACGTAGTCGGATACCTTAATGAATTAAGTATCGGCTAGTCCATTTAATTGTAGTACAGTGTAATGTGATATTTTTCCCATTTGCTAAAATTACTTTGTTTACTGATTTGTCTGGAATTTGTTTAACTGTTTAGAAAATGATAGAATAATCTTTTACACAGTTTTTGCCTGTGTTTTGTGTACCTTTGACCACAGCACACTCTGCGTCGATACCCTTCGGGGTTTAACAACAGTTCACTTCTCTTATGTGCAAGACTCTTTTGATCAACACAAATAAGTACGAGAGTCTTGTGCAAAAGACTCATAATTCTAAATGGAAGCCAGTAGCTGCCATTGGGGAAATCTGGGCATTCATCTCCATAATATTCGTGACGATGACTACTAAACTGCCACGTTTGAAGCAGTACTGGTCAAGTAATCCGATTTTGTGAAACGAGATGGTGAAACGAACAATGTCACGGGACCGATTTTTTCAATTACTACGACGTCTCCACCTTTCAGACAGGGAAAAGTAAAACACTTCCAAAGATGACGGATACAACATTATGCAAAAACTTAATCCGTTTATGATAGACGTAAAAAGTAATTGCCGCAAATACTTCAATCCTTACAAGAACCTGACTGTTGAGGAAGCCCTAATCAAGTACAAAGGCAGATTAAGCATTGTTCAATACATGCCTAGAAAGCCGGCAAAGCGGGTCATCAAAGTGTGGATGGTCTGCGATTCAGCAACCTGATATGTTTACAATTTCGAAGTTTTTTTGGTTTTGATTTGAATTATCGTCGCACTAGAGCTACACGAGGGCTATTGGCGACGGGCGTCGTATTTTAGAACCACAGTCAGGTGACGAGCCACACCTGAATAGGCACCCAACGCAACCGTTAAGGGCGACATCGTACGCAGCGTTAGGACTTTGAAGGATATTTAACGTGCACTCCCTTACACGGGGTATTATTCGTCGGACATTTTTGGCTGCACGGGCCGTTTATAGGTCGGCAGCTATTTTGGCGATGCCCGGACCCGAACCCGGGACCTTCCGCATGCTAAGCGAGTGCTTAACCGACTGGGCTCCCCAGCCCTACAATTTCGAAGTATATTGTGGAAAAAGTGACAGCATTCCCAGAACAGAATCCAATGGATTAGTGCAAGATGTTGTAAAATACTTGTGTAGCAATTTGAAAGAAAAAGGCCATCATTTGTTCATTGATAGCTTCTTTAACAGTGTTCCTTTGATGAGGGATCGCCTCAACGTAGGACAATATTGCAGTGGGACCATGCAAACTAAACGTAAATATTTACCCGAAAATTTAACAAAAATCAAATTTAGAGCAGCGGGAGAAAGCGAAGCGCTTTCAATGTATTGAAGCGCCAAATTTACTTTGCACTGCATGGAAGGACAAAAAAATATTTTTATTGTCAACCTCCAGTAAAAATGTATCAACTACACGAAGAATTGCTGGAATAGAAACCCAAGTTCTATGTCCCTTAGTGGTTAAAGAATATTATAATCATATGGGTGGGGTCGATCTTGCCTATCAAATGCGTCAGTAGTACAATGTAGCTCGTAAGTCTTATAAGTGGTGGATTTACATGTATTGGTTGATGATAGAAACAGTGATGAACAACTTTTACATTTTGTATACACTTTCGAACATGCCTCTGCCGAAAAAAAAAAAGACGAGTCTGTTAGATATCAAAATGCAATGCATTCTTCAAATGTCTCAGAGTAGAGGGAAACTTGCCTTGCTAAAAAGCCCATCGAGCCCCTCTAATAGCAGATTTTCACACAAAAGAATAAAAATAGATGGTCGAAAGCGTGTGTGCAAGAGGTGTAGCAAAGAGGGTAAAAAAACTTCTGGAAATAACCCTGTACAAAGTTCCTGAATGTGTGAAATTTGTCTCTGTATTGAATGTTTTGCCTATCCACCATTCAAACAATTAAATATACTTCAATAATATCATTTATCTCATCTTTTCATTATTTTTATTTCAGTTTTTATTTTTCAACTTTTGTTTTGGGTTTGTTAAATAAATATTTTGAATATTACTTATTGAATTCTAAATGATAAATATAAATTAGTCTATATACATAAAAGGCGACATCTGTTTGTCTGTCTGCTTGTTTGTTTGTATAGGGCTCAAAAACTTAAGAACCACGCAACAGATCGTCATGAAATCTGGCACAAAAATTCATCTCAATTCCGGTATTGAAAATTTGATTTGAAATTTTAACCTGTGGCAAAATGAGAGTATGGAATACTAATTTGCTGGTAGGTGAACAAACACCTGTCTGCTGCTTTGAAAGGAAAGGAATTTTAATTGCTCGCACTTTTATGCTTGCAGTTATCCCATTTTGAAATATATTTCAAAGAAATTAGAGATTTGCTGGATCGTAAGTTATATTTTTCAGTTTACTTCTACTGTAGTGTGTTGTAAATATAGCCAAGACCCATGTATATGAATGATAGAAACAGTTTACCCTCTGGCTTTCCCTTTTCCAACAGTTTCCAAGACAAAACTTCCAGTTCGCAAAGACAACAACAAAGTTCATTATGTTGAGGTAAGTTATTTTTTTTTTTATCGTTGCACTAAATCCAGATACTGCAGTATAAGGCGACCCATTTTTATAGTCGAATTTATTTCATATTGCAAACAATAACTTTAAAATAAAAAAATAGTTGCTTTTCCCTAGAATCAATGCAAGAAATTCATAGTAGCTACAAACTATATTAAAACTGGTGGCTATAAATTTGAAAAGTTTCTGAGTTGATTTATGGCTTAGCAACTAATATGGCCGGCCCGCTGGCGAAATGGCTAGAGTACTAGCCTTTGGAACTGCTGGGCTCGGGTTAGAATCCCGGTCATGGTTCTGATGCTTTCTTTCTGTGCAGGGTGCGAGCGAGCTCTTTGTTGCCAACCCAGAAGACATGATGGATGTCCTGAAGAGGGGCGCATCCCACCGACACACGGCGGTCACCAGTAAGTCATGCATGTAGCAAGTTATTGAACGACTTATGTTTTACATGATAATTGCATATGAATTGTTGATTGCGAGGGAAGTCTAGTGAATGGTTTTCTACTTTTTCTTTTTCCCCAACATAGTTGTTTTAATGGTGCTTATCCTTTCCGGACTTGGCATATTTAAAGGAACTGATGGCCATTTTTTGTAGCCCCCATCCACACCACTCTTCCTTCAATTACAATAAATCCTCTGTTGATGTTAAAGTATCTGAAATTAAGCTTTTTAAACGTTTAATTTTCGTTCTTAACTTTTTCCATTGTCCCTTTATTTTAGTCTTGGTTTTCTCTGATAAAGATTAATTTTAGTTTTCTTTACACATGAAGTTTCTAACAGGAACTGTGATCAGTTGCTTTTCTTATTCAGTAATTCTGATTGAATTTTTGTCTGAAGCAACTCTAGTTACTTTTGATATAAAGTAACTGTAACAGTGTAACTTTTTCAATTAAGTAACAAAGTTGCTCTTTAAATAACTAGAAAATTAGATGTACTTTTGGTAGGCAGTGGATTAGTTGCTTTTACAAAGTGGCCTTCCAATCCTTGTCAAAACCTGTTGAACTGATCTTGCAGACATGAACGAGCACAGCAGCAGGAGCCACTCTGTGTTCCAGATTGTGGTCCGGCAAGAAGACCTGGCGAGCAAGATCGAGCTCTGCGGAAAGCATTATAACAATATATATTCGCTGATATATATTTGCGATTTACTCAGAAACTTAATTTAAATTAATACTAAGTGAATACGTTTCCTCAAATATATTTAAGAACCATGAATGGGTTCTTACATAAAATGTGGCCAGTCTTAATATTTTTTTTTATTTTAAAAATGTATTCAATATTTATAAATTGCTAACCTCATTGCCTTTATTCAGCTCAGATATTGATGAAATAATGTGATAAGAAGGAAGACTCTCACCACAAATAAAGTAAATGGGCTTTCGGTTTACATTTACTTTAACAAAGATTTTAAGCAATGTCTTTAACTGTATATTTGTATCATTTTAGATCAATGTATAAAACCTGTGATAATACCAAAGACTGTAATAAAATAAGAAAGGTAAATTACACTGTTTTATAGGGAAGAAGTGCAGATACGGTATCCCAGCTTGTTATAAGATTTCAAGAAACAATGAATAAAAATTTTTCCCGAAATATTTTGAAAAACAATCATTATGTTGTCTTATTATCTTTATTAATATGATAGTTTTCATCTTATACGGCGTTCGACAATTTCAAATATGCTATACATTCTTCACTATGTGTTTTCGTGGCATCTCAAACAGAAACAAGTAGAGCTAGTATGACGTAAAGTTGTTCACATTGGCCTCATCTGCATATTTCCAACTTACCCGCCCTGTTTTCCAAATTGGTTTGGCAAGTTAAGAAATATCTGACTTAAGATTGATGGAAACCCAACAATATCTTCAGATTAGTACAAAATAACCCTGTAAATGCATCGATTCAAAGTGATCCTCCCAAAAAGGTTAAATATCGAAGAGAAATTGGTTTTCTAGGTTTTCTTTGTTAAATTTTGTACGTTTATTTTTTTTATACAGAGAAAATTGACAATGTATAATGTTAAGAAATGAGACACAGGACTACTCAAGCGTTATCGTTGTTAAATTTATGAAATCTTTTAATTCACGCAAAAGGAACGGTGCCTTTGGAAATTTTTAAATAATCATTGATTTATTAAAGCATTTTTTTCATTCAAATATTTTCAGTAAGTATTAAGAGATTACATATGCTTCTTATTATTTTACATTAACCATGATCGATTTTTTAGTCGTAGATCCAGCATTAAAAACATCAGGATTATTTTTCATCTTGGTTTAGTTCCTGAGTTATGTCCTGTTTCTGTTTTTCTTATCTAATTTGTGCTAGTCATTTAACGAAAATTGGTCTTTGCATGCATTTACATGATTTGTACATAAATAAAATCAATAAAAATAAAAGTCTCGTCCTATCTGAAAAACTTTTCCTTGTTTGTTTTTTAATGCACGGTTATTTGGTATATTTATTCAATTGCAAGTAAAACACACAATGTGTAGACAATCTAAAAGTTATCTATACTTCAACGCTTGAATAGCTAGACTTTTACCCAGACGAACACAGAGTCTAAGCTTAATTAATGACCGTTATGCCCAAGGCTATGGCCCCCAATTAATAGTTTCCCTGGAAGCACAACAGTTTTGGCCAATGTCGAATGGATATCGGCCAAACTTGGAGAAAATTGGAAGAAATCGATCATTTTCTACCGATTTTAACCAGATTTCGCGTTCTTTGAAACAATGTGGGATTTTGACAAAGAGTTTAAAAAATAAAAATAATTTGCAGTATAACCATTAGTGTAACCATAGTATAACCATACTTCTATTTCATCGTATGCTAGTTTTATAGCATAACATGTTTTTTCTGCATGTTACCTTTATAAGCATATCATAACTAGCATAAGAAAGCACTGTGTGGCAAAAAATAGTATTATCATAAAAATTATGCTATCATAAATTTTGACGTGGGTTTAGATGGTTGCTCTACTAAGTCTGAGAGTCTTTGAGAAAATTTTAAAAATCTTCGTTATGAATATTAGTATCACTGATTTAGAAAACTTCTTTTAGTCACTGCTAAAATTTGTAAATTTTTTCTTTTCGAGGGCTGGTTGTTCAGATTTTTCGTCTTTGTGTGTTTATGTACTGTATTACTTATTTTTATATTTCTTTTGTTCTCCGCTTGCATGATTTTTGTTTTTGTCAATCCCATAATACCTCTGTAAGGGTGTTAGCTGCCAATCAAGGTGTTTTTCTTGTAAAACTTTCATTTGTATACCAATTAATTATTATTTCTTAAGGAGGAGTCGTGAAAAGCGTGTCGATATGGTAATTCATATACCCCCCCCCCCCCCCTAAGATCTGCAACCATGCCTCCGAAACAAATATGTAATAGCTCTCATGTAGCCCTTGTGCATTTTTTAAACCGAAGAAAAAAAACCTTTTTCAATTAAAAACAAAAATTCCGCTTATCAATGGCTTCAAAATGTTTATACTCTTCTTGAATTAAAGTCTACTTATTTCGTGGGAAAATTATCCTATTGTATTATGAAATTAATGATCATAATAAGGAGGGATATATTTTTGATCTTGAACTGAGGATGAGATTTGAAAAATATATAATAAAAAATATTGATCCATTCGAGTTTCAGTGTTAATGAATTACTAAAATCCCAATATGATGATTGGAATTTACCTCACGATAACTTTGTCTTCCTGATGTCGTACAAGACAAGTTCTTAAAAACTAGTACAGCCTATTATAGTATTCTGTTATTTTAATATTATTTGAATTCCTTATTGTAAAGATTGGACTTAAAATTTGGAAGGATTATTTAATCTGATTATCTAACAATACTATTTATATTTTTAATAGCCACGGTGCCACGTCGAGTATGATGAAGAGAAGTACAAAGCTTATCAAGTAAAAGCATAAAATTCTTTAGATAAAATGCCTTTTAATTGTTAAATGTAAATAATTCATCGATCGATATGCTTGAGCAACTCTGTTGAAAAGAAATTTTGGGCAACTGATTAGTTAAGTTCAGGAAAAAAATGATAAAGTGTCGAATTTATAAAACGTCTTTTGTGACATGACCACACAGCCAACTACAGGGGTTGTTCTAAAAGACCCATTAGCAGAGACAACGGCCAGAATACTGCCGAACCCAACGCACACAACCAACACAAGCATTAGGACAACACAAACACCAAAACCTGTTACTTGGCCATCAAAAAATTAAACGAGGCAAGACCACTCATCAAGGCCGCCCCATTGATGGTTGGTCTTAGCTATTCCAATGCAGCAGTGCCGGGACCTTCTTATTCACCACAACAAGAAGTCGATATTACAATAATTAACTAGTTGGAGACCAAGTCAAAACTAATCCACAATAACAACATGGGGAAACCCAAATCACATCCAAACAGCAAGTTAAAGCTCATAAAGCCGGCCCGCCGACGCAATGGTTAGCGTGCTAGCCTTTGGAGTTGTTGGACTCGGGCTCGAATACTGGTAAGACATGGATGTTTGTTTGATTTGGTTTGAATTATCGTCGCACTAGAGCTACACGAGGGCTATTGGCGACGGGCGTCGTATTTTAGAACCACAGTCAGGTGACGAGCCACACCTGAATAGGCACCCAACGCAACCGTTAAGGGCGACATCGTACGCAGCGTTAGGACTTTGAAGGATATTTAACGTGCACTCCCTTACACGGGGTATTATTCGTCGGACATTTTTGGCTGCATGGGCCGTTTATAGGTCGGCAGCTATTTTGGCGATGCCCGGACCCGAACCTTGGACCTTCCGCATGCTAAGCGAGTGCTTAACCGACTGGGCTCCCCAGCCCCCCATGGATGTTTGTGTTTGTCAATAAATGTTGTTATTTGTGTTTGTGTCGTCCTTCTTTGTGTGTCTCTTGTGATTGTCTCTTCTGGCGAGTGGGGTAATGGGGATTAATTTTGGAAAATAAGCATGTTGTTTAAGGTTTGAAGCTCATTTACGTAAATATAAAAATGTAAAAATGCAATAAAAAATATTATAAAATAATTATTCCGCTGCCCAAAAATTTTGCTTTAATAAATTATAGTACTTTCTGATGTTTTCCTACGTTTAAACAATTTCTCATCCAAACCAATTTTCATTTTATATATTTTTGATGAACATTTATATATTTTGATTATTTCCTCTTTGTTTTAACGAAATTAGGAATCGATCGATGCATCGGCGCTGATAGCTAAAATTTTTTACAATCGGCATTTATAATATTTCCATGTAAATTTAGGGTGAAAAGCTATCCATTGCCTATAAAATATCGTTCTTCCGATGTAAAATTTAGGAACTTTCTGTTGGGTTTTCAAAATTTATTTTATACAGACTGTGCAGCTTTTGAAGAAACCATATGGATAAGAAAGTTATAACTACGAAATTAGCTAGTTGGGCTTTTTTCATGCAAGATTTTGATTACAGCTCAAGATTAATAATTCAAGATGATTAAGTCTTTCGTCCTAAAAGAAGAAGACGATGACCATATAGTAAAACAAGATGTTTAAAACAAGTACCAGGATGGTCGAGAATTGCTTGTAGAGTACTCCAAGCTAAGCAAACATAAATTGCCCGTGAGGTGCATAAAAAAGGATATTTCACATCTGCAAAGATAGGAAAGTAAAATTCTCTTTCCAAAATACCTTCTAAGATAAGACAAGTCGAAACCGTCATTAAGAATTGTATCCATTGCATTTTATACAACAACAAAAGAAAGAGGAAGAGCAGAAGGATTTTTGAAACCTATACCTGAAGTAAACGTTCCTTTTGAGAACTTATCATTGCGATTTATTGAACTTCTCCTGTCTACGAACAAGAACTATCAACATATTTTCACTGTCTTTACACTTCGCCTTTACCAGCAGACAGAGTAGCTGATAATGCAGTTTTTGAAACCGTGGGGATTGATCTATTAGGACCTCTGTATTTGAAAGGTGACTGAAACGTGTGGGTGGCACTGTTCACGTGTACGGTGTACCGAGCCCTACACTTGTAATTAATTCATTGTCTTCTGATGGCTTTAAGGCGGTTTATTGCCAGGCGGAGGCGCCCAAGACAAAGTAGAGCGATAAAGGAATCAATTTTCGAGGAGTCTTTAATGATCTGGTAAAATTTATCGGGAAAAAATAAAAAATTGCATTGATCACTCAAAAATTGTTGCATCGTAATTTTTACTTATTTGCGGCAAAATCTCAGTGTATCCATTATTAGCTTTAGTTTCGCACAAATCGCTCAATCAATCCTTGTCACCGTGTAATTTTTGCTTATTTGCGTTGAAATCGCCGCTAGACGCATCGTATTCTAATTATCTGCATGATCTTGTAGTATGGTCATTTTTGCAAGTTCTGAACAGATTTCGGTCAATCAAACCTTTAAATGTTTTGTTACTTTTAGGTTTGAAAGATGATAAGGGCAGGTTCACGACGCTATGATTCCTTGGCTACTTACCGTCAGCCGAATTCTCTAATTACCAAATAAACTAGCGCACTAGTCCTAAATTAAAGATAAAACATTCAAAAAGATTTTCGCTGTTTTATAAATTTTTTGGGTTGTTATCGCACGAGATAAACGAATTTTGTATTTGATTCTTTTTCCATCTGCAATTGGCCGATTGTATTTTTATTAAGCAGTGAGCATGGGCCAAAAAAACGCCATCGGTCAATCCATAATTGAAATGCAACAAATTTATTTTCAGGCTTTCGAAAATGGCTAACTGTCAAAAGAAAAGTACGGTTCATACGTCTGTATCAACGAATGATTGATAAGAAGTTGCCTGTCTTCGATCAGTTAGGAAAACCAGACTTTTCACTGTACGACATAGGACTTTTACCATCTCCATCCGTATACAAAATAGAAAATCCATTGGCAACTGAAACCTTTCAGGTAATATAAATTACACTGCTCAAAACAATTAGGGGAGCGCATGGTTTAAGCCCTTTCACCCCCAATCATGTCTTTTGGAGATTTAAATATTAGTTTTAATTAAATGAAAGTATGAAAAGAATAAAGAGATATAATTCACTCTAAAAATATTTTATGAAATAAATTAACCTTTAATTCTTTACGCTTGCATTCTTAGATGTTCACAAGTTTATTTTAACTTTCTTTTAACAAATAAAATTTGAAATTTTTATTTTTTTACATTATTTTAAAAGTTATATTTAATAGGAAAAAAAAATTATCATTAGTTAATAAAATTAAGATTTTTGTCCCTGTTTTTAACCATTTCATTCTGAATGCATAATGAATATATGTCTTAAATTATTTTAGATTTTTAGAATAAAAAATAAAAAAGGTTGAAACTGGATGGGTTAACAAAAGTACACAAAATGCTCCCCAATTGTCTTGAGCAGTGTATATTGAATTGATCGTCAATAGATTTGCAATATCTGTAGATACAAAGTTACTTGACCAATTGTTCTGTTAATAATGCTAAAATATTAAACAAAACAAGTAAACGATGCCAAACTTGTCCTAATGGCTGATATTTCACAGATTTGTTCCAAAAGTGAAAATAGGTTTTGCAAACAGAATGATTTTTATATGATTAAATGTACAGTACAGATTGTGATTTGACTTATGTTGGTCAGACCAGAAAAGATTTTAACGTTAGACTTAACAAGCATAGATCTTCCATAAAAAAACTACAAGAAAGAAAAAGAGAATAATGGCTATGAACTTTTGCATTTTTAATTTCATGCTTTTTAAAAGGCTAAACTGTTTTTTCTTCATGATGAAATAGAGAAAAGATTGGACTTTGAGAATTATTTTGTATGTCTAATAAAAACCCTTTTCCGTGTGGTCTAAATAGCAATAGCCGTGTGGTCAATATCAAGTTGAAGGGAGAGAATCTATAGACTTGAAAAATGAAAATCCCTACGGAGGCTAATGAGGTCCAGGCAAAATCAAGGAACGGAACATCGATATTACTGATTTTGAATGTATTTCTGAAATTTTTGTTAGTGCTCAAAATTTCAACAATGAAGAGCTTCATTTTTAAATTCAAACAATGAAAATTCAAATAGTTTGCTAAGACAGAACTGGCTAATATTACTTTTTATTCCGTTATAACTAATTTTCTCATTCGTAATCTTAATAAATAGGGGAGAGTGGGGGCTATTGGGACGCAGGGCTAATGGGACAAGGGCCCTAAAGCTGGGGAAAATATATTTTTTTACAAATTTTTCTACACTAAAGCATAGTAACTGTAAGACTTCACATTTTAAGAACCCAATATCAGCCATTAAACGCATGTGGTGAAGTGGAGAGAAGAATTGTTGTTTTGGAGAATTGAAAGTTAATTAAAAGTGTACCTTGTTTTTCACTTTTGAAGTATTGAATAATAACTTTCTATGAATTAAACTACAGTTTTAGATAGATGAAATATCCTAGATTAAGATAGTATATGTCAAATATCGTGGTGAAATAAAAGTGCTTCTGCGTTGGGTCATTTATAAAAAACGACACTGTGGGGTCTAATGGGACACGAATAAAACTAGCTTTGTATGCTTCTCTCTCTAAGAATCTATATACATCTCTAATATCTTATTCAGTCAAGTTGCCAAAAACTTTTTTAAACTTTAGTTTTAAACTTTTTGAACTTTTTTCATTGTATAATGAGTGAAAGTTCAAGTAGCTTTATCGGTGACATTTCCACCTGCAATTTCAATAATTACATCTGAACAGAGCTTGGTGAAGATAAATAAATTGTTGTTGGTAAATATTGCTAGGAAGCAAGCTATTTTTTATTCGTTTTTATTTCTGAAAAAGGCGATGAACTGAAAATGTTCGTTAAAATTACATGAAAAAGGCGAACGATGGTAAGCTATTTGAAGATAAAGACGATTTTTAAGTCCTTGTACCGTAAAAAAAGGACAAGTTTGGGATAAATTTTAGAAGATTTAGTTATGCAAACTAAAGATTTAGTTATAAAACTATCCCTTCCAGTGATTCAACAAAAATTATGGGAGCATCTTCGATTTTGAGTTTTAACTTGGTTATTTCATCTTTCAATGGGAAATAATGGTTTAAAAAAATAAAATTTCGTTATGTAAACATCATATAAATGGTATTTGCTTCAAAATTTTATTTTCTGGTCATTTTCTCATTCATTTCCCCCTTTTTTAATATTTTATTAAGGCAACATTTAGCATGTCCCATTAGCCCTGCACCCTGTCCCATTAGCCCCCACATATGGGGGCTAATGGGACATTTACATGTTTGTTTAAAATGCTCAGCAACCAAAATATGGTGATGTTTTAACATTTGTCGACTGACTTTTTAAGTAAGTGAATGTTCAGTTTATGAGTTTGTAAAAAAAGAAATTAAAATTCTTTTATTTTTGCTGAAATACAGAGGTTGAAAAAAATTTGTCCCAATAGCCCCCACCCTCCCCTACAGGTTATATACTTTTACACTTAACCTTTCGGGAGAGACAAGACAACATATTGAAAATTGTGTTATTGACTTCCTGGATAAGGATTTTTAGTGTCTAAAGCTGCCCAAGATCATACAAGACAAATAATTTCCCGTTGAGTTCAGAAATTAAATTTGCAATTGAGTTTAACTAGCCTAAGGCAATAAGAATCCTGGTTTGCAATCATCACAGACAAAACCAACATAAAATCAGTAAGCAGGATCGCTTATACAACTCTGACGTGGATAAGAGTTTAGTTTAGTTTGTGCACTAGAGCCACTAGAGGGCTATTGGCGACGGGCGTCATATTCTAGAACCACATTCAAGTGACGAGCCGACTCCTGAATAGGCACCCAACGTTACCGTTAAGGGCGACATCTTACGCAGCGTTGACTTCGGAAGATATTTAACGTGCGCTCCCTCTACACGGGGTATTATTCGTCGGACATTTTTGGTTGCCCGGGCCGTTTATAGGTCGGCAGATATTTTGGCGATGCCCGGGCCCGTACCTTGGACCTTTTGCATGCTAGGCGAGAGCCTAAAAGACTGGGCTCCCCAGCCTCGTTGATAAGGATTTTGTACATGTTATTGCAGGTGATTTGAATATTATCAATGATACAGGGCTCAGAAATCTGTTAAGTTTGGGCACAAAGCTCATGTTTGGAACTGCTAAAATATGAACACTCTACTTGTTCCTAATATTATCTTTGTTTTTCTAATCTTTCCAAAATTGAAATTGGCAGCAGTAAATACTTTCGATTTAGAATAAAAATGTGATTGTTTGGATTTGACCATGTTTTTTATGTGTGCGTAATTTCTTGAAATGTTGAATAAGAAATAGTTATCCATTGAACCTCTTTGAGCACCATATTAAACATAATGGTAAACATAAACTTTATGGTCTTAAATATCCTTATCTGTTCTTCACGATTAAATTTCACAAAGATCTTGTAAAGTGCAGGTTTGTAACCTGCAGCACCAATTGCTGTAATAATAATTTGACCAAGAGATTCTTCGACAATTAAAAAAAAAGTCATGTACCAATATTGAAAGACCGAAAAATACATTCTGATTAAATCAACCTTGATGTACTAATCTTCTTAAGGATCTACAATATTAGATTAGGTATAAATTATCGTCGCACTAGAGCTACACAACGGCTATTGGCGACGGGCATCGTATTTTAAAATCATAGTCAAGTGACTAGCCGACAAATTAGTAGGCACGCAACACAACCGTTGAGGGTAACATGAAATTAAAGGATACTTAACGTGCAATCTTTTACAGGGGGTATTATTCGTCGGACATTTTTGGCTGCACGGACCTTTCATAGGTTGGCAGTTATTTTGGCGGTTCCCGGACACAAACCTGGGACCTTTCGCATGCTAAGCGGATGTCTAAACGAATGATTTAATGTAACAAATGTCCGAACCTCAACGCTGAGAAACGGGAAATATGAGTTTATAGCATTATCCATGTTCAAAGTTAGGTTAGGTTTGAATTATCGTCGCACTAGAGCTACACGAGGGCTATTGGCGACGGGCGTCGTATTTTAGAACCACAGTCAGGTGACGAGCCACACCTGAATAGGCACCCAACGCAACCGTTAAGGGCGACATCGTACGCAGCGTTAGGACTTTGAAGGATATTTAACGTGCACTCCCTTACACGGGGTATTATTCGTCGGACATTTTTGGCTGCACGGGCCGTTTATAGGTCGGCAGCTATTTTGGCGATGCCCGGACCCGAACCTGGGACCTTCCGCATGCTAAGCAAGTGCTTAACCGACTGGGCTCCCCAGCCCCCCCATGTTCAAAAAATCCCAGCAACGTCTGTGTACTTCAAGCTGGATGCATATGCAGGTGTCATAAAAAAAAAGAACAAAGTCGTCATCGCCTGGCAAAACCTAAGTTACTAACACTGTTTGCAGCTGACACTGGGTTTGACTAGTCTATAAATTTACCTGCCCCCGCTAGCCCGAAGCAGGGTTATTGTCAAGTTAAACATGGATTCGATCGAGATAAACATTGTGAATCTTTTACTGAAATTTTAAAGAAGAGACTAAAAATTAATTAGAACGCAGAGAGCAACACAAGTAGAAAAGGGAAAAAAAAAACGGTATCGAGAATTTGACGAGGAATCCACAATCCATGTAAACAGCTGTAAGAGGTTTACCCCAGAAGCTGTGGCAAAGAGACTCGGAGATAAGAGATATGTGAAGAGTCTCGATCTTCCTTGCTTCTAGTCTCATCGTGTCGCCACAATACTATTCTAGGTAAACTTTGAACAGCGCGGACAAAGGAAAACAATCATTAAAAATATTTCGAGCAAGCTCCTAAACTAGATTCTGCTTAATAAAACAGATGGAAATGCAAACAGATCCCCGAGACTAGGAAAAAGGACAGTCACCTGAGAGATTAGAAGTGTCTGATGGGCGATGGTGGGCTGCAGCAGAGGGATAGACCCCGGCAAGGAGACCTATACGTCATCGTACCGTTAACTACTGCAAAGCATAGCGAAACGGTGGTCACCACGAAGATCGGTCTGTGGAGGACAGCAACATTGTGTCAGGCTTCCGTGAGAAAATCTGACAGTTGTTGGGGCATGAAATTATCTAACAGGGAAAGTAAAACCAGATTGCACAAATGCAAACACTGTTTCGATTAATCCAAGGAAATTTCATTAACAAGGCATTAATAATTCTGCACACTGTGGCAGATCTTACACGTAACCAATCTTAAGCATGAAATTCATAAGATCCTAGTCTCAAGCCGCGATAACCCCGTGTGAAGAGTGAGTGATCAGTGTTTCGCGCCTGCGCACTGACTTCGCAACAGATGTTGCACATGCGCAAGTTGCCCTCATAACACGGATCCAACGAAACAGCTCATCACCACGATACCGTTACAGACTACCTGAACTTAGTAAAAATCTTGGTAGTTGGTTGGTTGGTAGACATATTTTCAGGTTTGTGTGCTTGGTTAGAGACCCCTTAGTTAAGTAAGACAGACAACACACACACTCATAAGCGACAGATGCTGCCATCTATCGCGCACCACCTTCACAATTTAGAAATGTCACTGAAGAAAAAGGAAAGGGTCTTCAGGGAATTGTACCCGTGGGAAACTGCGCAAGGACCACCCACAGGACTTTCGGACCTATCATATTGAACGCGCACATACTCCGCATCTAGTCGACAAACACAAACATCCATGACTTATCGGGATTCGAACCCGGACTCAGAAGCTCCAAATTCTAGCACCCTAAACATAATTTAAGTGTTCCTTAAACTGTTACTTGCTTTTTCAGTGTCCATATCTGATTTTAGTCATTGCCTGCCGTAATTTTTTTTATATTTTCACCGATATATTTATTTCTGAACCATTCCTCACGATGTGCGAAGGGGAACTTACAAGGGCAAAGTGAGAGGACTGTAGTTGCCAAACTCAATTTTGGTTGTTACTGTTAATGCCGGTGACTCTAAAATGTGGAATTACTAAAATATAGTCGCCTGAACATCCTAAATTATTTTAAATACGAAGAACCTAATTTCGAACTCAAAAAAAGGGTCAACGAGGAAGAACACAAAATTCAAAAATATGGATTCGATTATTTTGAGTTCCATGGGAGAATTTTTCTTATATGCATAAAGTTCTAAAGTCGTCTTTCTTCCTTCTAACAACGTTATGAAAGAAGGAGGTGGACCCTTCTCGGAGTAGAAGTCAGACATCCACTCTCTCCCAGGGGTACTCAAAAACCTTGTGCCAATGGATGCTACCTCGACCCTCTTGGCTTCCAGGCTACGGCCTCTGTAGGAACACGGCAACAACATCTTCTAATTGAATGAGGTCGATGGAATAAAACAAAGTTTTAAATATTTTATTGGTCGTATTTAAATGTACAAGAAATACTCACTGACTAAGTCTTTTCCTTTTGTCAAAAAGTATCACAAGCATAAAATCATGAAAAAATGTATCTCTAAATTTATTGACTTATTAAGTAGTAGTAATTAAAAGTCGTGTCGTGCCGTGTAACAACCACTATAGGTTTACCATGTGCTTCTATCCATAGTTCCCCTAATTGTCTACTAATGATTATCTGCCGTATGAATTTATGTTTTTATTTCACATCAATCTAGCAATTCGACTAATTATTAATGGTATTTTCAAATATCTAACAAACAAAAAGTCGAAGTATTCATTTTCATGAAAGAAAACAACAGAAATATAATTTTGTTTCATTACTTTTTGAAGGAGACAAAAATTAGTTTTGATGAAAACGATGACAAACGAATTATCGAAAAAAGCGCATAATTTGTTGCGAAATTTTTAATCCAACAGAGACCGACGACTGAAGCTCTTAAATCTCTACTTTCGCATGGCCAAGCGAAAAACCCCACGACTAAGAACACGTTTTTTATTATCTTTCTCCAGTTACTTGAAGTTAGGAAAGAGGGGTGGATGGGACATATCAGAATGAGCAGGGTTTAAATCTCCATATCCACTAGTATTGATTGACGTAGTCATTCATGATGTTCAGCTATGGGTGGTTGGATTTGGGAAAGGTTGGGGCTTAGTGAGTTGTGAGGAAGTCAATAAGCCCCACCTACTGAAAGCTGTCCTTGCTTAGCTTGTTGTGTGATTTTAGTTTCGAGATCACTAATGACCCCTCTTAAAAGAGTTACGTGCTTTCTGGTTCAGGTTGTTTGCCTTGACGGGCACGAAATTTTTCGGTCGTTCAGGATAGTGTCATCCTTGTTCCGCCAAACATTTGTTCGTGGTTTGAAAACATTACGACCACGGTTAATTTCACAGAGCTGTTTAGAAATAGCTAAGAAAAGTCATGCTGGATCGTAAAATCTGAGTTAGCATCATGCAAATGAAACGCTGTAAATCCTCAAAACTTAATTATGTGGATTTCAGGCAAAAAATAAGCAATTTTTAAGTTGCATGTAAAAAAGAGGAAACAACAAACCTTAATAACTTGACAGCAATTTTAGGTTAGGTTTGGTTTGAATTATCGTCGCACTAGAGCTACACGAGGGCTATTCGCGGCGGCGTTGTATTTTAGAACCACAGTCAAGTGACGAGCCAGCGCCTGAATAGGCACCCAAAGAAACCGTTAAGATGGATGGATGTATGTTTGGGTTTTATGGCGCAAGGGCAACTAAGGACATACTGCGCCAAACACTAGGTCTTATATAAAAATGGTTTAAATTATTTTCTAAAAAGGTACACAAAACAAGTTTTAAAACAAAAATATTAGACACCTAGATCAACAACAAAAAATTAAAAAAGTGATACACAGCATTTAAAAACAATGACATCTCAAATCAAAGAATGAAAGCCAGTATCAACTAAAAAGGAAAATAAGTCAAAAAATGGGGGATGAGCTAAAATATCATGAATAGATGGGTTTAAAATGTTAAAATGTTTAAGCCTGTTCAGAGTGAAAGCTGGACAGTTTACTAAAATATGATGAACACTTAGTAGAACATCACACGTGGCATAAATGGGCTGATCTTCTGCCAGCAAAAGATGCACATGTGTGAGTCTAGTGTGCCCTATCCGGAGGCGCGCCAGCACAACCTCCTGCGTTCTGCTCAGTGATGAAGAAAATGACCAGGTTACGGATGGAGATAAATTGTGCAATTTATTTTCGGTTTGAAGGTCCCATTCTTTTTGCCATACTATTTTGATTGAATGTGCACAAGCCAGTTTTGCATCAGGCAGATTGAGGGAAAGAAACCGTTAAGGGCGATATCGTACGAAGCATTAGGACTTTGAGGGATATTTGACGTGCACTCCCTTACAAGGGGTATTATTCGTCGGACATTTTTGGCTGCATGGGCCATTTATAGGTCGGCAGTTTTCTTGGCGAAGCCCGGACCCTAACCTGCTACATTTCGCATTCTAGGCGAGTGCCTAACCGACTGGGCTCCCCAGCCCCCACAAGGAATTGTAGATTTGATTTATTATATATAAGTATATGTTTTTTTTTATTGCAAAAGCACTTGATTTTACATCATTGGCCCCCATGCCGAAGCATGGGATTGGAGCAAAAACATAAACTAAACAAAGAATAACTGATGAAAACATACAAAACCAATGCGACTAAATACAAAACAAATGCAACTAAATACAAAACTAATGCAACTAAATACAAAACTAATACGAAACTGAATGCAAACATACAAGACCACTGCAACTAAAAGCAAACATAAAAGAAAATCAGTCTTAGGATGTCAATTGCATCCTCTCCCTAGCCTGCCAATATCTATTGTACAAGTTTTTTCCATTCAATGAAGAACAATTTAGTAGATGCCCTTTGTCCATTGGGGGGCTATGTTACTCGCGTCCGTAGCATACTTTAAGCTACACGTGCTCCCTGGGTAGTGCTAAAAGAGTAACGGTGTTGCAAGATTGGAGCTTTTTTCTTTTTGTTGCTTGTTGCAGCTATAAGTATATGTATATAGATACAATTTCATTCATAAATGTATTCAGAAGTAATTTCCAACATATAAAACACTAAATGCATCATTAATTTGTAAATAGTACAAGATGTAGGCAAGAGTTGAGTTGTAGACAAATTGGAAGTTTTCTCTATTTTTTTTATTTGCCAATATAGAGGCTTGAGGATGGCGGTAACGTTTTTGAATTACTTTGCTCTGAAGAACTACTTCAAGGTTTCCTTGCCCCTCTTTCAACCGCCTTCACTTTTTTCCATGCCGGTTGTCTTGAATTCTATTGTGCACTTCGTCGTCGTATTTTAGAACCACAGTCAGGTGACGAGCCAACACCCCTGAATAAGGAACCCAACGCAACCGTTAAGGGCGACATCGTACGCAGCGTTAGGACTTTGAAAGGACTTAGGACGTGAAACAAGATCATTAAAATTAAAGACCCTAAAATCGTCAAGATAAAGATCATCCAAGAGCTCTTTAATTCGAAAAGAGAATGTGAGGATAAATGACTTTTTATTGGAAAAGAACTGCTGGCATTTTGGATTTAGAATTCGGGGATACAATGGGTGATTATGGATACTTTTTATATCGAAATAGGCACCTAATGAGTTTTTCCCGACGATGTAGCAGGGATGGTTCCATGCGCAGAACATAAAGGCTTTGTATTGGCGACGTACGAAAATCCCCAGAAGCCAACCTCAGACCCTGATGATATATGGTGTCTAAATACTTGCGAGCTGATTTTCTAGCAGAGCTATAGGCAGCGACACCGTAATCAAGCTTTGATCGTATCAAAGTACGGTAAATCCTCAGCATGGATATTGTATAAGCACCATAGGTGGTGTTGCATACAACTTTCAATATGTTCAACGATTTATTGCACTTCTGCTGTAGATGTTGAATGTGTGGCAAGAAGGGGAGCTTTTTATCAAAAATAACACAAAGAAGTTTTGCCTCTGGTCTTACTGGCATGCAGATTGTTTTCAGGTTAAATATTACAAAACCATTGGTATTTGTACAATCGCGATCTTGCGGATTGCAATCTGCAGCTTCCTCTCTACTGTACTCATGTTAGCTGAGACACAGGAGATTTAAAAGTCGTCTAGACATTGACAGTTGGTGGAAGCTGCCTTACTATATCATTGATAATTATATAAGCAACACCACGCTGAGGACGCTGCCTTGGGGGACTCCTTCTCGTTGGTAAAAGTCCCTAGACAGAGTGGACCTGACACGAACTTGGAAAACACGGGTCTTAAGGAGGCTCAGAATAAAGACTGGTAAATTGAAACGAAAACCAAGATGGTTTCGGTCTTTCAGAATTCCATACCTCCATGTTCGATCAAGAACCTTCTCCATGTCATAAAATATGGAGACCAGACCGTTACGGATTACCCGTTGAACTGTTTATGTTTCGTCAAATATGAATACTGTTCAGTGTTTTAAAAATGTTCATTGTTTTTTAAAAGTTATTGATGTTATCCTTAACTATATTTTATTTTTTTAAATGCTCCTAAAACGTTTAATTGCTTTTGCAGTGTTCATATCTTAATTGAGCCATTGCCTGCCTGCAATTTTTTAAATATATTTTCTCGGATATTTATTTGAGAACCATTTCTGACGATGAGGAGAGGAACCAAGAAGTGCAAGGTTGGAGGACTTGAGTTGTCAGTCTAAATTTTGGATGATAATGTCAATTCAGGTTACTCCTCTTATCTGGAATTAATTAAATAGTCATTTCGACTTCTCGATTTTATATGGATATTAAGAACCTTATTTCTTGACTCCAGAAGGGTCGACGCAGAAGCTAACAAATTATTAAAGCAAAAATATAGTTCTTATTGAGTTCCATGGGAGAATTTTTCTTGCATGCATGAAGTTTGAAGCTTGCTTTTTTCTTTCTGACAACACAATAAAAGACTTAAAAGATCCAATATTGATTAATGAAAAAGAATGAAGAATTGGAATGTTAGTTATCCAAATAGAGATGTCACAATCTAGGGTATTTATCAAGTCAGAGAGTCTTCTGACTTATTAGTGCACTGTCGGGTACGCCCTCCTCAACAGGTATTTTTCGTGCGCACAAGATGTTGGCGGTAGAGTTTAATAATGATCAACGACGATAATTTACTTTTCCGCAACACTATTAAGGAACGCCTCGTAACCTCTCTTACTCATTATTCATGCCACGAACATTGCTTTTAATAATTTTTAGATAATCTAACTCTTTCCTTATTGAAGCGCTCTAAAACACCCGCGCCATGGATCAATTATCTCCGTCCTCGCCGTCCAAGGTTGATAGGGTTTTGTTAACTATGTACGGACTTATGCGCCAATTCTGAAACACCCTTTCAAATTAATGGTCTGTCAGGACAGGCGTTTAATGCTCTTTCGGTGTGAGGCAAGGAGATTCTCTCTCCCCTATTCTGTTCAATCTGGGTGAATGATTCAATTATTTCTGATATCAAAGAGGGCCCAATCGGCATTTCAATAGACGGAATAAAAGTTGCATATGTATGTAATTCAACCACTAAACCTCCCTAAAACTATAATAATAGCCTTATTTCCAAAACGCAACGATATCCTCCTCAACCAACGTCATCAAGTAATTAGCAAATAGCAACTTTATTGAAATCATCGCAATAAACGTAACTTTTTATTCCTCCATCTTGCTCCGCTTCCTTATCCTTGATTGGCTCTGTGTAACACGTGTTTACAGTCGTTACTTTAGACGTAAAGCTTCTGCTTCGCATTTTAATTCACATGTGCTACTCCTCAGTCTTTGCTTACACAGACATGCGTTAAACTGTTGTCGCCATTTTTCTATTGATCTGTGGTGCTAGCAAATTTGAACGTTCTAGTACAACAACTATTTCCACCAATATGTATTGTATGATATCTTACTTCTGTAAAATGCAAATTCTGATTAATTTTGATTCTCAATATAAGCGTGTTCTGCTTATGAGGCTTACAGATCAAAAATTTTTTTTATTCATCCTTTGCTGTGGTACTTTACGATAAGCATGAGCTAATTCATTCGGCTAGGGTACCCCTTGTGACCCCAGTCCTCAATCGTTTTAATGAGTTGTTAAACGATTGAATTTTGATAATTAATTTTAAAGGTTTCGGTCGTCTAATCGATTTGATAAGCGATCAAATTTTTATTTTTCCAGTGTCAATCATTTTGGCTTTTTGTTCCTCACATCCCCTTTTGTGCGATAGCCAAAATTTTGGTATATTTTAAGTTGTTTTATCCCCCTTCAGTGGTTATTTTGTTTATATTCTTGTATATTGTTTACATTCCTGTTCTCAATGCTTAGAATCCTTCAGTTAAATGCTAACCACACCCCAACTGCAATAGATATTTTAATACAATACGCCCTTTCAAACCTATATGATATTATTCTTTTACATAACCCCTATATCAGGGATAACAATATTTCTGCAGGAACTTTTTCTCTCGTCTGTATGGTGCATGTATTATATTCTGTTAACTTCAGCCTTAATGCTACCGAATTCTTTAATACCGACTCCTCTGTCTTTGCAGAGATTAAATATTCAAACTTTGAACTAATTATAAGCTCAGTTTATCGAAGACCAAATGGTAACATTGATGTACAACTAAACGAGTTTCATAACATTAATTTTCTTTCTAAAAACTTCTTAATCTCCGTCGACTTCAACTGCAAAGGCAGGGAGTGGGGTTACAATATCACAAATAATTAAGAGATTAAGATAATTATAATAATTTACGAGTCTGGCCTAAGGAATTCCGAACTGTGAGTCTTGGTGTAGCTAACATCCTGTCTAACGATCGATCGAGATTTTTAAAAGTCTGTTTAAAACCAAAGACTGTATGCTTTTAGGCTTCATGTCCTGCCAAAAGTTTCATTCCTCTCCACTTGCTTTGGAACTTTTTTAAATGAGCGACTCAGTTTCTTCTGGTTTGTTTCTTAAGCGTAACAAAAACGTCAGAGGTAATGTTTGCCAGCCGTTGGATGTACTCATATTTGAGCTTAGTGGTGAAAGCTCTACAAACTGCAGGTTTGTTTTGGACATAGCGAAGAGACTGGAAAAGTTTTTATCGTCTCATAAAACTGATCTTCTTTCTTTTCCAATGCAGAACATTCTGGTAGGAGAATTTTTCACTCCAATAATTAGAAAATACCTTGAAGAAAGCAAGACGAGGAAGGAAGCCGACCAGAAAGAAATTATGATTATGAAGCAAGATTGACAAAAAGTTCATATTCAGATTGGAACACTAGAGAGCCAGATCAAAGAACTGTTAAAAGCACAACAAGAATACTTCAAAAATGCAGTTTCACTGAAGGAGGCTACGGAAACAATACAGAACTGTGCAGCGACAAGGTAAGAGAGATTTAAGAATAAGAATCGGCTCTTGCAACGATTGGAGCCGCAATTTCTGAAATTCGTAAAGAGCCGATCGATCATGCAGCCGCTGAAACAGCTCACTCCTACAACCTTGAAACAATTGATGAAGAAAATGCAGCTATATTTGATAATTTATTTCAAGAAGAATTTCGAAGATATGAGGACATGAACAGTGACGTAACACAGCTGTTCAGCGATGTTCTCCTCTCTGACCGCGAAAATAAGCCGAAGTAAAAGGGGGCAACAAGGTTGAATGTTTGTTTAAATTAGTAGAAGCACTGGGCGTTGAAAGCCCACCTCACTTTGTCTGTCGTATCGTATTTTCGCAGTTCGTTTCTGTTTATCGTTTCGATCACAAAAAATTATTTAAAACTATTGTGTATGCAAAAAGCAAGTTAAAGTGATCATTTATTTTGCTTATGCATGTAATGTGAGTATGATATATACTAGATTTGCCCCCCAAAAATTCTTTCAGTTGGAATTTCACTAATTATATCTGATCAGAACTTGTCGATGAAAAATTATTTGTTGTTGGCAAAATTTACTAGAAAGTAAATTATTCTTTATTATTTTGGTTAGATATCTGAAATCGGTAGGCATGAACTGCGGATATAAGCTATTTGAAGATAAAGACGGACTATTTTTTTCAATTCACCTATCCTGAAAACAAGGGCAATTATGGGATAAATTTTAGAAGATTTATTTACAAAACTTTCTTTAAAAAGATTCAACAAAAAATCTGAGAGAATCTTCGGCTTTGACTTTCAACTTTGATATTTCACCTTTCAATGAAAAATATTTGTTTAAAAAATTAAATTTCATTATATAATAGCTATAATTGCTTTAAAATTTAATTTTCTGCTATTTTTCTGATTGCTTTTCCAATCCCGGAGAATTTAAATTAAAACAAATTTATCGTGTCCCATTAGCCTTGCACCCTGTCCATCCACATGTTTGTTTAAAATGCTGAGCAGCTAAAGTAAGGCTATGTTTTAAGATCTATCGAATGACTTTTTAAGTAAACGAATGGCAAATTTATGAACTTGTAAAAACGAAATTAAAATTTATATATTTTTGGTGAAATAAAAAGTTGAAATAAATTTGTCCCAATAGGCCCCTCCCTTCTCTTACTTTTTGAAGCCACAAAATTACATTTCAAAAAATAAATTAGTAAAATTTTTGCTTTAAAAATAAAAGCGAAACTTTACAAATTTCTTATGCGAATTTATTGTAAATTTTTCTTCATTCATATATAATGAACCGTCTTTATATATGTATGAATGAATAACTTTATTGGGCTATTACAACAGTCCAAATTGAAAAATCCAACTGAGCAATGTTATAACAAGACTATAAGAATGCAACATCACAACCGTTTAACCGAGTCAAAAAGGAAAAGTGTTGGAGAGGAGACTTAGTTCCCTCTCCAGGTCCTCTTATCTTTAATTTGTATACATTACTTATTTGATATCTATAACTTTCTTGAATTATGTAAATTTAATTTAATGTAATCTTACTTTTGGGAACCTAAGATTTGCATATAATTCCTCACGCGAGTATATTATTTATAAGCGAGTTACTTATCCCAAGTAGGGTTGTACTTGTAAGGAATTAATAAAGCTTGGACTCCTAAGATCTCGTGTGTTTCTTACTACGCAACATTATCTATACTGCAATTACGTTTTCTGTTTTGTACATGGGAATAGTTGTGTACTTGCCGCCTCCCAGAAGCATCATATTATGCCTTAGCTTACCATAAACGAAACAGTGTAGTCAAAATGAACTGTGCAGAAAGTGAACCGTTTCCAAGTGTTCCCGAGATTACTTGTACGAGTTCGGAATGTGGCCCTATGAGGAAATTGGTATTTTCTCTTAGATCTGCACTAAACGGTTATTTTTTCAAGCCAGTAAATGACAAAGATGCTATTTTTTTAGTGATAGACTCGCATCTATCTATTAGAACACCGTTTAAATCGAGAAACGATTGTTCAATAAAAAACAAGAATTAAGATGAGCGTTGTGAACACTTCTAATTTAATTCGCCATTTACAGCGACCCCACTCCTCTGGAAACGTAGAAGAATTCATAGCTAGTCTTTCATCAGCTAGGGAAGGTAGGAATTCGTATCCACGACCCCGGCCGGACTCGCAAAACTCGTTACCATGAATCCTCATCCATTTCCCCAACTATTATTGATTACGTCATCCACGCTACGGTGTCCCTTCAATCGGTTGCAGATACAACGTTTCACAAAATTTTCAGTTTCTTTAACTTAGAAAACCGAGGGTTGAAGGGTATGAGCAGACGAATTTTAACGCGAAGGCTAGATACAAAGTATTCTAAACATGTTGGGGGCACAAGAGAAACATTAAAGTCTGCACCTTGGCTATGCACAACAGCTGATATATGGTCCTCTGGATAGAGGATTTTATCGAGATCGCAGCACATTGCAATGATAAAAATACCGAAAGGAGGTTAACAGCTCTAGCGTGCAGCCGATTCAAAGGTTCGCATACGTACGATCGGATCAGTACCACATTCCTTGATCCCAGAAAAGATCTTGGCTGCGGTAACCGACAATGGGAGCAACTTCATAACAGCTTTTAGAGTTTTTGGAGCTCCTCTGAGGTCAACTAATTTTGAAGACAATTGTGACGAAAACTGGATGATCGGGGTGACGACAATTACGAATTGTGGGTGTCTGTTGATGATGACATTGTCACAACATTGCCTTTTCATATAAGGTGTTTTGCCCACATCTTGGCATTATGTGCAAGAACTGACACTCAAAACGCAATCAAATCAAGTTCAGGCCTGTTGTTGCTACATGAGTCAGCAATGAAAAATTATAATATCCTGTGGCGTATTTCAAACAGGCCAAAAACAGCAAAAGTGCTTGAGCAGATTATTGGTCTATCCCTCCCCATCAGACCCACGGAAGCCCGGTGGAAGAGCCTTTATGATTCGTTGAAGGTGATTGGGGCTATGGAAGAAATTAATCAGAAGTTGCATATGGCGTGCTTCTTTACCGACGAGGAAAGAAAACGACAACCAGAAGAAAACGACAACAGTAAGGAAACATATCCGCCCTTAAAAAAACTTATGATTTTGGGGCGAACGAGAGCGACACTCCATCTCTCCCTGACGACCTTATGTACAACGGCCTTGTGGTTCTATGATGAAACAGTATTTTGCACCAATATGTATTGTATGATATCTTACTTCTGTAAAATGCAAATTCTGATTAATTTTGATTCTCAATATAAGCGTGTTCTGCTTATGAGGCTTACAGATCAAATTTTTTTTTTATTCGTTCACTTTGGTTCGATACTTTATCTAAAAATGAGTAATGCAACGTTTTCTGATTTATTCTTAAAACACAACTCTAATGTTCAAGCAAATGTGTGCCACCCCTTAGATCAACTAATACTAAAATAAGGTGGTGACAGATCGTCAAACTCCGTGTTTGTTGTGGACATTGAGAAAAAAAATGGAGAAATTTTTAGCGTTTCATAGAGAAGATCCTATGTGATATTCAATGCAAAACATCGTTGCCGGTGAATTTTTTATTCCCATCATTCAAAAGTATCTTCGAGATAGCGAGGAGGACAAGAATGAAATTGCAAAGTTGAAAGAGGATCTACAAAGTGCTCGCATTCAAAGTACAGCACTTGAAAACCGGAACAAAGAACTGCTTCAAATACAACAGGACCACTTGAGAAATGCTGTCACTCTGAAGGAGGCCATGGAAGGAATGGAGCAATTTTCTAGCAACTGGGTGAAAAAATAGAAGAATCGGCTCTAGCTGCGATTGGGGCAGCCATATTGGAACGTAAAGTTGAACATGACCTGCACTGGGGGGATGGTTTAAAAAATAGCCTTCTGCTTTGGGGGGGGGGGGGGGGATTGATCCTGTGCCCTCTTCATGCGGCTAGTGTTTTCTCTGATCGAAACTAGTCCCGGCCTTCCTTGGGTAATCCACCGGTATAAGATCTTAACCGGGAACCGGGAAGGTCGTTCGCGGCTCCAGTAACCGGTGCGAGCACTTGTGTTTGAGTTGAAATCTTCGGACTGTTCACTACCTGTTAGTTTGTACTTCCACTGATTTGGTTAGGTTTGAATTATCGTCTTACTAGAGGTATGTATTTCCGCTGGATAAGTTGTAAAACATGTGTACAGTTTGCCATGGATAATTTCTTCTTCGAACTCGTTTTTATTTAAATGACCTCATGTTCTATAAAGTTGGCATCTTCTGAAGGAGTAAAAACCACAACTCGACATATTTCGACTGAAAGCTCTGCAAGGTAGTGATGAGTGCTAATCGTCGGACATTTCTAACAGTCGCGCATAAGTTACTTTTTACCCTTTTTAATAATAAATTAACAGAGTCTCTATCTTTAGAGTCAAATGGCATCATCAGGGAAAGCTAAACTTTATGTATTCGACAAGGTCTTCAAACCAGATGCCCCTCAAGAATTAGTGTATAACAAAACAGTTAAGGCCATTGTGAAAGGTACCTACTATCATTATGGTACCTACTATCATTATGTTTGATTATCTAAACTTTTTACGCCAATAATTGGAAAAGTAATTGAAGATGGCCAGAAGAAGGAGGAAGCGGAGCAGAAAGAAATTATAATGCTAAAGCAAGCTTTAAAAAATTTCCATCTTCAGATTGAAACACTTGACAACCAGGTGAAAGAACTGATAAAATCACAGCAGGATTTCCTCAAAAATGCCGTCTCTCTGAAAGAATAGACTGAAACTATAAATAACCTGTGCATTAACTTTGCAAGAGAATTTCAAGAGTCGGCTCTTGCAACAATTGGAGCCACGATAAATCAGATCCGTAACGAGCAGGTAAATTCTACAGCAACTGAAACGGCTAGTAACTCCAACTTTGTAACAACTAACAATCAAGAATTTGAAGATTTATTTCAAGACGCACTTCGAAGATGCGAAGAAATGCGTGGTGACATAAAACAGGTGCTCAACGATGTTACAGAAAGAGACTCTACTCTCTGAACGCGACTGAAACTTTTTATAAAAGCTTTTTCACCTATAAAGTATTTTCAAAGGAAATGAAACACTAGCAGTAAACACAATAAATTTTACATTATAATTAAAATCAAAAATATATGTTTCAAATTTTATGAAATTATGAAAATTATGGATGAAACCAGTAATTTTAAGCTTGTAATGGTACAGAGTTATATTTATGTCCATCTATTCTTTGGAACGTAATTGTTTTAAGCATTAAACTCTTCTCATTTCAGATGAGAGAAGTTTATGCGAAACAAAAAAGTGGATTTGTATTTGTGAAAGAGACATATTCGATAAACCCTACAGTTCTTCTAGCTCAGAAGATGAATCGAATGATTAGTAAGTTTCACTTTTTTATTTTAATAAAGTGTCATGGTTATATAATTTAAACTTACACCGACTCTTTTAGCCATCAAACAACTACCTAGTAATGTATTTTACCAATACATATATTCAATGATATATATTTGCTATTAATTCATAAAATTTTATTTAAATACCCAGTAAATTCTCTCCAGTACCCAATTGGTATTCTGAAAAGGGCGGATATCAGAATATGTAATAATCAGAATATTCGAAAATAGCTACATTCATATAAAGATGGCCCTAAGTCATGTTGAGGATGGGGGTCTGGGAGTAACCTCCTTACGATAAAGAATTCCAGAGCTACGGCACAAACGACTCAAAAAAATGAAAGAAATATGCCCGGTGAAGCCATTGTTGGAGTGCGGGGGACTTTTTAATGAATAGTAAAAAAAGGCGCTTGATAATTGTATTTGTACGTTAAGCCGTGTTTAGTGGAAGGATCATCAATGCCAAGCTGTAGACGGCGCTCCTTTGCAGCTCAGCAAGTCGTCCCAAAAATGTACTCTCGGGATGCTGCCCAAAACCCAACACTGATAAGTCGGGATTACTTGAACCAAACTCCAAGGTAACAGTGATGCCACTGGATCTTCCTTCCGAACATTCATCTTAAACTTTGCCAGGAATCTTGGTTTAGTTTATAGGTCATCATAAAAATTCCAACTTTTCTATGGTTCACAAAACGTGTTGGGAGAATTCTTTTTTCTTCTCTGTTCGATAAACTATTGGACAAAAAAGGAAGACTTTCCAAAAGCTTCAAACGCCGAGGAAGATCTCGAGAAGATCATCGGACACACAAGTAGGTACGAGCTTAGTTGAATTAAACCATACCAATCTAAAGGTAGATCTGGAAAAAGCACAATTAAAAATGGAAGTCCTAGAACAACAGCTCCAACAAATGACCAATGCACAACAGCAATACCTCAGAAAAATGCTGTTAGACAGAAAAAAAAATTCAACTAAGCAAAGCCATCGATTATAGCCGCCCCTTCCAAGGCTGGCAGGGCTTTGCTTGTAGCTGACCCCCCCCCCCCCTCAAGTCCTAGGTCGTCTTGATACACTCTTAAATGGATTTGTGTCGCATTCTGTTGGAGCCAAGTAATTTTCCTTGTTTTATTTGTTTCGGTCAAGAACTGTTTAACTGTAACCGGCAGTATATGTACTGCGGTTTAGGTAAATTCAAGTGATAACTTTGTATATAAAAACCCTGTGTGATATCAATAAAGTCTTCTTCTGTTCTCTTCAAACTATGTTTCGCAGTTATGTTCAGTAGCTCTAACCTCCAACACATTCCTCGGAAGATGTGTATGCAATGTATTAAATCTCGTGTTTTCCAGCTTTGGAAAACAAGATGAGCTACCGAGCGAATCCAAAGCCAGAGACAACATCCGTGTGTTCTGCAGGGTGCGCCCCCTGATTGATGCGGAGAAGAAAGCAGGGAGCGAATGTATCGTCAAGTTCCCCTCAGAGATGGATTTATACGATGAATCGTAATATTACAATTAAAAATCGCTTAGAGTAATCACTTAACAAATCATTATTTAACTGTATATATCGCTTGTGCCCTTCAATTTAGAAAACTACTTAATGTTCAAGGATTAATAAGACTTCCTATATCACAATTTATTAAATTTTTAGTTGCTAACATGGGAACAAAAACTACCCGAAAAATAACCGCATTGGGCGACAATTATAATTGAATTTGTAATAGTTCATCTTAATTTGTTTGCTGATTTTAGCAATAATGCTATTTTTGTTTGGTTTCAGGGTATTCTAAGCTGCAAGGGACAATTCGAAAAGGAAGAAGGTGCGGCACTGCCAAATTTTTTCTCATTCCTGCCCAAGACATGAAGAATGTTCACATTGTTAACAATGCTTAGTTACGAGTGTATATAACAGCTTTTCATTTGTTTATTCCTTAGTCGTATTTTTTAAAAAAATCTGCTTGACGAGCATTATGTTTAACTAAACCTTATAAACAATTTAAATTATTCGGCTTTTCCGAGAACACACCAGTCATTTTCCATGAAGAATAGTTAGTAATATTATGAGTAATTATATTATCAGCACGGTATTAACGCAAATGATGTTAAGTAGTATAGTAAAAAAATATATTAGAAACCGTAATTTCGCTTTATGAATAAATTACTTGAAATTTATAAAATGTGTCCTTTTCCATATACTTTTATAAAAAGCTAAAATCTCACGGTAGCTAGATATGTTCTATTTTCTTTCTTATGGTTATTTTGAGTGTTTTACGTTCCTAACTATGTCCATATAAACTATTATAAACTTGTTATTGAAACGGAGTTAAAACAATTACTCATGATTAAGTACTGTCAAAATAAGCAAACCAAATTTATTAGAATTCATTCATGTTTTTTTTCAGGGGCTCATCATGAGCTGAAAGGTTGCATATGGCGTAAAGTTCCACATTAAAAGAATAGTATACGAAGTATAAGCGAGGAAAGAAGTCATAGTCTGTGGTGGAACTGTTAAATCTCTACAAATCATTGTGCTCTCTGGAATAGGCCTCAATGAGCACTTACGAAGCCTCAATGTACGTTTAAAAAAAAATGAAAACTTAATGTCATAGTTAAAAAAGTAAAAGGCCTTGCTTGACAGCGTTTTTTGTATTACACGAAAAAAAAGAAACTGGGATTATTAAATTTTTTTAATTATCTAACTAATTAAATGAGGTTATCAATTTAACGTTAAGAGCCAAGGATATAAAATGTAATGCTTACAAATTTATCAAAATGTGCCTGCCTATGCTGTCTGTTTTAAAGACATCATTCATTATTTCCTAACGGGGCTGCTTTTTTACAGTCTTAGTCTTTAACAGACTCAGCATTTTTCTGTGATACCATGTAGGCGGCTCTCGCTACCAATTTTGACGCTCAGAGATAACATTAAACCTTGGTTTTGGTTTTTTTTTTTGGTTTAGGTTTTTTGAATTAACGTCGCACTAGAGCTGCACGAGGGCTATTGGCGACGGGCGTCGTATTTTAGAACCACAGCCAGGTGACGAGCCAACACCTAAATAAGCACCCAACGCACCCAAGATCGTGTTGAAAATCATGCAATGAATTTCGAAGCCTCTCACACCACGGCATTGCTTTCGGGTCCAGTAACTAATCTGCTTAAAATTTAGAAATTCGCGAAGGAGGAAAAGGTAGACCACTTTTCCACTCTACAGTAAATGTGTATTTTGCATTAAAAAGTTAAAATTGTTGAAATAATTTTTTCATACATTCATTATGAATAGGTTCCTTTTAAACAATAAATTAAAAATCAAGGGAAACATGCTTTATTTAAAAATCGAAGCAAGAGCTCTATTGTTTACAACTGTATTTGCAAATCGGCTAACACTTTCTTTATAATTTAAGTTTATAAATTGAGAGAAATCATTTGAATTTAAAAAACATCACTCAATATTTCAAGAAGGGATAAACGTTTCTATAGATATGCAGCATTTGTAAATCCTTGGAGATGTAGCATTGCAGTAGATTGAAACATATTCTCGAATTTTTTTTAGTTAGCCCGGCCCAAATGCCATCGAACAAAGGTTTAAGCGCTAATTATGGCAACGGTTGCGTAACATTATGTTTATGAAAATTAAGTTGGTATGAGAAATTTGAGGCGTTTAATGATATGGAGATTAGGTACATAACATTGGGTTCTTGAAAATTAAAGCAACCCAAATGGGGTATGGCGACAAATTTTACGTTTGGCTTAAGGAAAACAACCATATTTTTCAATTTTATTTAACTTTATTAATTAGGTCCCTTGACAAGCTTTTCTGGAATCGAAGGAATGACATACATCAACTCTGAGTTTATTGACCCTTAACTTGACTGGCAAGACATCGAAATTCACTTGGCATCCGGGAAACCTGCAAGCAACTATAGACTAGTTTTAAAGAACTTTATAGGAATGACAGATCAGGTGCGTAAATAAGCAGATAAAATGTGTTTATAATTTTACCAGTTAAAAAAGATGAGGCAGTTGACATGACTTCATATGTATTATCCCATAAGTGGGCTTTATCTTCAAAATTCAGTGCCCTTCTTCAGTTTTGAGAGTATCTACAGAGTACTCCTGAATTTCGGTTAATATTTTTCAATACAACTTTAGAATCAGAGTTAGTACATAGTAACAATAATTAACGAGGGGATAAAACAGGGATATATTGTATTCTGACAACATTTTGAAAGCCTTTTAGTCCTGTTATCAGTTAATATTCTCAAATTCCGGGCATATATATTCTTATTCATTGATACCGCTTATCTTTACTTTTACAATCATTCTGTTGCGCATGCTCTCATAAATATTATACAAGACGCCGATAGGACAGGCACCACTTAGTTATACCTTCTACTATAAAAGAATAGTGTGTTCCATGTGTTCCAAGTGTTTTTTCCATGCAAATTAAGTGGATGAATTAGTTTGTTGACAATTCCGTATCTTCATGCAAAACACGCATCTTTCGATCACCCTCTTATCGACCCAAACCTCTTCCATAAAACCCTTAGACCTTAGACGTGCTGGTGGAAGGGGAGGACATACAAATATTTCATCGGGTAACACTATTAGTGAATATCCCTCGCAGGTCCACGCTGGAGTTTGGTGGTAGGGCCAAGAAGATCACCAACACTGTCAGGCGGAACGAGGAGTTGAGTGCAGACGTGTACAAGCAGACGCATCTTTTTCATAAAAAAAATTGACATAAAAGCAATTTTCTGATTATTATACAAAATCGGTACATACTTTCTCGAAGACTAATATTTAGGTATTACTGCCGACGGTCGCAAACTAATGGGGATATATTTCTTATTATTTCCAGGTATACCACGAAGTGTAAGCCCCATACACTGGCAAGAACACGTTTACACACTTCCCGAGTAACCTAAGACCCAAGAGTCGAGGGATCATCAGGTTGAGGTCCACCGGCCCTTTCGATCACCCTCTTATCGACCCAAACCTCTTCCATAATCTTTTAGACCTAGACGTGCTGGTGGAAGGGGAGAACATCCAAATATATTTTATAGGTTAACACTATTTCAGTTTTCAGTAGATACATTAAGTAATGGCTCTATTTAAGTAAACATTGTAGTGGCTACATGGTGAACTACATTCACCATGTTCATGATTTTGGTTGTTCCGGACTTATCAATCGACTTCGACCTCTTTAAATCTTGTCAAAAGAAGGCACTAAAACAGCAAGTTCTCCAAGGAGTATCTCACCACTGGTACGTGCCCGACAAGCCTGGAACCTACATTGACTCTGGCCTGAGTCGGCATGCTTTTCCTCCCTGTCACGTCTTCGGACTGGCCATACGAGACAGATTAAATTTATTAATGGAGAAAGGGTTTTCCCGACGTGCACCATCTGCAATGTAAATCAGGCTTCACCCGAACATCTTGATTGCATGGGCGTGTCAAAGAAGGAACTGTTCTCTGCCAACCCGCTACAAGTTCTGGACTTTCTTAATGTTTTCAACTTGTTTGATATTGTTTAATTGTTGTGTTCCTGTTTTGTGTGTCCATGGATTTGTGTATATACACTTGGGATAATAAAAAAAATGATTTTGGTAAAAGCATGGTGGAGGACAATAGGGCTAGATGGCTCTTAATTTACCTCAAAGGCGAAAGTAAGACAACTCGCTAAAACTACTAATTGTCGTGATTATGTATGTTTTAGCACAAGTGACACTAAGTCAATAAATGCGATTCTAAGTATTGAATGATTCCAAGGGAAATGAAGAAGGGATGTACTGTAAATTTTTATTATCAGAAATTATATTTTTATTGAATATGTCGGGAAACTTGTGTCCTCTCGTTAAAAAATTAATTTCTTCAACGGACTGGTTAGTAATATTAAATTTGCAAATATTATTATTATTATTGATGAAAAACAAATCACTACCAAGTGTTAAGCATTGTAAAATATGTTCAAAATGTGAATTTTAAAAACATGCATAATTAAAACTTAATTGTGGTTATTTTATAGATATTAGTGATTGACGCTAAACGTCGACAGTTTTTGCTGACCAATGTGTCCTTAAATTATTAAATACACTGCTCAAAACAATTAGGGGAGCACATGTTTTAAACCCTTTCGCTTCCAATGATTCCATTGGGAATCAGCTTGTGATTTTTTTCTGACTAAGTTAAATTCGCCACTTATGTATAGTTAGATACATTGTTAGATGGAAGAATAACATATTTTGAAGAATTTAATATTTTTTTTATATTAATGAAAATATGAAAAATATGGTAAAATAAATTTCATTTTTAAACAGTTTTAGAAAATAAATTGACCCTAAATTTTTCATGCTTGCATTTTTTAGATGTTTAAAAATATATATCAACTATTTTTAACAGAAAAAGTTTTGAAATAATTATTGTTATCATTTATTAAAAAGTTATTATTCCATTTCCCCCCTTTAAATTTAAGTATTAAAAACTTAAGATTTTTTCTCCTGTTTTTTACTATTTCATTTCGAATGCATAGTGAACCTATTTAACAAATTTTAGATTAATAGGATAAAAATTTAAAAGTTGGGAGTGAAGTTAAAGTTGGAATTAAAAAGTGCTCCCCTAATTGTTTTGAGCAGTGTACTTACTCAATGAAAGATGCACATCGGGCATAAAACGAATTGTATATTTTAATTATATAATATTTTTAAATAGGAATTTATTATAAGATAATAATAAGTAGCTGAAGTTATTCATAAATACTTCGTATAATTTGAGATCATTAAAAACACATATCATAGTTTCAAAATATGTATGGCATTAAATCTGGTACGAAATAATCTGTCAATATAAAAAAAAAGCTGGACCTGCCGAAGCCATCGCAAGAAGATTGTAAGAATTATTACCGGAAGTGACGAATCACTTACTTTAAAAGTCAATTACTGACTAAATAAATTAAACATTTCGCCGTGTGAATGATACCATTCGGCAATTTTTTATACGGTCAGTCTACAAATGAATTGAAAATTCAATTACTTCATCATCGTGTTTCAAGGAACACAATCTTCCAAAAAAATCGTAGCAATTAAGCGCTTTAGAGTGACTACACAATATTTAAATAAGAAATGATTAAGTTACCTTTTTTCCGTTTTTTCAAGGTCCTTTATCTAAGTGAGGGGTCACAAATACGAACGCTGCCTTACCCATTTGGAGGAGCTTTCGATCATCACTTACAACGTTGTGATGATGCGTCAATCGTCCACTGCACAGAATCGCATCACAAACAGTCAATAAATATGGTTCCTTCAGTTTCAAAACAAGAACTTAAGAAGTCGACAAAAGAAATTCTCACTTCAATAAAATCTATTGCAAGAAATTTTTATCTAGGTTAGGTTGAATTGTTGTCGCACTAGAGCTACACGAGGGCTATTGGAGACGGGAGTCGTATTTTTGAACCACAGTCCAGTGACGAGCCGACTTCTGAATAGGCAAACAATGCAACCGTTAAGGGCGACATCGTACGCAGCGTTTTGACTTTAATGGATACTTTACGTGCACTCCCTTACACGGGATATTAATCGCCTGACACGTTAGGCTGCACGGGCTTATTATAGGTCAGCAGTTATTTTGGCGATGACCGGATGGATGGATGTTTGGGTTTTATGGCGCAAGGGCATCTAAGGCCATACTGCACCAAACACTAGGTATATTTTTAAAACAAGTTAAAATTATCCATAAAAGTGACACATTATGGATACATTTAAGAACGATTTAACATCCAAAATCAAACACAAGGATTTTCAAATAAAAGGTTTGAATGGTTATTAAAAGCAGTTCTTAGCACTTAAAAACAGTGAAACATTTAAATCAAAGAATAGAAGCCAATATCAAATAAAAAGGAAAACAAGGCATGATATGGGGGACGTGATAAAATGTCATGAATAGATGGATACAGCATGTTAAAATGTTTAAGCCTGCTCAGAGTAAAAGCTGGACAGTCAACTAAAATATGGTGAACACTTAGTGGGACATCACACATGGCACAAATAGGCTGGTCTTCTGCCAGCAAACGATGCACATGTGTGAGTCTAGTATGCCCTATCAGGAGGCGTGCCAGCACTACCTCCTGCCTTCTGCTCAGTGATGGTAAAAATGGCCAGGTTATTGATTGTGATAGATTATGAAATTTATTTTCAGTTTCGAGGTCCCATTCCTTTTGCCATAATATTTTGATTGAATGTGCACAAGCCAATTTTGCATCGGGCAGTTTGAGGAGGGCGCCGCTGCTTTGAATAGGCGATGCCCGGACCCAAAACCGGGACCTTTCGCATGCTAGGCGAATGCCTAACGGACTGGGCTCCCCATCCCCCAGACGTTTTCTAGAAGTATTACTCTATCTACGAAAAATTTCGAACCAGATCAAGTAAGAACAAATTTAAACCTTTTATTGAAAGTCATATATTACCTCTAAGTGGAAAGTTTGAAGCATCTGCTAAATGGATGGGTAGTAAGATTTTTAATAAAATCCATCATTCCTATGAGCTGTCCAACTCTACCCATATAAATGTAGTTTTTTTTTTACATACTTCAGGAAATAACAATTCACTTACAACCGTTTCAAAAACTCGGAAGGTTCTTTGAAGCCATACTAAGAATGCACGCATGGAAATAGATACGAATAGTGCCGATGCTTCAGAGGTTAATCTTGTTTACAAAAGGTCCCGTATACAATCAGTCCATACAGTTTTAGTTAACAAATTAAGCTCTTGTTTTAAAAGAATCTATTGTACGTACATCGTTACAAGAAGTAGCATCTTCCATGTACCATTGATTTCAAACATATTACGTTAAAATTATAAAATCAGTAAGCCCGAGTTCTAACCCTTCATCGACGCACAAGTGCTTCCTAGAATCTGAGGGTTTGAAAAGTATGCCAAACGAATGTGCTGTAAAGAATTTGAAAAAATACATCACTTCTACGAATTTTCTAATTCAACCCATATAAACGTAGTGTCTTTTGCAGACATATTTGAAAAGATATCAAGAGACTTTCAGCCATTTTGGATACTTGGCAGGTACTTTTCCTCCAGACTGACGATGTTAGGTTAAGTTTGAATTATCGTCGCACTAGAGCTACACGAGGGCTATTGGCGACGGGCGTCGTATTCCAGACTGACGAGGAATACCCACGCAAGGAGAGAGAGAGAATGGATTACATATGTCTCAGAGCTTCTATTGAGGTATTTGGAACCTACGTTGATTAGGTTACGTTAGGTCATCGAACTGGAGCTACACGAGGGCTAGTGGAACCTGCGTTGAGAGATCTCTTTATCAGCGACCAGTATGTTCGCTGATAACGATAACACCCTATTTAGTAGAGTAATCTTGCTGGTTTTGCTCGAGATAAAAAACGACGAAGAAACAATGGTGGCGGGCGTCAAGCAAATTTTCTGGTCCTCCAAAGTCAAATTTTAGCTTTTGATGTACGACATGCTGATCAGACAATCTTTGATGACCCAGAAGGCACGGCACCATCATTCGTGTACCTCGAAGCAAGATAACACAAGCCAAAGCCTATTTTCATAGGGAAACTAAACTGCTCAAAAGTAAGCTTCTTACGGAACATCTACCATCACCTCTGTCAAAACTATCTGAAAACACAAAACTTTTATAGGACCATTGAAAGAATGGCACTCTTGAAGTCAGAGGGCAACGGGGCCGTTCTTCTCTACGACATCATGCGATTCATCAGGAAGCATTCGTCGCTTTGGAAGTCCGAGTCCGGTTCTCATGTCAGCTCGTTCACTATCACGGATAACAAAAAACGACATGAAACCGATTGAAATTGGCTTTGTAAAGTTCATTTCGACTATGTTGATCAAATGAAGACTCATGGCTAAAAATATTATTTGGAAGAAATTCATTGTTGACCCATACTCTTCTTGGTGGGAACGAAACTTATGCTGTTAGAAGTGGAAGTCGCCAAATCTCATTTTCTGTTAAAAGTTGAAATGTAGCTTCTCCAAGTAGAATCCAGCCGATTCCTTCGCAACTTTCATCTGAAAGAAGCAATCCAAATGTTGCTGCTCCGAAAGGATTGCGTTCAAATCCACCAACTAAAAATCAAAACGTTCCATTCATTCCTGTTCGAGTTCCACAGCTTCTAGGCTTTCAATGAGTAGAAATATTCCAAATAGAACTGTTTCGAATTCCGCAAGAAGCGGAAGTCTATCTGTAACTTTGCCTATATAAAGCGCAAAAGTATCCAACTTTTGGTATGAACTTTACCGTCAAACACTGCAAGGTTAATAAAAATCATATGTGATTGCCTTAATAGTAATTAATATCTGTTAATCATCAGACATTCAATAAAACTTTGAATCCTCATTTGATGGATTTGTGAATTATTATTATACCTTCTATATTTAATTCTTAAAATTGCCCTTCTTTAAATGCACTAGTATTTAAATCGTCATCTTGCTTATTCTTTTTAATTTAATCTCAAATACTTTAACGTTGTGTTTTTTTTTGTCATTGAACTTAGAAAGTAAATGTATTTAAAAAAAAATTCCAAATACACTTAACCTTTATTTAGTAATATCAGTACTTTGAACCATATGTAACTCAAATAAGTGTTTCAATTTCGTTGAATAATTTGCTTTCTCAAATTTTAATGTGTGAATTATTATTTTATGTGTATAAAAAACATTACTGTCAGTTGATGCGTCATACATTTTTATTTCTTGCACTTTCTGTATTTTTTTAAATGTCTTTATCAAAAGTATTTGTCATGTGCTCATTTGCTATCTTTTGGGAAGAACTTTCTTTCTGTGCACAAAGTGATTTCGTTTAAGTTTACTTTCATTGCTAACTAATGAAGTCATCATCTCATCATTCATTAAAAAATGAATTTTGAGATCGATTGTTTGGATTAATAGATAAATTGTAATTGTTAACAAGTACATCCTCAACAATTTTACTTCCAGCTCTACTTTTGTTTGTTATAAGTTTATGTTATTACTTCCAAAAAGTTGACAAACTCATTTGTTCACGGTTATTTTTGACTGCATCAACTTTTGATTTAATCAAAGTTGGACTACTCTTTGTGGATGAAATAATATCTTCAATATAAGTTGGAACCTTGTCTCCTTTACACACACACTTATAGAATATTGAAGAAGGCAACGGCAAATCTTCAAAAGTGTACAGCAATAGAATGAAAGAACTAGAAGAATCAGCTCTAGACACCATTGAAGCCACCCTTACAGAAACTCGGAAAGAAAAAATCGATCCGGCCTCCGTTGAACCTTCATGTCCACCATATACCTAGATGACCTTCACGAAGATAATGCAATTCTATTAGAACCATTAGAATTATTTTAGCTGACTCCTTAAGAAAGATTTTATTAAGTTTTGCACGAGAACTTTTTTTAAGTTTCTGATTTTTGTACTCCATTTTCAATAATTGCATTAGGATTTTCATAACTAGTTGTCTTCATTAATCTAGGTTTCTCGTTGTTTTCTAGCCATTGAAGAAATTCATTTCTACTGTCATTTGCAGTTATGCAAAAACCATTTACATTGGAAGTTTTCAAATGTTTGATATTTTTTGTGTGTCGTATAGTCCCTATTTTAAGTTGTACTGAATAGAATAACTTGTAGATTCCTTCACTATTGTCCCCTCTGATAGCAGTGCTTTGGTTGTAAAAAATTTATCATATATCAAGCGCACATTATCTTTATTTTGAGTTGTGGTATTTTGTTGTTTGTTTATACCGATTCTAGATCTTACTCGAACTGGAGCTGCAAATGTAGGTTGCTCCTTGAGCGAATTTTTTCTGTTTCTCAGATAGCTTAAACCTTAATTTAGGACTCGATTCTGCTTCAACTTCTGAACAGGATTTTCTTCTCTTTGTTTATTGGGATTTATTACCCCTTCAGTGTCAGGCTCATTTGAAGGAGTTCCTAGATTCGAGGAAAAAGGGAATTCATCAATAGTAATTATTTTTTGCCTTTTCTATTATATTAAGTAGATATTAATGATTATCTGATAAAAATTATGATCCGTTTACACCTGTAGCAATTATATTTGCAATGGGTTTATTTTTCTTGTTTAGAGTTGTAGAGAGCCAGCTTTCAGAATAAATGACAGTATAAGTATGAAACGTTTATTAACTGCAGAAACACAGTTTTCTTTTTACTGAAAACTCAGTTCTAGTAACCATATTACAGCTATGATATCAGTTAATGAGGAGATATGTTCCTAAAAGAAATATTCAACCAATGTGTACCAGACATTTTTGTTCTACTGCGTGAGTGCAGGATACAAGTGCAAGAAAGTTGTACAATCGAAACACTGAGTGTGTGTTTCTGATAATTAAATATATAGTACTTCTTTTCATCCCACAGACTTGCCATCGTAAGCTTAGAAAGCATATTGGGCATACATATGGGCCATACAAGATTGTTCCTTATAAGCTGTCATTGAATTTTGCTCTTTTGCAGTTTAACTTCATGAAATAGTATAATGTCTATACTAAAATAGTGACTTAATGATATTATTATTAATACTTATTCGACAAAAAAATTAATATGGGGTTATTATCTCGATAACAGATCTTCAAGATTGACCACTGCATGCTATATGACTAGATTTTAGCAAAGATCCAGTTTTTAGGATTTGGTAATTATACATCTATACATAGAAATAGTATGCGACCTGTATTACCATGACAATGAGACAATATTGGCAATAGTACTTCTATTCAGACCACTGATTTTTACCATCCCAGCTCAAGAAAAAAGAATATAGGGTAAGGTGGGGTAAGAGGGCCATTGGGACAAGTGGGCCACCCCTCCTGGCATTTCCCGAATTATGAACGTAAAAAAAATCTGTTACAATATTTTTACGTATTTATCCCACTAGATGCAGGAAACATTATGGCATCCTTTTCATTTAAGTATGTAACAAGGTACCATCCTTTTTGTGAAATTTTTTAAAATTGCATCTTTTCGTAATTCACGCCACCATACTATTTTTTTATTTATTTCCAAACGGTTCATGATACAAAACAAAATGTTGTATATTTTGAAAGTGTATAAAACATAGTATCTTTTTGTAGCGTCATGTACTTGTGATGTTGATAAGGTTAAAAGAAAATTGGGGTGGCCCAGTTGCCCCGCGTTTGGGGTAAGTGGGCCACCACAATGGCGGGGTAAGTGGGCCACGGGTGGCCCACTTGCCCCAACTCCTTAATATACCTAAAAAAAAAGTCATATTCACTATTCATAGTCCTATACATTGACATAGGCCAGTTTAAAATCTGCAGCCCTAACATTTTTTACACTACATGCAAAAATGACAAGATGAAAATTAACGTATTTTTTCTTGTAGTAAGCTTGCATGCCAGAAAAATCTGCTATGCTGGAACTATTAAAGATACATCATTAATTTTTTTTTTCAATCACTCAAGAAATCATGTAGATTATTCCACTTGCCTCACCATATCTCTACCAGTTATGTGTAAAAATATATTAGGGGGGTGGCCCACTTACCCCACCTTGCGGGGCAAGTGGGCCACTCGGATGACCAAAAAGAAAAACATTTTTTAAATTTATTTTTTGTCAATTTGTGTTAAGGTTGTCATGGGTACAGTAATAACATATGAGAGAATTGACCACAAAAAAAATATAGTTGTTAGGCCGATTATATCCAGTGGTATGAGGGTCTAAAGTCGAATTATGCCAAAAAGGTGGCCCACTTACCCCACCTTACCCTAGGTATTTTAAGAATAATAACGATTAACATTCATTGAATTTTGCCTTTCTTACATTTAATTATTTTTCTTTCTCTTTATATGACTGTCTATGCTAAAATAGTAAAAAAAAAATAGTATTTACAACAAAAATGAAAAGTGCTTATGGTATGAAAGAATACTTAGTGCTTCAGTTTGGACTGAGATGTGTCGTCTTATTAAAAAGTACAGCATTGAAAGCCGAAGCCATTGCCACACAAACACATGGCTAAAGCAATTAAATGGCTAAAAAAAAAAACCAGCACTATCTAGATTGGTAATTTTTGACTTGCAAGACAACTTGATATATCAATACTTGACGTATTTTTATCATTACATCGACTAGGAATAATATTGAAAAACTATCACAGTTAACCCCTTTTGGGAGGATTTCGATGATGGAATAAGAGCGCTTCGTGCCGACGCTTGTTTTTTATTCTTCGATTTTAGATTTGGCTCTAAACTTTTCTTAATTTTTCAAGATATTACATAACTATATTTCGTTAAAGATTTTGTTTGTACTATTAATGTTCCCTTATGAGTAAGCATAACCAGATAAATTACTCAATCTGAAATTGAGGAAAATTAATTTGCGAAAAATACCAGTGGCAGTTAGTTTTTTGTTGTTGAAAAGATGATGATTATAGCTGACAACATCGTCAGTAAATGCTTCATTCCTGAACAATTCTGCTTTAGTAACCAATCTGGATAACACTTCCTAAAAAGATGAATTGAATACCGATAATGAAAATGATAAAAATATGTGTTTAGTTTGAATCATCGTCGCACTAGAGCTACACGTGAGCTAATGGTGACGTGCGTCGTAATTCAGAACCACAGTCAAGTGACGAGCTGAATCGTGAGTAGGCACCCAACGCAACCGTTAAGGGTAACATCGTACGCAACGTTAGGAATTTAAAGGATACCTAACGTGCAATCTTTTACAGGGGGTATTATTCTTCGGACATTTTTGGCTGCACGGGCTGTTCATAGGTCAGCAGTTATTTTGGCGGTGCCCGGACACAAACCCGGGACCTTTCGCATGCTAGGCGGATGCATAAACGAATGATTTAATGTGATAAATTTCCGAACCTCAACGCTGAGAAACGGGAAATGTTCGAGTTTATAGCATGACCCATGTTCAAAAAATCCCAGCAACGTCCCTGTACTTCAAGCTGGATGCATTTGCAGTTGTCATAAAAAGTCGTCATGGCCTGGCAACACCTACTAACCTACAAGTTACTAACACTGCTGCAGCTGCCACTGGATTTGACGAGTCTATAAATTTGCCTGCCCCCACTAGCCCGAGGCGGGGTTATTGTCAGGTTAACCATGGATTCGATCGGGATAGACATTGTGAATCTTTTACGGACGTTTCAAAGAAGAGACTAAAAAATAATACAACAAAGCAACACAGGTAGTAAAGGAAAAAAACGGTGTCGAGAATTTGACGAGGAATACACAATCCATGGGAAGAGTCTCGATCTTCCTTGCTTCTAGTCTCAGCGTGTCGCCACAATACTATTCTAGGTAAACTTTGAGCAGCGGGGACAAAGGAAAACTATCACTAAAAATAGTTGGACCAAGCTCCTAAACCTAGATTCTATTAGATAAAACAGATGGAAATGCAAACAGACCCCTGAGACTAGGAAAAAAGGGACAGTCACCTGAGAGATTATAAGTGTCTGATGGGCGCTGGTGGGCTGCAGCAGAGGGATAGACCCCGGCAAGGAGACATATACGTCATCGTACCGTTAACTTCTGCAAAGCATAGCGAAACGGAGATCACCACGAAGATCGGCCTGTGAAGGACAGCAACATTGTGTCAGGCTTCCATGAGAAAATCGGACATTTGTAGGGGTATGATATAGTCTGTAACAGGGAAAGTAAAACCAGAATGCACAAACGCAAACGCTGTTTCGATTAATCCAAGGAAATTTCATTAACAAGGCATTAATAATTCTGCAAACTGGGGCAGATCTCACGCGTGACCAATCTTAAGCATGAAATTCATAAGTTCCTAGTCTCAAGCTGTAAGAACCCCGTGTGAAGAGTGAGCGATCAGTGTTTCGGGTCTGCACACTGACTTCGCAACAGATGTTGCACATGCGCATAGTTGCCCTCATAACACGGATCCAACGAAACAGCTCATCAACACGAGACCGTTACAGACTACCTGAACTTAGTAAAAATCCTGGTAGTTGGTTGGTTGGTAGACATATTTTCAGGTTTGTGTGCTTGGTCAGAGACCCGCTATAAACCTTAGTTAAGTAAGACAGACAACACACACACTCATAAGCGACAGATGCTGCCATCTATTGCGCACCACCTTTACAATTTAGAAATGTCCCTGAAGAAAAAGGAAAGAGTCTTCAGGGAATTGCAACCGTGGGAAACTGCGCAATAACCGCCCACAGGACTTTCGGACCTATCAGATTTAACGCGCACATACTCCGCATATAGTCGACAAACACAAACATCCATGACTTATCGGGATTCGAACCCGGACTCAGAATCTTCAAATTACAGCACAGTAAACATAATAATTTAAGTGTTCCTTAAACTTTTACTTGCTTTTTCAGTGTCCATATCTGATTTTAGTCATTGCCTGCAGTAATTTCTTTATATTTTCACTGATATATTTATTTCTGAACCATTCCTCACGATGAAAAGTTAAACTTACAAGGGCAAAGTGAGAGGACGGGAGTTGTCACTCAATTTTGGTTGTTACTGTTAATGTCGGTGACTCTAAAATCTGGAATCACTAAAATATAGTCACCTCAACATCCCAAATTATTTTAAACACGAAGAACCTAATTTCTACACTCAATAAAAAGGGTCAACGCGGAAGAACACAAAATTCAAAAATATGGATTCGATCTTTTTGAGCTCCATGGGAGAATTTTTCTTATATGCATAAAGACTAAAGTTGTCTTTCTTTTTTCTAAAAACGTTATGAAAGAAAGAGGTGGACCCCTCTCGGAGTAGAAGTCAGACATCCACCCTTTCACAGGGGTACTCAAAAGCCTTGTGCCAACGGAATACCTCGACCCTCTTGCCTTCCAGGCTACGACCTCCCTAGGCACACAGCAACAATATCTTCTTATTGAATTAGGTCGATGGGATAAAATAAAGTTTTAAATATTTTGTTGACCATATTTAATGTGCAAGAAATACTCACTGACTGAGTATTTTCCTTTTGTCAAAAAGTATCACAAGCATAAAATTATGAAAAAGTGTATCTCTAAATGTATTGACTTATTAAGTAGTAGTAATTGAAAGTCGTGTCGTGCCGTGTAACAACCACTAGGTTTACTATGTGCTTCTGTCCGTAGTTCCCCTAATTGTCTACTAATGATTATCTGCCGTATGAATTTGTTTTTATTTCACACCAATCTAGCAATTCGACTAATTATTAATGGTATTTTCAAATATCTGACAAACAAAAAGCCTAAGTATTCATTTTCATGAAAGAAAACAACAGAAATATAATTTTGTTTCATTACTTTTTGAAGGAGACAAAAATTAGCTTTTTGACAAACGAAATATCGAAAATAACCCACATAATTTGTTGCGAAATTTTTAATCCAACAGAGACCGACGACTGAAGCTCTCAAATCTCTACTTTCGCATGGCCAAGCGAAAAACCCCACGACTAAGAACACGTTTTATTATCTTTCTCCAGTTACTTGAAGCTAGGAAAGAGGGGTGTCTGGGCCATATCAGAATACGCAGGATTTAAATCTCCATATCCACTAGTATGTTTGATTGACTAGTCATTCATGATGTTCAGCTATGGGTGGTTGGATTTGGGAAAGGTTGGGGCTTAGTGAGTTGTGAGGAGGTCAATAAGCCCCACCTATTGAAAGCCGTCTTTGCTTAGCTTGTTGTGTGGTTTTAGTTTCGAGATCACTAATGACCCCTCTTAAAAGAGTTACGTGCTTTCTGGTTCAAGTTGTTTGCCTTGACGGGCACGAAATTTTTCGCTCGTTCAGGATAGTGCCACCCTTGTTCCGCCAAACATTTGTTCGTGGTTTGAAAACACTACGACCACGTTTAATTTTACAGAGCTGTTTAGAAATTGCTAAGAAAAGTAAAGCTGGATGGTAAAATCTGAGTTAGCATCATGCAAATGAAACGCTGTAAATCCTCAAAACTTAAATTGCTTATTTTTTGCCTGAAATCCACATAATTATAAGTTGCATGTAAAAAAGAGGAAACAACAAACCTTAATAACTTGACAGCAATTTTAGGTTAGGTTTGTTTTGAATTATCGTCGCACTAGAGCTACACGAGGGCTATTGGCGACGGGCGTCGTATTTTAGAACCACAGTCAAGTGACGAGCCAGCACCTGAATAGGCACCCAAAGAAACCGTTAAGGGCGACATCGTACGCAGCGTTAGGACTTTGAAGGATATTTGACGTGCACTCCCTTACACGGAATATTATTCGTCGGACACAATCGTTTTATCATTACTGTCAGTTGATGTGTCATTTATATTAAATTGTTGCTCTTTATGTATTTCCCCCCTTTTCTGTATCGAATGTATGGGTCATGTGTTCATTTGTTCTCTTTTGGGAAGAACTTTCCTTCTATGCTCAAAATGATTTCGGTTCAAGTTTACTTTCATTGTTAACTAATGAATGTTGAGATTGAGTGTTTGGATAAATAGCTAAATTGTAATTGTTAACAAGTAGATCCTCATCAATTTTACTTCCAAACATACTTTTTTTTATTAGTTTATGCTTTAACCTCCATAGAGTTGACAAACTTTTGTTAGGAATTATTTTTTACGCCATCAATTTTTAATTTAGTGGTGGACTACTCTGTGGATGAAATAATATACTCAATACAAGTTGGAACCTTGTCACCATTACACACACTTTTAGAATTATTGGGGATGGATTTTGGGTTTTATGGCGCAAGGGCATACAAGGCCATACTGTGCCTAGAATTATTTGTTACAGATTTATTTTAGGAAGATTTTACTTTCTTAAAGTAAAGAAAAGTAACTTTCTTAAAGTAAAGAATGACTTATGACTTTCTTGGTGGGGGGGGGGGGCAAGATCGCCAAGCACTGCGACTTTAAGTCTATTGTACTAAGCCCCAGAAGTGACACAAGCACAAGAGACACACAAAGAAAGAGACGACACAAACACATAGACAAATAACAACATTTATTGACAGTCAAAAATATCCATGCCTGACCGGGATTCGAACCCGACCCCAGCAGCTCCAAACTCTAGAATCCTAACGAGTGTGCCACCGGGGCGGCTAAAGTAAAGAAAGTTTTGCAAAGTGAACTTCTTGAAAGTTTTGAACTTCTTTTAAGTTACTGGATTTTTGTACTTCATTTTCAAGAAGTGCATAGGATGTTCTTCACCAGTTGTCTTAGAGTGAGAGCCCAGGGCCCCCAGACCTAAGTCATTTTGGCAAGGATGAAATGTACGTGATTAGGTTCGGTTTTCATTTACTTTTAGTGTATGCATACCCGTTAGAGTGGACCGACGGCCAATTTACAGGTATCGGGTGCAAAAAGTAGGTAAAATATAAGTTAACCTAAGTCATTTCGGAAAGGCTGATTTTTACATATGTTTTAGAAAATAATGTTAAATGTTCGTAATAATTTTCCCAGACACTTTCCGTGGGCCGATATTTCTCCCAGACGCATTAAACGTCTTCATCAAGCTCAGACTTTGTCAATCACATCTAGCGGCGTGAGATGACGCTACAACCGTTCTCGGACATCAAGGAAGGGAAGTTAAGCAAAAAAGAACTACAGTGGTGGAAATTGATTTATGAACTGGCAGTTTTTTAACAGTATTTCTTTATTTAATGCGTTTTTATCGATTTAAATTTCATACACTATACAGGCTTTGCATTATAAATTATACCCGCAAATAAAATTTTATATAATTTCGTAAACAATTTATTTTGCTGATATTTTAGTTTTAGCATAGGGAAATTGATTTATGAAATTTTACATTCAATCTCAATTAATAATTGCTAAAACTATTTTTTGTCGTTATTTCTTCGTTGATTTGTATTTTCATAGACAGCACGAAACTTTGGGTCAAGTTTTGGTCAAGCAATTTCCAGTTTTTAATGATAAAGTCCTTCTATTCCATAACTGATACACACTCCATCGACACCATGCTCCATTTGAGTAAATTATTCATACCAATTGATCTCAGACATTATTCTTTGGGTTTAAGTCATGGCTATTGACAGGATGATCTAAATGAACAACATTTTGTACATTAAACCATTCTTCCATTTCGTTTTAAATGTGGATACTTGCATTATCATGCATAAAAATATAATCAAAAGTATAGTTTTGCCCCGCAAAAAGGAACCAAAGAATTTTTTTAGAACTAATCTGCAATAAAGTGATGTTTGTCAGCCCTTCAGAAACAAAACCTTATTCCTTCAAACATAAGATATCGTTGCCCAAACCATCAAACTTCCACCACTAACATTTCTGCCGAAGACAGATCTTGGTTATTTTCGAAGATCCTTTCAATAACAGTTTAAACCATCACGTCCATCCAAATTGAACTTTTTTTCATCAGCAAATTTCACTTTTTTCCCATTTCTCTCAATGCACCCCCACCCAATCCATTTTCATGTAGTTATGACCATATTTTAATAGCCTGTTCTTATGGTGAAGAGTCAGCTTTGGAGCAGCCTTCATTTTGGAACATTTCAAGTTCGACGACGATATCAATATTTGTCCTACTCTTCTGGGAGTTACAGGAAGTGATAGTTCATAACAAATTCGTCCTGTAATGCATAAATGCTGCCACAAATGGTAACTTTTTGGGATGCAAGTCCAATAATCGTGATTTTGTGCCTCGTCCTACGAGGGTTACACCTTTTTTATTGATGGTTTTTGCCGTAGTCAGAATGATTCTTCAAATATTTATGAATTATATTTATTGATCGTTTAATTAATATGCTGATTTTTCTTATAGATTTGTTACAATATTATATAAGGGTAATTTTTTACCTTTTTGGCTTCAGGCAGTCCCGCAAGCTTTCCTATTTAGTAAAATGGGAATAAAACAAATAAATTTCAACAAAGTTGGCCTTAATCTTATTTATAAGCATTGATAGTAAGCTCCCCTGAAGTTCAAATGAAGAACTAGTTAAAATATTTGGTACCTGGGTTCAAAACAAATATGAGTTCATAAATCAATTTCCACCATTTGACATGCTAAAAAACTAAAAATAGATATATTTTTATTTAATGTCATTTTTTAAAAAAAATTATGTGTGAAAATCCTTTATTATACTCTGAATATACAACACACAAAATTCGAATAGTGAGCACTTAATACAAAGCGATATATGGTGAAAAGAGTGTTAGTTCATAAATCAATTTCCACCACTGTATGTGTCTAATGGAGATATGGTTGGTTGATTGACATATATATTCCGGTTTGTGTGCTTGATTTTTGGAGATGTGAAAATGTAGTAAGCTAGGCAGCTATGACAACTTGTTTATTAATCTATTTTCGATTTTTTTTTCAATTAAATCGTTACGATATTCTTTTACCGGAATATAGGTCAATCAACCAACCATATATCCAATAGACACATAGTTCTTTTCTGCTTAACTTCCTCTCCTAGATGTCCGAGAGCGGTTGTAGCGCCATCTCACGCCGCTAGATGTGATTGAAAAAGTCTGAGCTTGATGAAGACGTTTAAAGCGTCTGGGAGAAATATCGGCCCACGGAAAGTGTCTGGGAAATTTATTATGCACTTTTAACATTATTTTCTAAAACATATGTAAAAATCAGCCTTTCCAAAATGACTTAGGTTAACTTATATTTTGCCTACTTTTTGTACCCGATACCTCTAAATTGGCCGTCGGTCCACTCGTACGGGTTTGCATACACTAAAAGTAAATGAAAACCGAACCTAATCACGTACATTTCATCCTTGCCAAAATGACTTAGGTCTGGGGGCCCTGGGCTCTCGGTCTATATCCATTAATATAGGTTTCTCGTTGTTTTCTAGCGAATTAAGAAAATCATTTCTACTTTCATTTGCAGTTATGTTAAAACCATTTACATTGGAAGTTTTCAAATGATTGCTATTTTCTGTGTGTTGTATTATCACTCTTTTGAAGTCGTGCAGAATAGAATAACTTGCACATTCCTTCACTATTGTTTCATTTTATAGCAGTGTCTAAACATTACTTAGCCATTTTTTTCATACTCGCACAACTTTGTGTAATTTAAGCATTGAATATACATGGTCTAGACGTTACTTAATCTTTTTTTCTGACTAATTTTAATTCGTTCGATAGCTATATTTGTTTTTCTTGCACGCGTACCATTGCAATTAGGTTTTTTTGCTACTTGTTTTTAATTGTGTTCTTATAATTAGTTGGAGGATGCGGATAAACCACGGAGTGAAACCTCGATGTTATTTGAGGAAGAGCCATTGGGTGATATTATTAAGGAATCATGGCCATATGATGATGAGGTATTTATAATTTATTATTGTTACAGAAAAGTGATTTCATCGTTTTCAGATGATTTAGAAGTGAAATAGTTTTATCTCTTATTTTATTTATATACTAATATAAATTTTCTCAAAATCGTGGGTTCCTTGTCAGGAAACATCAGTTTCTGAAATCTTTCGGAAGCTTCTTTTTATAAGTGAAAACAATTTTCTCAAGGAATTGATAACAGACCCTTTTGTTGCAGTTCAGAGCTCTTAATATTACACCATTGGGTTAAATTTGCCTTAACAAACTGGTGCACGAGGTGATTTATTAACTTCAGTAATGATGGCCCTAAGTTTAGTGTAGAAATAGAGATTGTATCTGACAAGTTAGTTAGAATTTTATTTCAGAAAAGGCAACTATGCTATTATACAGAATTTTATCTACAACCATTTACAATAGGAAGAGTTTAATAGCTTTTCTCACAAATGTATTACAAACTAGATACTAAAGGTCCGTATATTGTTATATACTAAACAATAATTTAATAAAAATATGACAAGAACTACCATGATGTTTCCTTTCCCCACCTTCAACGGTCTTTACTTTCTTCCATGCTGGTTGTCTTGAAGTCTCTTCTCTCTGGATTGCAGAAGACTTTCTATCTGGGGATTTGTCTCTATAGAACGCGAGTGTCTTCCTATCGTCATTTTTACGGGAACTATACTCACTGTCTGGAGAGTTGTCTCTACAGTGGCTTGATAACGAGGAAGTGCTTCTACGGGAGCTGTACACATTTTTCTTACTTTTTCGATGATGCCTGTCCTAGTTACTTGGTTTTTGGAATCTGTATGATTGTTTTGATCTATGCCGATAGTCAGGAGATCCTCTGTCATTTCTGTTACGATTGCCAGAGAAATGGTGCATTCTTTCTTCGGCTTCAGCAATCATAGCATCTAGCGTGGCTAGAGACTGACAACATTTAGTGTAATTAATAGTTTTATAATTGAAGTATATTTGTGTACGGGTAACGCATGTAATGATGGGTCTAACAATCTATCCAGCTGATATTTAAAAGAGAGCTAACACAAACAATCAGTCCTAACATAAAAGTAGTTCTGAAAACAGAAACCTTACTTCTAAACAACAGAGTTTAATAGTTTTACTTACAATATAAAGTCCTTTTATTATAATTAAAACTTAAATTTTTTAGTAATAATTAAGATTTATCCCTTTCCGACCGAGCTATCATGATCGTGGGGGTATAAAAGAGAATGTTCAAGCTCTTCAAAAATATTGATACCGAAGCAGCCGACTTGTACGTTATTTGTATAAAAAATGACTTGGTTTTGGTAGCATTGATGCTGCTTAAGGCATTTTTTTTCGATAAAACTCCAAATTTAGTCTCACAATTTAAAATCAGCGCCATCTGCCTGTCTTAAAGGGATATCGGGGCTCAAATGACAAAACTTGTGCTTTTATAGTTCTCACAATGTTGGTCCCACCAAATTTTCCAAGTTTTCTGTCAATTTCATAGTGATAAAGAATTCTCCACTCATTGTTCTCCTGAATAAGTCCGATTATTTTCCTTAATAATTTCCTTTCAAATATTGGCAACTTTTCTTCCACTGTTTTATTGAGGGTCCATTATTTACTTCCATATAGGACAGTATCTTATGAAAGTTTTATAGATGCTCAACTTGGTGTTTACAGAAATAAACTTAGACTTAAATTGGCTGAAATAACCGAACACTGCAGCCTTGAAAAATTAAAGGAGCAAGAAATAGAGAGCAAAACTTCACCCCCCTTATTTTCACAGGAGCGAGAGGGAAGTGGTAGTAATCAAAAGCATTACCTTTCGGTCAGTCCTTCTTTTGAATCCAAATTCTTCTCTGGACGAAGTAACGGGTCTTTGCTGACCGCTACTATCGATTTTCGTCAACATTACTCGATGAGTCTCCCGAGGATTATTGTGGACTGTTTCTTCATCCCGGGTTGGCTTAACGTCGCCCCAAAAGTGCACCTCTCATGCGTTTCGCGGCCAGTTGGTTGAAGCTCTTGTTTGAAGTATCTTCTTTGTGTGAAGAGGAAGGCATTTAGGGGCTTTCTGGTGAGGGAGAATTTTCTGAAGCTATAAGGTGTAAATTTAGTTTAGTTTGAATTAACGTCGCACCACACTCTTTGCCAACCTAAGTTGGGTAAATAGAAATATGCAATGGAGAAGATCCTTCGGTGCATGTAAAGAGTTCCATAAATTATTTGTGAATCCATCCAGAAAACATGTTTCAAACATTTATCTTGTTTAAGGTCTAGCATATTAGAATACTATTTGAGAACAATTTACAATTTTAGTAGAATGAAAAGCGTATTTTGGTTAAATTGTACTAAGAACATTTTGTATGTAAATACAAGATATAAGAAAAGCATAAGCAATGCTCAATGATGGCAAAATCTGTGAGTTTGCATTTTGCAAATGAAGTGCCATAAATCCTCATAACTTGGCCATGTGGATTTCAGGCAAAAAAAAAATAAACAATTTATAAGTTGCATGTAAAAAAGAGGAAACAACATACCTTAATAACTTTACAGCAATTATAGATTTGATATATTATATATAAGTATATGCATATAGAAATGAATACATTAATTTAATGAAATTATAAATAATTTTCGACACATAAACACTAAATGCATGCCAAAATATTTGTAAATAGTGCAAGATGTAGGCAAGAGTTGAGTTGTAGACAAATTGAAAGTTTTGTCTGGTTTATTTTTTTAAAGAGCATACTATTGAAGAGTCTAAAAAGGCTTAATTTAATTCTCCCAAAAAAATAAAAAAAAATAAAGTATTTGCTGAAAATCACTACCCATGCTGTATGGAGAGGGATTGAATGTAGGGGAAAGAGTTTCTTCTTTTAGGACAGAATTGCCAGTTAATGGTCCTATTTCAGTAAGTAACCTTATTTTATTTAAAAGAAATGTCGTTAGTATTCATTCGTAAGAGCCTTCTAAAAAGATGCAAGATTTTTTACACGAATTAAAGACCTGCGATGTTTTGATGAGGAAAGTGATGAAGTTACACGTGGGTACAGAAATTGCAGAAGGGCCTTGTGGTCTTGAGGAAATTGGAATTTTTGAACGTTTTTTAGACGTCATTTTTAAGTAGCAAAGAAATACAAAATATACTTTATTTATTCATTCATTTTTTTCCTTACTATTAAGTAAATATATATAGATGCTTCGGGAACCCAGAATTTCAAAAATTTTTTGAGTAATTTTTTTACAGGTATCCTGCAAGGGGTCGGAAAGACCACGAAAGGTGTACCTATGGCTGCACAAAGAACACTACGCTTTAAATAGAACTCCAAAAGGTTTTTATGGCAGTGATTTTTATTGCGAGGAATGCATTGCACTCTTTTAGCGTTTGATTGGGCATATAAGCGATGCTATGTGTGCCGATCATCGAATTGTCCCAAGAAGTCACCCGTAAGATGAAAAGATTGTGATTGTTTGTGTCAATCTGAAGCATGCTATGCATAGCATAGTATGCAAATTCTGATTTTTTTAAATTCTCTATATAAGCGTGTACTGCTTATGTACCGGCAGTCTCGATAACTTAAGTCCAAGCTCAGCACTGTGCCCTAAGCGCAGTTTAGGATGGATGGATAGATGTTCGAGTTTTATGGCACGAGGGCATCTAAGGCCATGCTGCGCCAAGCACTATGCTATTTGAAAATATTAAAAATGGAACATAGTACACAACATTTAAAAACAAAGATATAAATCACAATAGGTTTTTCTAATAGAAGGTTAAAAGGATAAAGCGCAGTTCAGTTTCTTTTATTTATTTCTTTTAATAAATTATACATTTGTTCCCGTTCATAACTAGCCTTATTTCAAAAGTTCAAAACCTTCAGCTAAAATAACCTTCTGGTCCAGAGTTATGTAGACTACTGTTTAGAAGCCCATCAGTAAATCTACAACTTATTTATCCAAAAAAATCTTATTTATCCTGGCAACTTATTTTATATTGGTAATATTTTTTTGTGTGTAATTACGTGTGTTTCCTTGCTTCAGGTCTATCAGTGTCGAAAATGTTGTAAACGCATTGAAAGAAGAGAGTGCCCTAGAGAAAATCATCTATGTGTGACGAAATTAAATGCCGCGGTTGCAAACAATATATAAATGGGGACCATCTATGCTTCATAGAAAAGAAAGAAAAAGAATCCTAACAACCGTCTTCTCTTTTTCGATCTAGAGACAGATCAAAATAGTGGAGAGCATAAAGTAAGCTTTGCCGTTGCACAGTATGCGGACGGATGGCAAAAAGTGTACGAGGGTGCGACTGCTCTTCACGACTTGTGTCACTTCCTTTTCAATTCAGGTCACAAACGTTTCACCTGCACAGCTCACAACTTAAAGGGATTTGACGGTCAATTTATATCGGGCTGAATATGGATACCAGCCTGAAGGCATTCCCCAGGGCAGTTAACTAATGTGTATTGAGGTGACGGCTCTCTCCCCCCCCCACATGAGGTTAGTCGACTCGTTCAACTTTTTACCAATGGCATTATCGAAACTCCCCAATACCTTTGGCAAACAAGAAATGGCTAAAGACCACTTTCCTCATTTGTTCAACATCGATGCTAACCACGACTACGTGGGGGTATTACAAGCCCCTGAATTCTACAGCCCGGATACAATGTATGCCTCTGAAAGGGACAAATTTTATAAGTGGTATGATGACAGGTTTTTTTAGGTTTGTAGTTTTTTTTTAGGCATGTAACTATTGCTTCCGCCTGCATGGCTTCTTTCAGTTAGGTTATGTTTGAATTATCGTCGAACTAGAGTTACACGAGGGCGATTGGCGACGGGCATCGTCAGCCAACACCTGAATAGACACCCAACGCAACCGTTAAGGGCGACATCGTAAGCAGCGTTAGGACTTTGAAGGATATTTGACGTGCACTCCCTTACACGGGGTATTATTCGTCGGACACTTTTGGCTGCACGGGCCGTTTATAGGTCGGCAGCTATTTTTAGATGCCCGGACCCGAACCTGGGACCTTCCGCATGCTAAGCGAGTGCTTAACCGACTTGGCTCCCCAGCCCCTATGGCTTCTTTCAGAGCTCACCATATACCACAAACAAAAATCGCCATAATGCCACTGCATAGGTATATTAACAATACAACTAGAAGTGCACATTCAGATATTGACTTGTTCCTCAAGATTACCAATTAAGTCCCAAAAAATTACTTTACTTCAACACCTGCCCGAGTTCAGAAATGGACCTCCATTTTGAAAATTTCATGCATAACTAGACATAAACATATAGTGGCATTTCCAGAAATAATTTTTTTCTGGTAGGGGTATGTGGGCTATGATCTATATGATCTATTCATTACCTATTTAATTCAAATAACTATGCATTCAATTAAGTAAATACTTATTATACATTAGATCCATTGGAATTATGTTGATTTAGTGTAAGAAAAGTTCCATCTGAGTTATACCGAGAGCACTCCTTCCTCTAGTGAAGCTTTAGTAATCATGACGGTGGCAGCGCACTTGCCCAAAACGAAAGGACCGACTAAATGCTTTCCCCCCTCAGCAGGGGGCCGGGGTGACCGTTGGCTACTTTTAGGACAGCAATTTTTCACCATGTAGCCAAGACCAAATCTCATGGCATTGAATTGTTTGAAATTTGCGCTTAGCCCCTTTCTCACAGATGGTTGTGCCGTAGGAATTTTTGGGAAGGTTTGTCCTCGCGGGGGGTTAGGAATTGAGATTGACATCCCTGACAACTGCAAAATAATTAGGACGTGGCTGAAGGATTTTTTGGTGCCTATTTTGTCATCGTTGTAGGATTACTTAGATTTTTTTAAACATATTCATGTAGTTACTAATGCTAATTTCGAAAAAAGAATATTGTATACAATATTATTAATAACTGAACTGTGTACCAAATTGTTTATTGTCTCTTTAATAGGAAAGCAGTATACAAGAATCCATTTTTTTTAATTGTATAAAAAGATGGGTAGTTTTAATTTGCATCCCTTAGTTTATTAATGTATAATTTTATAAGAGCGTACCTACGTACACCTACGTAAAATGGATAACCAACAAAGAATTTTAAATCAATAAAAACTAAATTCAGTATTTCCAAACCATAATTCAAATGGAAGTCAAATATTTTTTTACAGAATTTTTTGGTACAGTAAACAGCACCTGCCATTCATGCGTTTTATAAAATGAATCAACGTAAACACTGATTGGGAGTTCTTGCAATAACAATTTAAAAAACAAACAGTTTTTTTAATAGTTCTATAACTTTTAGTTTTTAAAATTTGTTTAAGTTTTGGTTAGCTGAATATGACAGGAAAATTAAGCAACATTAAATTTTAGAATATGGCAGTTAAATAGCCGTATAAATCATAAATAATAGAAGAATTAACCACCCAAAACTTTGGAAATTTTCTTTTTACGATTTTGTAGTCGTAAATGTAGGTGAAAATGAACAACGTAACGAAGTAGTTTAGCTTAATTTTTTTTACACAAAAAACAAATTTGTAAAAAAACTTTCTAAACGAAATTAAAGAACATCTCAATTTCAAAACATACTAAATCTACATCTACAAACAAAGTTTTTACTGACTGGATCGCACATCATCAAACATTCGAAATAACTTTAGTTGCAGACTCGGGACTACTCAAATTAAGGAGCTTATTCCTATGTACCGAAGGCGTCATTTAAGAAGAGATTCTTCTAATTTCTAGCCTAAACGGTAAATGAATGCAAAAAGTGAACTGATTTCTCCATAGGTATAGCATTGTTCATTGTTGTAAGCATGAGATTTATACTTTTCATTCCCAATTTGAATACAAATTTCAGCGCGAGTGAAAATTAAGTATAAACAAGAAAAGTAACCAAATCAAGGGGCCCGGATGGCCGAGTGGTGAGCATCGCAGGCCAGCAGTCGGCATGCTGTAACGGGTGCGGGTTCGATTCCCGCCTTCACTCTGGGTGTACTTCCTTTCTTTGTGACAGTAAAACGCTTTCTGTGTCTGTCTTATTTGACGAGGGCTTATAAGCGGGTCTCTGATTGAGCACATAAGCCGAAATATAGATGTTAACTACCCTACCCTAACCAAATCAACTGTCACAAGCGAAACTATTTAAAAAATTATTATTTAAAGAAAATTTTTATCAGTTTTAAATGAAGTCATAATATGCAGAACATTCAAAGAATGTGATTCTTTGAATGTTCATGTTCTGTATACTAAGAAAGCGGTGTACAGTGTTCATTTTTTGCATAAAAAGCTGGTTAGTTTAGGTCTATTTTTCTTTCTTATCAATGTGCAATTTATAAAGGCGTCAACTGTGACATGTACTTTAGCTATTTTTGTTTTTACGAAAGCATTTGAAAATAAGAGACTATTTGAAGGATAGATTGTTTGCATGTTGTAGCCAACGATCGATAATGTAGGTAGGGTAGGTACATATATAGTCCAGCCTGTGTGCATGATCAAAGACCCGCTTATAAGCCTTCGTCAAGTAAGACAGACACAGAAAGAGTTTTTACTGTCACAGAGAAAGGAAGTACACCCAGGGCGAAGGCAGGAATCGAACCCGCACCCGTTACAGCGCACAGACTGCTGGCCTGCGATCCGGGTCCCCTCGATAATGTATACTGGAGAGTTTGTGCAATGTTAAGAATACACTATGTCAGATATCTGGAGACAATTATTTGGGCTCTTTCTTCAACTTCGCCACTGATGTTTTTGTCTCCTCTTAACTTTACCTATAAGCATAAATGCCTCTTACAAGTCATTAGTTGTAAAACAATGGACGATAAATATAAATAAATAAAAAAAATTATACACATTTGGGATTAAGTTTAAAAGGACATGCAAATAACGTTATATTTTATATACTGCATTCGGTAAGCCGTTTTCCTGGAGTCAGATCATGAGAAAATATTTAGAATAAGGTATTTCACATAATTATTTTTTTAAATGCAAATAAATTTAACAAGGTATAAAAAATGTTATTTGAATTTGTGGAAGAAAATTCATGAAAATGGGAAATTTCGCCCTTTAAAAGTTTAAATTAAAACTAAATGCTGTCATCTTGCTGCTTCCCCTCCCCCCCTCAAATCATTTGTGGTAGCGGATCTAGGGAACAATTACTGTTACAAAACTAATTGTTTTTATGTTAGAATTTCAGTGAGTATTAGAGTTATATTTTAGGTCTTTTAAAACTTCTTGTCGAATTTATTATTCGCAAGCCGCATATTTTAATGCCCATTGTTCAAAACCATTTTAAGCTGGGGAGCCCAGTCGGTTATGCACTCGCCTAGCATGGGAGGGGTCCCTGGTTCGGGTGTTGTCCGGCATACCTAATAATTTATATTTAATTTTATTTATATAATGTTAAACAAAACTGGAATTGAATGAATAATCACGATTTCTTTTTTAAATAAACTTTTTACATTAAAAACTTTATTATCTTGATTATCTTTTTCATTTTGCTTAAAAAAACGATTAGTGGTACGCAGGTAACAAAATGCGCTGGAAGAGGAGTGAGAATTAAAAAAGGTTAAAAATTTGACGATTTTTTTAAATTTTGACCAATTATACAAAAGTTGTTTTTAGTTATTTTGGCTGCAAAGTGATTATTATTTTTACTGCTTATGTAAAAATAGGTGAATAGACTAATATGTAAAATAAACCTACCACGCGCCACCTACACAATTTAGACATGTCCCTGAAGGGGAGGGAAATAGTCTCCAGAAAACACTGTTCCAACATTTACAATCGAACAATAAACTTGTTTTAAAATTAAAGATTGAAAGACAAACTTTTTTTAATGACATCATAATGTATTTTATCGCAATATGATTCTTTGATGGTTCATTATTCAAGTTAGTTTTTTTTAGTTTATATTTGTTTTTTTTATAAAGATATTTGAAAACCTTACCATCGATAGTTTGCTACAAAATTTTAAATAACAGAGCTCGAAAAAATCTAAGTTAAAATAATGATACATTTCGTTTACATTTTAGAGATAGCAATTTTGCATGAATTTGCTTCGAACGTAAATAAATTTAACAAAATATGAAGAATATTCATTGAATTTGTGAAAGAAAATTAATGAAAATTAAAAGCTAAATGGCCGCTTCTAAAATTTTAACAATAATAATTTCTATGAGTGTTAAAGTAATTGGAAAGTAGGTTGTTGTGTCAGTTCTTTTAGAAGTTCTTGCTTTCATTGTTATTTAAACTTAACTTAAACTTAAAATAAGCTCAAAAACAATTTTATTCGAATAAAACACGTTTACTTTTGGAAATTACCCAATAATCATTGATTATACCCTGCAAATATGTTTACTTATCGAAAAACTCGTGCAAGAACAACCAAATTAAGTACTCTTATAAATTGCAGATTTTATATTGAAGCATATTCTTTTAAATAACTTTTTCTTAAAAACGTATTTGTGCTAATCCAGCAAATTTCAATTGCAATTTGAAAAAACTAAATCAAAACGTTCGAAAAATGGGAAGCTTTAGTCACAATGGCCTTCTAAGCCATATTGAAAGTAACTAACACATTAGCGTTGATAAGAATGTCTGGTAGAGAAGAATACTGAATAACCCCCCGCTGAAACGGGCGACAAACAAGTTTCAGCTTACTGGCAAGATCTTGGAATACGCGCACTTCATTATTAACTCGACTCCCCCTCGATCTGCTTGTAGAGTAGGGGGGCGTATAAGGACAATTAGCTTTTATTACGCTATCAACCCTCAAAGTCTCAACTGGTGAGAGAAACATGCCAAAACTACAACCCCTGAAAATGGTCAAAGAGGGGAAGAAATAGTATGGCAGCCATATTTTGGGCAAGTGTCGTGTAATCTTTATGACACCCTTACCGAGCATCAAATTATACAAGGTTGCATATGCTAATGGCTATGCGTAAAACATTAATGTGCACGTAGGAAAAGATAAACTTTCGAAAACGGGTAAAGATTCAAATGTGTGCCATAATGTAGAAAAATAAATGATTAAATGCTTAAGTGATAGTGGACATAAACTTTTTACGGGCAACTACTCTACTCCTCACCTAACTTGTTTCTTTAATTATCGGAAAAAGACAAGGTGAATTGTGTCGGCACGATAAAAATTAAAAGAAAAAAATTGTTATGAAAGACCTCGTCGCCAAAAAGATGAAAAAGGATGATCCAAATGTGAAATGTGGTATGGGAATGATTGCAATGTACTGGCTTGACAAAAGGGAGGTTTTAATGATAAGCAACCTGCACCACCCCAAAAAGCAAAACACCGGATCCGATAAAAACGAAAAACCTGAAGCTGTAAAAACATACAATGAGTATATGGGGTACGTTGATTTAAGCGAAAGGATGGCATGTAGCTACACTTTTTATCGTCTTTCAGTAAAATGGACAAAAACTATTTTTTCACTTTTCAAATACGATTATATTGAATGCCTACATCTTATAAAGGGTACAACTGAAAAGTTAAAGTAAAAATACCTTAACCCACAAATACTTTCGCAAAGAGCTTAACCGAAGTATGATAAGTTTGGAGACTAGTGGTACCGTCAGTGTGAAAAGGGTTTCGCTGCAAAGTCAACGGATTTCAGCCTCCCCCAGAGCAAAATGCTGAAAGGCTAGCACCATTGGAGAGCCTCTCTTTGCCAATTTCGATGTGCAAAAGGACAATCCGCTTCGATGCTACAGATGTTCAACTCGATCTCAGAGTATATTTTAATTACAAAGCCAAACAAGTTTTTAAATTAAATATTTATCATACAGTTTAAATTTCTAATCAAAATCATCTTTATTTAATGATGTTTTCCAAAACTTGTCTAAATTAAGTAAAATGCAGCTGTCTAATACATTTTTGTTACCCAATCAAAGTTTGTTACCAAACCACATCCTTCAGAACTGTGTTCTAATGCTGGTAAACTTATCTATCGACATGACCACCTTGTCAATTCCCTCCGATTGCACTTAGGGTATAAATCATTTGCTGTACATAAAGTGTCAGTGATTGATACTTAATGAAGGAGGAAGTACGATCTGGTGGCGATAAAAACAACACGGCTATTGTCATTTATTCCCATGTAGTGGGGGATTCTGTTCACCTTCATCGGGCTGATAGGGACAAATTACTACGGGGGAGAACAGGGAGAGCCAGGATTGTCTGGAAGTTATACTGCTCTAAAATTAACAATGAACAGCTTCTGAAGCTGAAAGTCTAAAAATTCTTAAAACAAAAAACTTGGAATTAAATATGAAACTCTTCAAACCAAATTTTATTGGGCATTTAATTTAAATATCGAGCTCCAAAAATCTCGTTTGGAAACGAAAAAACCCAAACCATTACCACTATCATAATCTTCCAATCGAGCTTCCTACGATAGCCCCCCATTTGGAATCTATGCTTCCATCAGCATGATCAATTCCGAATGTGTCTTTAGTCTGCAATGAGACATTCGATGATATCGAAAACAAGAGAGAAGTAAGTTCGGAACTCGCCGGCCCGTCGGCGCAATCGCTAGTGTGCTAGCCTTTGGAGCTGCTGGGCTCGAGATCTAATCCCGGTAAAGGCATGGATGTTTGTGCTTGTCAATAAATTTTGCTATTTGTCTATGTGTTTGTGTCGTCATTCCTTGTGTGTCTCTTGTGACTGTCTCTTCTGGCAAGCTGGGTAATGGGCTAAAAAGACTACACTCTCCTTCTAGAGGGCGCAATCACTGTCATTTGTCAAGTTCGGAACTCTACCTCTTTATTTTTGTATTCAGTTTGTAGTAAATTTCACACATAAACAAAAAAACTACTATTTCTTAACAATTTATAATTTACATTTATTTTTGAATTTCAAAAAGAGAATTTAATAACTTGTTTTTAACATTTAATATTTTAAACAAGATGATTATGATAAGACTATCTTTTGATTTCTATTTAGATTTTTTTTGTCTTGGTTGTAAAAAAATGAACTGAATGTAGGTAATAACAACCCATTTCGAATTTGGTTTTGAACAACAAACATGTTTAATAACAACCGAAGTTTTTTTTCTCGAATTGCGACTAAAACTTCATTGTTTATTTTGTAAATATCTCTCTTCGTATAGAAAAGAAAATGATACCATTAATAAGACCTAATACTTCAAATTAAAACTTCTCTCAATTATTTTTATATTATAAATTTCCAGATTTGGGGTACATAATATATTTATTATTTGATCTGTCCAATAAGTGTTATCAATCTGCACATTTTTCGTTATTTATCATTATATTATTTTAACACTAAAAGAATACAAGCAGCTGTGTTATCATAAAAAGAAAAGCTACTATGCATCTATCCAAAATCAGTTGGTCAACTGTAATGACTCTGCATCCTTCTGGAAAACTATAAACAAATTTAGAAAAAAACCTGTCATAACACCTAAAATATCTCCTCAAAATTGGTTTGATTACTACTCAGATATTTTTTCTAACAAACAAACCAACGCAGTCGCCATAATTGACAAAGTTACCATTTACACTATCCCAAATTCTGGCCCGATACTCGATGCAGATATTACATGTGACGAGCTAAAATTTGTATTAGATAATTTAAAAAACGGAAAATCACCCGGTGTGGATGGATTGAGACCAGATATAATTAATGAAATTGCAGGAAACATGAAAAATGTGTGCTCAATAAAGCTACTTGAACTTTCACTTATCACACAGCAAAAAAGTTTTAAATATAGTTTTAATAAGTTTTTGGCCACTTCTCTGAATAACATATTAGAGATTTATGTAGATTGTTTCAGATAAGCATATAACGCTAGGTTTATTTGTGTCAATTTAGACCTCACAGTTTCTGTCTCACTAGACCCCCACAGTACTATTTTTTATAAATATCCAACACAGAACCAAGTGTATTCACCACAGTATTTGACACATAATATCTTAATCTTTGAATGTCTTCTATTTAAAACTAAAGTTAAATTTGTCAAAAGTTTTTATTTGACACTTTAAAAGTGAAAAAAAGTTATCTTCTTTAACTTTGGATTCTCCAAAATAACAAATCATCTCTACGCTTCAACACATGCTTTTAATGGCTAACATTTGACTTTTAAAATGTGAATTCTAACTGCTACAAGGTTGTAGTGTATAAATATTTGTAAAAAGTATATTTTTCTCCACTTTTTGTCCCCCTACTTATAAACATATTAAAGAAATATTATTGTGATTATTTGATAATTAAAGCACACAAGGCTTTTTTTAAGCAAGATAACATCAAAGATTTAAATACATGTACATAAAATTGATCTTCGTTAAAATGTGATCAAACTAGCGATAGATAGCCAATACCTGGTTACCCGAGAAAACTTGTCCTCTGTTGTGAGCAACTAAGTAGCCTTTCATGCCTTTGTGGTTGAGGCGTCTTTGGAGATACTAACGTCCGAAGAATATTCTAAAGATAGCTGTCAAGATTAGTCTGGAAGATACGTTGGGATTGGAGTAGATAAAACGCTCTCCAAATTTTAAACCTTGGCATAAATCTCTTGAGCTTTGTATGAATGGCTTTTTGGATATCTTTCAATGGTCGGAAATATCAGGAAATTCTGCAACCATGTTTTACCCACACACTTGCTTTCTTGTTATCTTTGGTGTGGGCACAATAACTGGGTAGCCATTGGAAAATTTTCTAAGGTATTTTGGTTTTTTTCTAAGGACATTTGGATGGATGGATGTTTGGGTTTTATGGCGCAAGGGCATCTAAGGTATACATTTGAGCTTAAATAGTTTTTGTTTCACCTCCTCTCCTTGTGCCTAATTCCAAATCTGAAGAGAATGGCTGACTGTGTATCGACAAGAAAAAGCAGCATGTAGTAGACAAATGAGATGCTGCTTGTCTGATAAGTGTATGAATTCTTTGAAAATTAGAAAGAAAAATTTATTTCATATACAGTCGAACCCCGCTATAGCGATCCCGGGATATAACGATCCCCCGGTTTTAGCGATCCTTTCACATGATCCCAACCAAAACCCTATACCATTAATGCATTCTGAAACGCTTATAACGATCATCGAAAGTAGGAGAATCGGGTATAGCGATCCCGAATTTTCAAAAATTTCTCATTATCGGTACCAATTTTTTTCCCAGTGACATTCATTTCCCCTTGATCCTAAGCAAACCGACCAACCATACATACGCACCTTTTTTTTCTCCGTAATACGCTAGCATAGATACAATTCACGTCTTTTGTCCCTTTGTCAAACCGCCCTCATAAGAAGGTAAAGGGGAGTGGTAGCCCCTTTATTGGGGCATCTATGTCTGAAGTCGCTATTCAACAAATGTTTCTGGATAACTGGACAAAGTACACATGCTAGACCACTTTCATACTTCTGCTCTATTGCCAAAAGAATAGCTTATTCTACGAAAAGGAAGGGGGGAGATATTTATGGGAAGGTGTGGTTCAACTTGTTCTGGACAAGCGACGTAGTCACGTGGTGTCCTTAGCATTTTTGGCTTCAATTGACTGAATTCTGTGTCAAGCAATAACGAAATCACCATGGCTAGTACAGGCAAGCGAAAAGCTTTTTCTATCGAAGACAAAATTAAATTTATTCGAAAATTAGAAAGCGGGGAGAGCCAATCTTCAATTTGCAAAGAATTTTCACTCAAAAAATCAACTGTAGCAACGATTTGGAAGAATCGCGATTCTATTAACTCAGCATACGAGAAGAATAGAAATGGATCTAAAAAATTACGGAAAGCTGAACGAGAAAACGTGGATGATGCTCTGTTTAAGTGGTTTACCATGCAGAGAAATAGGAATTTACCCATAACGGGGGCCATTCTCCAAGCTAAGGCCAAAGAATTTGCTGAACTTTTTGATGAAAAAGGCTTTGTGTGTTCAAATGGATGGTTGGACAGGTTTAAAAAGCGTAACAATATCAACTGCGGCAAAATTGTGGGTGAAGCCGCTGGTGTCTGCACTTCTGACGTTACCTACTGGATGGAAAATGTCTGGCCTGACATCATCCGCAATTATGAAGAGAAGGATATATTCAACGCGGATGAAGCAGGTTTGTTTTATAAGATGACACCAAACCAAACCTTGAAGCTGAAAGGAGAAAAATGTGTTGGTGGGAAACTGTCCAAAGTAAGAATTACAGTTCTTGTGTGTGCAAATATGAATGGCTCGGATAAACGAAAATTGACAGTGATTGGAAAATCCCAAAAGCCAAGATGCTTCAAGAATGCAAAAAAACTCCCTGTAGTTTACAAGGCCAACAAAAAGGCTTGGATGACATCGGAACTCTTCCAGGAATTCCTTCGACAATGGGATAAAGAACTGTCGCAAAAGAAACGGAAAATTGTGTTGTTGATAGACAATTGTACTGCCCACATTGAGCCCAAGAACATTCAATGGATTAAGTTAGTCTTTCTTCTTCCAAATACGACGTCCGTTTTGCAACCGATGGACCAGGGAGTGATCCGGAGTCTAAAATGCATCTACCGGAAGCAGCTTATCTTGCGCATTTTAGAATGTTACGACAATAACACTGATTGAAACATTTCCCTCTTTGATGCAATTGTTTTACTAGAGAAATCTTGGAGGATGGTAACCGACTCTACCATCAGAAATTGCTTCCGTCGAGCAGGCCTTGAGAAAACACCACATGAAGGAGATGAAAGCGACGATGATGATGACAATCTGCCCCTCTCCAAATGGCTGGATAAACACGGAGTGAATGCCTTTTCCGAAAGCGAGATTGAACACTTCGAATGCTGCGATGACGAAGTTGCGACATCCGGTGAAATAAGTGAAGAAGATATCGTAACGATCTATCAAAGAACAGAGCAACTCCATTATTGTAGATCCTTCTTCGGACATCGAAGAACAAGAAGATGATGTAACTCCAGGTCCTTCAATTGCTGACGCAAAGGCAGCTGTTAACGTTTTAAACAACTTTTTTGCTACAGAAAATATAGATAAATGTGTATTGGATTCATTTGAAATCGTGGATAAGAAAATTGCAGAAATGTATTTAAAATCAAAATCTTTCCAACCTAAGATTACGTCCTATTTTCGGAATAATTGATAAATAAATTTATAAGAAAGTTGAATTTTTAATGTTTTTGAGTGAATGTCTAAAATGTTATTTTTAATTCTAATATGCCTTTATTATATTAAGCTAATTAAATTATTATAATTGATGGAAATTTCATGATATGTGATTGCTTAGGTAAAAAAAAACGTAACATGCTTGTAAATTATAAATTTTTTCAAATTTATATGTAGCGATCCCTCGGTTATAACGATTCCCTGAGTAAGTCCGTTGAGTGTTCGCAATCACGGGGTTCGACTGTAAATGGCAATACACTTTCTTCTTATTTTTTTTAAAGTTAAATATTTTCTTTTTAGAAGCAAGTCCAAGAAGTCAATAATGCATTAAACTCGTCGAATGAGAAATTGAAAGTAATGAACCAAAAAAATATAGAAATGAACTATCAATTGATGTTGTAGGCTTCCAAAGTTCACAGTCTAGAGTTTTGTATTGAAAAAGAAAAACATACTAGTTCCTTAATGGAAGAGAACTTAAGGAACAAGTTCCTAGAATCCGAGAAATTCATCAAGATTTTGAAAAGGCTGACCATGAGGTAAACTTCATAATTTTTATTTATACCTGTATTTTTTAAAAATATCATCGAAATGATTATTATTTTATTTAGGAATTCTGGCTGGAGGAGAGCCTCCTAGAAAAAGTATTGTTTCGAGTGAAAGCTGGACAACCAGGTGACAGTGTTTTCGTAAATAACCTCACATCAGCTGTATTCAGAGATGAAATTTAATGATGATCTGGAAAACAGTTACAAAGAAAGAATGAAGGCCCTAGAGGATTCTGCTACAAGCACCATAAAACAACTTAAAGAAGACCATAAAGAAAAAGTGACCTTTTACGAAATGTTAAACGAAATGAAAATTCGAATAGTCCAGATCTTCGACGAAGAACCCCCCATCCCGAAGACCCGTGTTTGACAGTGTAATTAAAGGAGTTACAGAACGTGAGGAACACAGACAACTACGGTTCGTGCTATAAATGGACTATGTTGAAAAAATTAAAGACTCGTGGCTAAAAATCTTATTTGTCAGAAATTCCTTTCTGACCCAGACACTTCTAGGTGGAAGCGAAACATGTGCTGTCCCAAGTGGAAATCGACAAAGCTCTGTTTCAAGTAGAAATTTATACATTTCTACTACTACATCGCAACTGTCATCTGAAAGAAGCAATCCAAATGCTGCTGTTCCGAGTGGATTACGTTCAAATCCACCATCTAGAAATCAAAACGTTCCATGTTTTCCTGCTCGAGTTCCACAGCAAAATTCTTCAAGGCTTCCACAATAGAAATATTCCAAATCGAACAGTTTCGAATTCCGAAAGACGCGGAAATCCATCAGTAGCTTTTCCTATGAAAAACGCAAAAGTATTCAACTATTAGTATGAACGTTAGCGTCAAGCACTGCAAGGTTCATTAAAATAGTATTTATTAGTATTAAGGGAAACATATGTTAATCATCAGACATTCAATAAACCTTTGAATCATCATTTCATGGATTTGTGAATTATTAATTAAACCTGCTACATTAAATTCTTAAAATCGCCTTTCTTTAAATGCACTGGTATTTAAATCATCATCTTGCTTATTCTTTTTAATTTAATCTCAAATACTTTAACGTTATGATGTGTTTTTTTGTCATTGAACTTAGAGAGTGAATAGAGTTTAAAAAAAAAATCCAAATACACTTAAGCTTTATTAAGTAATATTATTACTTTGAATCATATTTAACTCAAAGTGTTTCAATTTCGTTGAATAATTTGCTCTTTCTTAAATTTTAATGTGTTGGAGTTAATCTTTTATGAGTAAAAAAGAACATTACTGCTAGTTGATGTGTCATTATTTTTTTTAAATCTTGCACTTTATGTATTTCCCCCCCTTTTCTTTGTATCAAAAGTATGGGTCATGTGTTCATTTGCTATCTTTTGTTAAGAAATTTCTTTCTGTGCATAAAGTGATTTCGGTTTAAGTTTACTTTCATTGTTAACTAATGAACTCATTATCTCTTTATTCATTAACTAGTGAATGTTGAGATCGATTGTTTGGCTTAATAGCTAAACTCTAATTGTTAACAAGTACCCCCCCTCCCATCCTGAACAATTTTACTTCCAGGCATACTTTTGTTTTTTTATACTTTTATGTTATTACCTCCAAATAGTTGACAAACGTTTTTGTTCAGAGGGTTTTTTTTTACTACATCAACTTTTGATTTATTTAAAAGGTAGGGCACTCGTTGTGGACTGAATATCTTTAATACAGGTTGGAGCCTTGTCTATTTTACACACACTTATAGAATTATTTGGGATGGATGTTTGGATTATGGAGGGTGGTGTATTTGTGAGAGAAAGACATTCGATAAGCCCTACACATCTTCTAGCTCAGAAGATGAATCAAGTGATTATTAAATTAAAAAAAAGTGAAACTTACTAAAGTGTCATGGTTTAATAACTTAAACTGACTCTTTTAGCCATTAAACAGCTACCTAGTATAGTATTTTAGCACTATAATTTTTCAGTAATACTTTTGTGACTTATTCATAAACTTAATTTAAATTAATAACCAGTTAATATGTTTCCTCAGATGTATGCAAGAACCATTTAAGTGCTAATATGGGTTCTTGCATAAAATGTGTTTCTTCTTATATTTTTTGTATTTTAAAAATGTATTCAATATTGATAAATTACTAACCTCATTGTTTTTATTATTTCATCAATATCTGAGCTGAATATGTGATAAGAAGGACGACTAACCACAAATAAAGTAAAAAGGGCTTTTGTTACACATTTTGCTTTCTTAACATATATTTTAAGCGCTGTATTTAACTACATATTTGTATCATGTTAGATCAATGATAAAAACCCGTGATAATACCAAAGACTGCAATAAAAAACAAAGGTAAATTACACTATTTTTTAGGGAAGAGGTGCAAATACGGCATCCCAGCTCTTAATTAGATTGCAAGAAGCAATCTATAAACATTTTACCAGAAATATTTTTGAAAACAGTCTTCATGTTGTATAATTATCTTTATTAATATAATAGTTTTTATCTTATTCAGCGTTCTACAATTTCAAAATATGTTATACATTCTTCACTATGTGTTTTCGTGACATCTCAAACAGAAACAAGTAGAGCTAGTATGACATGTACACATTTGTTCCATTGGTGCATGGAAGAGGACAATTTAAAATGTTCACATTGGCATCACCTGCATATTTCCAACTTACCCGAACTGTTTTCCAAACTGGATTGGCAGGTTAAGAAATATTTGACTAATATGAATATTATTTTTAAATACCCATTTGCACTTGCTGCTCAATAAATATATTTTTTAATTCCAATGACTTAAGTTTTCAATCAATTTATTTTGAAATAGTTAACTTTAAAAAATACTTTCAAACAGCACTTTTAGTAGTGGTGATGTTTAAATAATTACTTTATATCGAACTTCATTAAAAATTATTAATAATCTATATAGTTTAAAATGTGCGAGTCTACCAGTTAAACTAATAACTTGAAATTACAAATACTTTCAATTCATAAACATTTAGTTTAACCCTTTCAGTCCCAAAAATTTACTACACTACAGAAACTCCTGATATTCACAAAATAAGCTTATTTTAGGTCAAATATACGAGTTCCAAAATAAAAAAAATCATTTTATTTTTTATATGGTTTTTGAAACAATGCCAAAATTTTTTAACTGTGGAAAACAACAAAAAATAAAAATATATTTATTACCTAAAAACACTTCGAGTTATATATTTTAAGGTATCTGACCATATTATTAAAAAAAATTTAGTAATTATTTTAACTGAAATAGTTTAAATTGTGTTTTAAATATGTGGAACTGAAGTGAACTTATCAAAAACCAGGAGAAACGCTTGTTGACTATTTTCTGAATAAAAAAAAATAGTGGTTCTGACTTCTAATGAGATTAATGTAAAATATTGTCTGATAGAACAAAGTGTGAAGAATCGAATGATGTGTGTTTGGATGTCATAACGGGACATAAACATTTTGAAAAAAATATTGAAAGTGATGATGCCAAATGGCATCACTGGGACTGAAAGGGTTAATGCGAACTTTTTCGCAAAACAGAAAATGTGTAGAACTCTTCACTTCTATTGCTTTATTACCATAATGTTTCCGATGACATTTTCAAGTTTGTAACGTTAATTGAAGCATTTATCTTCTATTGTCTTGCTAAGTATAGTTGCAATGACTGGAGTTTCTAAGGAATTAGTCTGGTTTGACAATATTTTGCAAGAGTGTTTTTTCAAAAATATACTGAATTATCCTGTGTCAAAACCAATTTTGTATGTCGAAAATCAGGCAGCAATTAATTTTGTAAAATCCCCAATAGAAAACTCTAAATCTTATCATATTGATGTTAAGTTGTTTATTAGAGAACTTGTATTTATAGATTTTTTCCAAGTTTTGTTCGTTAGGAGTAAAGATAATTTGGCTGATGTGTTTACGAAGCCAATGACCAAATTAGAACTTAACTCATTTAAAGAGAATTTGTTTGATTTACAAGAAATTTAAAGTGGAGAAAGAAATCTGATGTGACAAGGACTGTTTCAATGATCGACCAGCCGGCAATAAATGGAACAAGAGGCAACGCATGGTGACGAATAAAAATAATGGATCCCAACTTCCTGACAATGCTTTCTTCAGAATATGACTTTTGCAAGGACAAGTAAACTGTTTCTCTTGTTGAACTTTTAGGTGGACATCGTCCATCCATGGAATAAGACTTTTGTGCTTGGAGTTTGAGATTCCGTCGACTGTTGTGCATCAGAAGATATCCAAGTTTTTTTTTTTAAACTTGTACGTTGTAATTTATAATTAGTATGTGAGGTTAAGCATTTGGAAAGTATGAAAGTTGACGATGAATAAATGTAATTATTGGATTCATCTGGACGTAATTTTTGTCGAGGGAAAATTGGGTTTATGTAACTTGTAGCCTGTCACTTTCTCAATCATGAAACAAGCCGACTTTTTCTATTTTTCAAGAATTTCGGTTGTTAGTTGTTAAAATGGTTCGTATTAACTAGAAATTCTTGCGATGTTATGTTCGTTTACTAATTAGATTGCTTAAAAGTTTCCAACTTTTACTAATTAAATTGTTCAAATGTTTTTCAAGTTTTTCTTCACCAGTGCGTTGAGGAGGGGCATTGTTACTCAGGTCAACACACTGGTGAAGCGGAAAGTGTTTACTTTTCAAGTGAACAAACAGTCAAGTTGAGTTGTATCATTGTTATGATCAGCTCATGATATTATTAAATAATTTGCTATATTGATATTTAATTCCAGGAAAATTAATACGATCTATTTTTAATCGAGATAACTTATTAAATATTAAATTTAACGTTTTTTATAATTTATTTTCCGATCAAATTTATTGATAGTTTTTCCATGTAAGGTTAAATTGAACTGAAGTGAGGGGAGTTTGGAAAGTTCTAGAAGGAGGAAGCGGGTTATATAAACCGATTTTTTCTTTCCACGTTTTCTCTCTCTAAACTTCGCATAAAACTTTTACTGTTCATTTATGTAACTTTTGTGAATCTTCTAAATGTGAAAACAGCCTAAGCACAGCTCGCTGGTCGAGCATTCCCGTTTAAAGAATGTTAAGTATTCTTTGGTTGTTTTTGATGATGTATATGGAGCTTTTTATAATGAATTAAGTCTTGGCTAGTCAATTTAAATGTAGTACAGTATAATGTGATATTTTTCCTATTTGCTAAGTTTACTTTGTTTGTTTAGATTTTGTCTGGAATTGCTTAGCTGTTTACAAAATGATAGAGTAAACTTTTACACAGTATTTTTCTGTGTTTTGTGTACCTTTGACCACAGCACACTCTACGTCGATACCCTTCGGGATTTAACAACAATTCACTTCGGATATGTGTAAGACTGTTTTGATCAACACAAATAAGTACGAGAGTCATGTGCAAAAGACTCAAAATTCTAAATGGAAGCCAGCAGCTGCCTTTGAGGAAATTTGGGCAATCATCTCCATAATATTTGTGATGGGGACTACTAAGCTGCCATGTTCGAAACAGTACTGGTCAAGTAATCCAATTTTGGGAAACGAGATGGGGAAGCGAACAGCCGGGGAAGAGGGAGGGGAACGAGAACGGGGCCGATTTTTTCAAATACTTCGACGTCTCCACCTTCCAGACAGGGAAAAGGTTTGGTTTGGTTTGAATTATCGTCGCACTAGAGCTACACGAGGGCTATTGGCGACGGGCGTCGTATTTTAGAACCACAGTCAGGTGACGAGCCAACACCTGAATATGCACCCAACGCAACCGTTAAGGGCGACATCGTACGCAGCGTTAGGACTTTGAAGGATATTTAACGTGCCCTCCCTTACACGGGGTATTATTCGTCGGACATTTTTTGGCTGCACGGGCCGTTTATAGGTCGGCAGCTATTTTGGCGATGCCAGGACCCGAACCTGGGGCCTTCCGCATGCTAAGCGAGTGCTTAACCAACTGGGCTCCCCAGCCCCTTGGTTTGGTTTGAATTATCGTCGCACTGGAGCTACACGAGGGCTATTGGCGACGGGCGTCGTATTTCAGAACCACAGTCAGGTGACGAGCCACACCTGAATAGGCACCCAACGCAACCATTAAGGGCGAAATCGTGCGCAGCGTTAGGACTTTGAAGGATATTTAACGTGCACTCCCTTACACGGGACACGGAAAGGAAAACACTTCCAAAGATGACGGATACAACATTCTGCAAAAACTTAATCCGTTTATGATAGACGTAAAAAGTAATTGCCGCAAATACTTCAATCCCTAAAGAACTTGTCAGTTGAGGAACCGTAATCAAGTACAAAGGCAGATTAGGCATTGTTAAATACATGCCTAGAAAGCGGGCAAAGCGGGGCATCAAAGTGTGGATGCTCTGCGATTCAGCCACGGGATATGTTTACAATTTCGAAGTGTATTGTGGAAAAAGTGACAACATTCCCAGAACAGAATCCAATGGATTAGGACTTTGTAAAGTACTTGTGTAGCAATTTGAAAGAAAATGGCCATTTATTCTTTAATCGCTTCTTTAACAGTGTCCTTTGATGAGGGATCTCCTCAACGTAGGACAATATTTCAGGGGGACCATGCAAAGTAACCGTAAATATTTACCCGAAAACTTAACAAAAATCAAATTTCGAACAGCAGGAGAAAGCGAAGTGCTTTCAATGTATTGAAACGCCGAATTTACTTTGCACTGCATGGAAGGACAAAATTTTTTTTTCTTAACAACCTCCAGTAAAAATGGATGGATGTTTGAGTTTTATGGCACAAGGGCATCTAAGGCAATACTGCGCCAACCAGTAAAAATGTATCAACTACAACTACACGAAGAATCCCAGCCAAAAAATTCTGCAAAATTGCTTCAAAAAAATTTCGATCTTGCAGTTATCTTTAAGAAATCTGCAGTTTTTTTGAAGCAAAAGAAAATTGAAGTATATCGAATGGGGATTATGCAGTTTTTCTGTAGCAATTGTGCAGCAAATCTAAAGTCATTTTTAATGCTTCAGAAAAACTGCAGTTATTTTGAAGCAATAGAAAAGTAAAGCCTGACTATGGATATATCTGCGGTTTCTATGCAGCAATTCTACAGCCATTCTGAAGTCATTTAGTCACTAATTGCTTCACAAAAAAAAACTTTAAAAAAACTTCAAAAAAACTTAAAAAAAACTTCACAAAAAAACTTTAAAAAAACTTCACAAATTCTGAAGGGATTTGAAACACTTAGTCTGCATAATTGCTTCAAGAAAACTGTAGCTATTTTGAAGCAATATAAATGTAAAAATTGACCACATGTGTATCTGAAGTTTTTTTGCAGCAATTCTACAGTCATTCTAAAGTCATTTTGGCACTTAAAAAAAAACTAGTTATTTTGAAGCAACAGACGAGCGAGAATATTTTCTAACTAAAATATAGTTTGCTCATATATTAACAGAACCAACTTCATAACAACCTTCTGTAGCACAGTCGTTAGAGCATTCGACTGTTGCCCATTTCCCATCGGATCAAATCCCGCGCTCCTACTTCCGAAATGGTCAGAAAAACAGCCCACTCGTTCGATAATTTATTTCTTTATAATTTTTATTTTAATAACATTTCGCTAGATGGCGCCACGTTTTCTTAAAAAAAAGGCCAAAATATTCTGAAAAATTGCTTTACGAAAACTTCAAAAAAACTGCAGTTTTCTTAAAGCAATTCTGCAGACTAAGTGTTTCAAATCCCTTCAGAATTTGTGAAGTTTTTTTGAAGTTTTTATAAAGTTTTTTGGTGAAGCAATTCTGCAGAATTTTTTGGCTGGGATTGCTGGAATAGAAACCCAAGTTCCATGTCCCTTAGTGGTTAAAGAATATATTAATCATATGGGTGGGGTCGATCTTGCCTATCAAATGCGTCAGTAGTGCAATGTAGCTCGCAAGTCATAAGTGGTGGATTAACATGTATTGGTTGATGATAGAAACAGTGATGAACAACTTTTACATTTTGTATACACTTTCGAACATGCCTCTGCCAAAAAAAAAAGACGAGTCCATTAGATTTCATAACGCAATGCATTCTTCAAATGTCTCAGAGTAGAGGAAAACTTGCCTTGCTAAAAAGCCCATCGAGCCCCTCTAATAGCAGATTTTCCCACAAAAGAATAAAAATAGATGGTCGAAAGCGTTTGTGCAAGAGGTCTAGCAAAGAGGGTAAAAATGTTGAAGAAGATAACGCGCACTATGTAAATCAGCTTAGTTTCTGTTATTCACCGATAGGGTGACTATCTTATATATATCTTGTTTTTACGGTAATAAAATCTCTTGTTATGTTTTGCTCATGCCTTAGTTCATTGACCAACCACAAATCCAACAATTGGTAGCCGATCGTTGGTCGTGGTTGTGACTCGTCGTGGTTTGTTAATTGGTGGTCATTTAAGTGTAAATGCCATATTTTTTTAATCAGCACGTAATTGATTTAGGGGAACATGGATAGATATCCTGTTATACCAGTCTTGACAGGTACGAATTACCTGGTCTAGAGACTAAAAATCGAGTAGATATTATGATTACGTGGACTAAGCGACGTTATCAAAGAAGATACACCTACCGATGCGACTAAGCTGTCTGACTGGTCCAAGCAGAATGCTGAGGCAGTAGCCTATATCAAACTGTCTTTGAGTGATGAACAAGCATTACAATATGCCAACGAGTTGAATGCTAAACAACTGCTGAATAGCATTGAAAGGAACTTTACCGGTACTTTAGATGTTAGAAAGCTCGATGCTGGCAACGAACTTAAAAATTTACAACTTGTTGGATGGCACAGAACGTATAGGCTTAGTACTGGAGACTTACGAAAAGCCCCGGAAGCCAACCTCAGACTCTGGTGATAAACGGTGTCTAAATACTTGATGGTCGATTTTCTGGTAGAACTATAGGCAGAGACACCGTAATCAAGCCTGCATGAATGTTCTATCAATATCATATGTTGTGTTAGAGAGCACTTTTAATATGTTCAGCGACTTATTGCAATTCTGCTGTAGATGCTGAATGTGTGGCAGGAAAGTGAGCTTTTGTTCAAATATTATACCCAGAAATTTTGTCTCTAATCTTACAGGCAGGGCCACACCATTTAAAGTAATTTCTGGGTCCGGATGAAGCCCACGCTTCCGGCAGAAATGCATGCAAATTGTTTTCTGGTTAGATATTACAAAACCATTGGAATTTGCCCGATCCGTGATCTTGCGGATTGCAATCTGCAGCTGCCTCTCAATTGTACTCATGTTAGTTGACGCACAAGAGATTTGGAAGTCGTCCACGAACAAAATGCCTTTGACAAATGGCGGAAGCTGCTTTACTATGTCATTGATCATTAAAATAAACAACACCACGCTGAGGACGCTGTCTTGAGGGACACCTTCTCGTTGGTAAAAGTCCCGAGACAGAGTGGATCCGACACAAACTTGGAAAACACGGGTCTTAAGGAAGTTCTGAATAAATACTGGTTAATTTCCACGAAACCCAAGATGGCATAGGTCTTTCAGAATTCCATACATCCATGTTCGATCATAAGCCTCATGTGTATCAATAACTAAGGCAGAAAACTGGCGAAAGGCAATCAAGTCATCAGGTTTACTCTTACCCATAATAGTGACGAAGGTAGGCTCGGAATGGACTGGACATCTTTTCGCCTCAAGATGGGCTTTTATGTTATTAACTAAATAATTATATGCCTTTCATTTCTTTTGCCATGAGTTTTTCTGCAGCTCCGTAAAAGGCGGTTTCCTTGCGACCGCAGGCAGTAGCGGTCCCCGTCACGACCTCTTTTCATTCTAGAATTGGTCGGTACACAGACCTGCATCCATTTCCCCTTGTCAGAAATACAGCTTTTTTTTGTACAAGGTAACTCATGTAGTAAAATGTTACAAATCTCCGCAGCAGCAAGAGCACCGGCCGGCAGTCTAATAGCAGTCATCGTCCGAATCATCGCTGAAGGTGAATTTCGAAGGAGCCTTGGTCCTGCCCGATCGAGGTTTGGGAGCCTCGACGGGGGAAACATCCCCTCCAGCATCGAATTCGTCGTCAGAATCGCTGACATTTTAATTCCTTTGTTTGGCCTTTGGTTTCTTGGGCTCCTTGGCGGGCTTTTTCTTGGGGGATGCGGCGGTTTTCTTCTCTTTGGGAGCCGGCTTGTAGCTCTTGAAGTCATCTTCGGAGCTGCTGTTCGTCCTGGGGCGCTTTTTAGCAGGGGCAGCCTTGGGCTTTTCTGGCTCGATCTTGAAACCAACGCCGGAATTGCTGTTGAAAGAGTCCTTGTATTTCTTCATGGCAGGTGCGGAGGATGGCTTGTATTCGATCTCGTCTTCGCTCTTGCCATCAAGCAAGGAATTGAAAAGGTCGTCATGAGATTGGTTATTGACATTGTTGGTCTTGCTCGGTTTTGTGGTGAAACTGTCGTCACTGTCTGATATGGCGGGAGAGACTGATCCATTGATGTTGTTTTCTCGTGTAGCTATAGTGCGACGATAATTCAAAACCTAACCTAACCTAGAATTGGTCGGAAGAGCAATAATTCGAAATTAATTTGCATTAGCTAAGTCACTACCTGGAGGATGGATGGATGGATGTTTGGGTTTTATGGCGCAAGGGCATCTAAGGCCATACTGCGCCAAACACTAGGTTTAAATTTTAAAATAGGTTAAAAAAAACAAAAAATATAACACAATACATTTAAAAAACAATTAAACATCTAAAATCTAACACAAGGTTTTTTTGTATGAAAACTTTCAAATGATTATTAGAAGCAGCATGACATTTAAAAACAGTGACACATTTAAATCAAAGAATAAAAGCCAATATCAACCAAAAAGGAAAACAAGGAATGATATGGGGGATGAGTTAAAATCTCATTGATAGATGGGTTTAGACTGTTAAAATATTTAAGTCTGCTCAGTGTAAAAGCTGGACAGTCTACTAAAAAGTGGCAAACACTTAGCGGGACATCACACATGACACACATGGGCTGATCTTCTGCCAGCAGAAGATGCACATGTGTGAGTCTTGTATGCCCGATCAGGAGGCGTGCCAGCACTACCTCCTGCCTTCTGCTCGGTGATGGAAAAAATGGCCAGGTTATGGACGGGGTAATATTATGAAATTTGTTTTCGGTTAAAAGGTCCCATTCTTTTTGCCAAACTGTATTGATTGAATGTGCGCAAGCCAGCCTGGCATCGGGAAAATTGAGGGGGGCGCCACTGCTTTGACTAGCAGTCTTAGCAGCGCGGTCCGCCTCCTCATTACCCGGAATACCAACATGGCTCGGCACCCAGCAGAAACTAATTTTAAAACTATTGTTTTTGAGCTTTTGAAGGAGCTTTACAACTATGGAGATTAATGGGTGGGATTTATATGAAAAGTTACTGAGGGCTTGTAGCACACTTTTTGAATCTGAGTATATGGTCCAGGATTTGAAGTTTTGGTCTGCTATATAATGGAGGGCAAGATAAATGGAATATATTTCTGAGGTAAAAACCGAGCAAGAAGGATTAAGTGTTTCTGCTATTGTGATATCACTAAAGACTGCAGCTGAGCCAACATGTGCCATAGACTTTGAACCATCGGTGAACACTGGTTTATGAGAGAAATTGAAAAAGCGATGCTCATTAAAAATTTGGACAACAGCAGAATCAGGTAATGATGACTTTTTAAAATTAATGATACTATGAATATGTACAGGTGATTCTTCCCAAGGTGAAAAGTTGTCATTATAGTGAAAAACTCTAAAATCTTCAAGATCAAGGTAATTTAAAAGCTCTTTCATGCGAATCGAGAAGGTCGGAATAAATGACTTTTTGTTAATAAAGAACTGCTGGAATTGCGGATTAAGAATCTGGTGATATAATGGGTGGTTGTGACTACTTTTGATATTAAAGTAGGTAGCTAATGATAGTTTTTCCCGACGGTGCTGCAGAGATGGCTCCTGGCACAAAACGTATAGGCTTTGTACAGGAGATGTACGAAAAGCCCCAGAAGCCAATCTCAGACCCTGGTGGTGAATGGTGTCTAAATACTTGAGAGCTGATTTTCTGGCAGAACCATAGGCAGCGACACCGTAATCAAGCTTGGATCTTATCAAAGCACGATAAATCCTCAGCATGGATGTTGTATCAGCACCATATGTTGTGTTCGACAGCACTTTTAGTATGTTCAGCGACTTATTGCACTTCTGCCGTAGATGTTGAATGTGTGGCAGGAAGGTGAGCTTCGGATCGAATAAAATACCCAGAAATTTTGCCTCTGATCTTACAGGCAGAGCCACACCATTTAAAGTAATTTCTGGGTCTGGATGAAGCCCACGCTTCCGGCAGAAATGCATGCAGATTGTTTTCTGGTTAGATATTACAAAACCATTGGTATTTGTCCAATCCGTGATCTTGCGGATTGCAATCTGCAGCTGCCTCTCAATTGCACTCATGTTAGTTGAGGCACAGGAGATTTGGAAGTCGTCCACGAACAAAGTGCCTTTGACAGCTGGTGGAAGCTGCTGGACTATTCCATTGATCTTTAAAATGAACAACACCACGCTGAGGACGCTGCCTTGAGGGACACCTTCTCGTTGGTAAAAGTCTCGAGACAGAGTGGATCCGACACGAACTTGGAAAACACGGGTCTTAAGGAAGTTCTGAATAAAGACTGGTAAATTGCCACGAAAACCAAGATGGTATAGGTCTTTCAGAATTCCATACCTCCAAGTTCGATCATAAGCCTTCTCCATGTCAAAAAATATGGAGACAAGGTGCTGATTTTTAACAAAGGCTTCACGAATGGAGGTTTCCAAGAGCAAGATATTATCAACCGTGCTTCTATGGTGTCGGAAACCACTCTGAAATGGAGAGAAGGCCCCTTTCTCCTCCAAGCAATAGAGCAGGCGGGCATTGACCATGCGCTCCATCAGTTTGCACAGGCAACTGGTCAGGGCAATAGGGCGGTAATTACCAGCATCATGAGGGTCTTTTCCTGGCTTGGCAATTGGAATAACGATTGCTCTTTGCCAGGAAGTCGGGAAAAACTTTTCATTCCATATTCTATTGTAGAGTTTTAGAAGGGTTTGCAGGCTATTAATATTTAAGTGTTTTAACATTTCATTGTGGATTTTGTCGTGACCGGGGGCTGATGGATGACATTTTTTGAGGGCATACATAAGCTCTCTCAGGGTGAAATTGCAATTGTAGTCATTATTCCGAAAAGATGTAAAATTTAGTTTATTGAGCTCTGCTTGATGTTTAACCTTCAAAAATTCAGCACTGTAGTTGGTACCATTGGAGACAGCAGAAAATGCTGCTCCTAGCTGATTTGCAATATCTTCTTGGGAAGTAAATAAAACGTTATTTTGTTTAAGCATAGAAAGCGGCTGTGAGTCAGCGTAACGACCCGAAATTCTTTTTACTTTCTTCCAAACTGTCTTTGATGTTACGTGACCACGGATAGAATTGAGGTATTGTTGCCAAGATGACCTTTGGCTTTCGCGTCGTATCCTACGGGCTTGGGACCGAGCCCTCTTAAATTCAATAAGATTTGCCTCAGTAGGATAGCGGCGGAAAATACCCCATGCACGCTTTCTTTGCTTTTCAGCCCGTGAACAGTCGTGGTTCCACCAAGGTTTAGGTGATTTTGGAAGTAAACCTTGGGTCATAGGAATAGCTAAAACAGCAGCATTCAAAATGGTTTTAGTAATGACGTTAACAGCCGAGTCAATATCACCTTCAGCCAGGTCATCCGTCAACTCAGCGTGGGTTGTAAAGAGATCCCAATTCGCTTCATTAAATCTAAAATTTCTTGGTCTTTCGCATTGAGGTGGTGGGCTCCTTGATGTTAAAATGATTGGAAAGTGATCACTGTCGTACAGGTCACTTCCAACCCCGAAAGACCAGTCTAAAGAGAGCGACGGAGAACAAATGGCGAGGTCGACAGCATGGAATGTCCTTGAAGGCGAGTGAAACAAAGTAGGACTTCCGTCATTCAAGATAAACAGATTTTGTCCGTGTATCAGATGTTCAACTATTGATCCTCGGCTGTTATGTTCACTACTGCCCCACATTGGGTGGTGGCCATTAAAATCACCCATGATAAAGAATGGGGCAGGCAGCTGCTTAATTAAACCTTCTAAATCTTTAGAATTGACAACATGGTTGGGTGGTAAATATATGCAACAGATGGTAACAAGGTGGGAAAGTTGAATTTGAATGGCAATGGCTTGGAGGTTAGTATTGATGTTTAAAACACTGGTGGGCAATCGGTTAGAATATACGATTGCAACCCCACCACAAGCCCTTCCACCGTCTGAGTAGTCTTTTCTTAAAATTTCACAAGATGTTAATTTTGTGATATCGCCTGGTTTTAAAAATGTTTCCTGCAGGCAGACTACATCAGATGCATATTTATCCATGATTGCCTTGACACCGTCCTTATTGTGTCGGAAACCACGACAATTCCACGATACTATTCGGGTCATTTAGGGAAGTGGATCGGTGGATGTTTCGTCACCGATTTTTCTCGAGGCATCAGATGTTGTGGCGCCTCGAGTCAAGGCCTCAACTTCCATTTCTGGGGAATCGGACGAGTCTGAGATATTGTGAGTTTTAGTATTAAGCGATTTACTTCTAGTTTTTGTTTTTTGTTTCTTGGGCGCCCTTTCTAGACGTTTAACTGTTACAGGTGACTTACTAAATCTCTGAGGTTTCTGTGAGCTTGATTTTACAGTGGTAGTATGAGTTTGTGAGCTGGAGGATGAAGAAATGCTGTTGGTAACAGAGGTTAGTGTTTCTATTGTGTTTCTAGATTTTGCTTCTTGCAGGTATTGTTCTCTAAACATATTACACTGGATGGCTATTGAGGAAGTGGTTACTTTAGTGGCTGCTGCATAGGATATATTAGGTTTAGGCAGGGTTATTGCTATTTGGGCTCGAGCTTCTTGGTATGAAACATTCTTTGTGACTTTAATGTGTTGAATCTCTTTCTCCTCTTTCCACCTAGGACAACCCCTGAAGTTGGCAGTGTGGTCGCCTTTGCAATTCAAGCACATGGGTGGAAGCTGACAAGAGGAGAAAGAGTGGCCTTTCTCAGAACAGTTAGAACAATACTCATCTGGAGACCTGCATGTTGCTTTTGTATGGCCATACCTTTGGCAATGGAAACAGCGCAAAGGTTTTGGTATGTATGGACGGACAGGGCAATTAAGGTAACCAGCTATTATGTGTTTTGGTAGATTAGGTGAGCCAAAAGTTAATATGATATGCTGAGTGTTTACTATGTCATTTCCTTTTTTTATTGTTATTCTTTTTACTTGAGTTACATTTTGATCTTTTAAGCCCTCCAGTATCTCTTGCTCTGAAACAGTAAGCAGATCTTTCTCGGATATAACGCCTCGGCAAGAGTTTAAGGAGTTGTGAGGTGTGACTGTAATGGGGATATTGCATAACTGTTTTGAGATCAAGAAAGATTTTGACTGTAAATGGGAATTGGTTTCAATTAGCAGGTCTCCAGATTTGAGTTTTTTTTACGGATTTCGGATTTCCTCCGATTCCGAGTAGGCCTTTTTGAATAGCGAATGGTGAAACTTGAGAAAGTTGTTGAGTTTCTGAGGTTATGACTAGAAATTTTGGATACAATATGTTAAGGTCAGTTATATGTTTAGACTTTTCGGGTTCAGGTGTTATTTTTGGCGGACTTGACCCCCCGCCTGGGCTTTGATTTTGAGCCATGATTAATAAAGAGGGGGTTCATCCCCGTAGTCCGCAGTTAGCTCCGGTTACCCTTTCTCACCCACCTACTGCAACTACGCCGGAGTGGCCGGGATACGGCAGGGGCTTACCAGCTCTGGGCAACTAAAAATAATAAGGGTGCGAACTGTCGCAAATAAAAAACATAAGCCCAGCCTTTGGCAGGGTCCCTAGGCAGTACTACGGGGACATAGCGTTACGGGTTCGGGGTGTGGATCCGCACTGGGCACCCCTAGCCGCAAAACTAACCCTTTTCCGGAGCGAAAATCCAAATGGCAGTGGTGTCCGGCAGCTCAAACGCCGGACAGCAGTGCCATTAGGCGAGCCGATTGCCAGGGGCGGGCTCCCCCCTGGCACCCGTCAACCAGTGAAGCATGGACCAAAGGGCACGCAACAGTGTCCTCAGGAAACTAACACCTGTCCTATGGGAGGCCACTGCAGGAACCCCAGGACTCCACTTTCCTCCGGTTCAGCCGGTCGCAGCACACGGCAAACGTGCTGGTCGGAAATGTCCGACAACAATGAAATAATGAAAAACAAATATTTAAAGGTCCAAATCAAAGCAGTTCACTAGGTATTTTAAATAAATAAATTAAAAAAGAAATATATAAAAGAGAATAAAGAATTAGGCTCAGCCGAAATAAATAACGCAAGAAAAAAGGTTAGGGATAAATTCTAAAACTAAGAGATTCTTCTGTAACTAAGATAAAAACAGTAAAGAAAACCAGAATCAACACAAAACCGGACCTTTGCAGGGAGGAAAGAAAGAAGAATACAAAGGCCCAGCTAGGGATTCTCGGGGTCGCCACTCCCGTGCTCACAAGAAGTGAGCTCCCTGAGAAGCTAGGGACCTCGGGATTGCCACACCCGTACCCACCGAAGTGGGCCCCCTGAGGGGTACCTGGAGGAACTTGAGCAGTGATCCGCGTGTTGTTTCTGGGGACGGCCGTTGACCTGCGAGGGGGGCACCGTCAACCGACTGGGACAAGCGATTCTTCCAATAGATTTTATCAAAAGTTCCAATACAACTGTCGAATTTTTTTTTTATATTCTCTATGAGGAACTCCACCGTACGGCTCTCAAGCGCTTCGATTGGCATGATTTCTTTAAATTTTCGAGCCGTTTAAGTCTAAGCTCAGGGATATTAGTTAGAAGAGACGGAAGACCCCCGAACTCAGTAGCAACATGTATAAAAGAGTTCATAAACAGGGGGCACAAGAGAAGGGGACACAAGAGAAACATTAAAGTCTGTACCTTGGCTATGCACAGCAGCTGATATCTGGCCCTCTGGATCGAGGATTTTATCGAGATCGCAAGCACATTGCAATGACAAAAATATCGAGAGGAGGTTAACAGCTCTAGAGTGCAGCCGATTCAAAGGTTCGCATACATACGATCGGATCACTACCACATTCCTTGACCCCAGAAAAGATCGTGGCTACGGTAACCGACAATGGGAGCAACTTCATAACAGCTTTTAGAGTTTTTGGACTTCCTCTGAGGTCAACTAACTTTGAAGACAATTGTGACGAAAACTGGATGATCGGGGTGACGACAATTACGAATTGTGGGTGTCTGTTGATGATGCCATTGTCACAGTATTGCCTTTTCATATAAGGTATTTTGTCCACATCTTGGCATTATGTGCAAGAACTGACATCAAAACGCAATCAAATCAAGTTCAAGCCTATTATTGCTACATGAGTCAGCAATGAAAAATTATAATATCCTGTGGAGTATTTCAAACAGGCCAAAAACAGCAAAAGTGCTTGAGCAGATTATTGGTCTATCCCTCCCCATCAGACCCACCGAAGCCCGGTGGAGTAGCCTCTGTGATTCGTTGAAGGTGATTGTGGCTGTAAAATGCCACATAGAGGAAATTAATCGGAAGGTGCATATGGCGAGTTCCTTTACCGATGAGGAAAGAAAACGACAACAGTATGGAAACATATCCACCCTTAAAAAACTTATGATTTGGGGGCGAACGAGAGCGACACTCCATCTCTCCCTGATGACCTTATGAACAATGGCCTTGTGGCGCTGTGATGAATCAGTACTTTTAAGAAAAGAAGTCCAGTTTGGAGATGCTTCAATGTTACCCCATCCCCCACCGTTCACATAATTCTCAAAACATACAATGCCCCGCTGTCCTCGAGTGCGCACGTTGAGAGACTGTTTTCATGTGCGACGATGGTGAACACACCAATATCAAATCGGCTAAGTGACGAGAAGTTTGAACAACGTGTGGCCTTGCGAGCAAATGCTTCATCAATATGACAATACAAATAAAATAATTAAAACCCTCAATTCATTTTTCTTGTTAAATGTTAAGTAACTTTTCCTTCCTCATTTTTTCATGTTTGAACAAGGTCAATAAAAATTTTGCAGTTGTATTTTGCAGGAGGGCCTTGAATTATATGACTTAAATTACCTATTAAAAAGTGTACAATCAACTTATTCAGCAGATACAGCCATGAACCCTACAAAATCCTCTATATTAAATTAAATATCCGTCTTATTCAATTTCCTGACTTGGAACGTTCACCGAATTACAAAAATTACCAGTAACAGCGGATGGCATCACGTTTTCACCAGACTTGATCAATTATATTGCCAAACATGTCGATACCAATGCAAGTGAATTAGAGGGCGTACTTATTTCATTTTATTGAGCATGCTTCGTTGGATCAAACGAGACAACATCGAACTGGCCGAACAAGTTTTGAAACATATTGTAGAGCAACAACCTACTGCTGAAACAACCATTGAAGTACTACGAGAGCATGTGGTTGCATATTATAATATTCCCTTAGATGATCTATAGGGTAAATCACGTAAAAAGGAAATTGTAGCTGCCCGATAAGTCGCTAAGCACCCAAATAAAAACTATACTACACGCTCTTTAAAGTCCAAAGGGTAACGATTTTGGTGGAAGTGATCATACAACGGTGATGATGTACACTACAGGTCATAAATGACTTACTGAATAAAAACCCATAACTTGCTCAGTTCTGTGTGTGCATCACTTGAAAATAAGATCAAATTAACGATCAAATAAGATAACTCCTTGTGAGTACTATCGCGTTTATTGTAAAAAATAACTATTCTAGTATCTGTAGTTAAAAAAGTATGTAGGTATGTCTTGAATTATCGTCGCATTAGAGCTACACGAGGGCTATGTAGTTAAAAAAAGTAGTTACTATTATGTTTAACATTTCATCCCAATTATTACCTCATTTTAAGGCTTTAGTTCTTCAGCAGAAGTCATCCTGTTATTTGTCTAGATGAAGTATCGTTTTTCGCGTATGATAGTTGATCATTCTACATTACAAAGATGATTTATTAAATTCCTCTTATAGGTGAAGCAGTAAGAAAATGATCAGTTGGTAGTAGTTGGAGAATGGATGAAAAATATGTTAAACTACACAGGAAGTTGATCGATTTATGTAGAAGAGCAGATGTTATGGTGATCGAGTTGACTTTTTTCTATCTGATGAGCATAGAGACAAGTCTGCGGTTCTTTTTTCGTTAGGCACTCACAGAAAATAATATTCTTAAGAAAGTAGTAATTGACAAAATCGGTAGTAATAAATCTGCCCTTGATGCGATCAATACAGAACTTGATCCAGGTCATACCATTCAAATATTTCAAAACAATATACTTGAATAAGATAGTTGATCAAGGTCATAAGTGTATCAAAAAACGACAACACCCATGCTTAGTTTTAAGGCTTAAGAAGGGTCACCTACATCGAAAAAAAGGTAGAGTAGGATCACCTGCATCTGAAAAAGTTTTTAAACAGGGATCATGTGTATCTGATAGCGAAATAAATGATATTATTAAGGAATTAGATAAAAATATAGATACATCTAATATATATACAGTCAGTCACAAAAGTCTACATACACCCTTAAAAAGGGGCTTATTTCAGAACTTGATTATAATACAATTTGAGAAATGAATTCAATCTTTCACTTTCCACTAAAAACTGTGATTTACATAATAAAATAAGTTTCAAATTAGCATTTACTGGGAAATTTTGTGAATATGCAAAAATAAGCGCGTCACAAAAGTCTGCATACACTCGATTGGCTGATAAGAAAAAATTTACATAGGAAGTTTTGTTGAAGGTTACTTAAGTTTGAGGTGGCCCGTGTCGTTAGCTATTTGAAAGCTTATTTTCCGAGATTTTAAAATACTTAAAATTGCTTTAAAATGAGCCAGGGAAAGGAAACATCTTTAGAACTTCGAAATTTGGTAGAAAAATTGAAATGTGAAAAGAAATCTTTTGCCGCAATCGCCAAAATTGCTAAAAAAAGTCGGTCGACTGTTCAAACAATCTACAGAAATTTTGTTAAACGTGGCAATGTGCTCAGCAAATATCGATGTGGTCGTCCAAGGAAGCTCAATGATCGAGAAGCAAGAGCCATAGTAAGAAAAGTGAAGAAAAATCCAAAAATTAGCGCCCCAAAATTAGCAGATCAAATTGCAACAGCTAGTGGAAAGGAGGTACTCCCAGAAAATGCTCGTAGAATTCTTAGATCATCCGGCTACAATGGCATAGTTCCCAGAAGGAAACCATTCATATCAAACCAACAGAAAAGACTTGCCTTCGCTTCTGCATACATCGACAATGATTTTGAGTTTTGGAAAACAGTTGTGTTCACCGACGAGTGCAAGTTCAACGTTTTTGGAAGTGATAGTCGTTGAAAAGTGTGGAGAAAGAAAAACACGGAAATGAACCCAGAGAATTTGACTCCAATTTGTGAAACACGGTGGTGGTAGTGTGATGGTTTGGGGTGCTATGGCAGCAGCTGGAGTCGGCAATCTGGTTTTCATCAAGGGTAATATGGATCCTTTTGGGTACTTGAAAATTTTGCAAGGCAACCTACTTGAATCAGCCAGAAAATTGGGACTTGGAAGAAACTTTGTCTTCCAACAGGACAACGATCCTAAGCACACAGCAAAGATTGTGAAGGAATGGCCGCTCTACAGAACGTCCAAGCAACTGCATTCACCTCCACAGTCTCCAGATCTTAATCCTATCGAACACCTTTGGGAGGAAGTCGACAGAAAAATGCGACATCAATCTATTACCAGCATGGAAACCCTAAAGAAGGCTATACAGCTTGCTTGGTCCCAAATATCACCTGAGACGACGAAGAATCTGGTGAATTCGATGCCAAACCGAATGCATGCTACAAAGGGAGGCTCTACCAGTATTAATGGTATATTTATTTTTGTCCATTGTTCAGAATTTTCGGTGTCCTGTCTCTGTATGCAGACTTTCGTGACCACATAATTTCATACTTTTATTATATTTATTTACGTTTTAACAAACATGCTGAAAATTTATTTTATCTGAGTTATTATGAGAAATAATTGCGAAAATAAAGTTGCAATTTTGAAATTACGAGTTATGTGCTAAATAGACGAAAATCAGAGTGTGTACGTAGACTTTTGTGACTGATTGTATAAGGAGTATAATTATTTAAAAACCGATAAGGATGTATATATGGTGAAGAGGCTTCGTTATATGTGGGCCTACTGAAGTTGTTACTGATAGTAAAATGAAAATTGGACGTATAGTATTAGTACTACGTGGATTTGAGAATCGTTGTAAAATGAATAAAATTTAGGTTTGGTATGAATTATCGTCGCACTAGAGCTACACGACGGCTATTGGCGACGGGTGTCGTATTTTAGAACCACAAAAACCACAGTCAGGTGACGAGCCAACACCATGTATAAAATTAAAGATACACAAGAGAGTAACATCATATTGGTTAATATCTACGATAGACAAAGGTGATCAATATTATATAACTTTTTGTAAAGAATAAGGGATGGTTTATATATTCTATGAGCCTTAATGGTAGATCTAGGCATTTTGTTAAAATTTTCTTATATTTTTCTGGATGAGTTCTTTGAAGCTTATAAAATTGAAACTGAAGAAGAACATTCGGAAGGAGAAGGATCTTTGACGGTGTTCAAATAATATGTATAATTCTATGGGCTAATGTCTTATGACGCAACTATCTAGATAAATACTGGCACCAGCAACATAATGAACGGGACACTAAAATTGTGTGGATAAGGGTGTTAGCAAATCGTCAGTAATTGTACGCAGAATGGCGTTGTGATGAGTGTAGAGTTTTATAGAAGGATTCAGCATAGATTTAAAAGTAAACTTTTAATTAAGAACTCGGGACAAAACCAACAAGTCATATCTGACACATCAAGTTACAATCTCCTTCACAATCTGTCGCATTCAGTCCTATATAGCTCCAGATGCCAAACACTATCTCGCTGTTGCCAGATCACAAGACACGCCGCTTGGTAGTAGGTTGTATGCCCCTCGGTTGCGCAACAGTTGTCGCAGGTTGGAACGCAGATGATTTCAGCCGTGTGCCGCACTGAGGTTGGCTTATGCAAGCACTGGAGCAGACCATGGAGCACAGAACTACGAGGAAATCGATCCAGGCAACTGAAACCTCACAGCGTCAACTTAAGGGTTTATTGCTTAGCAAACTCTTCTAAAAGCATGATTCCGTCTAGGTTTATCGACCTTCATTCGACTGTATCGATATAATCGACCTTTCCGAATTTTAATTTTAGCGCGTGTACTAGCTATATTAAAAAGTCTCTGAAAGCTCTTGGTAGAGCAATCGCCAACAAAAACCTGATACAGTTTGTACCCCATTACACCAAATAAAACGGAACAGTTCGACCGATATTGAGCAATTTGGTCTGGGTTCCAAGAAACTTGTCTATCACATATATGAAGTGATAACATCATTAAGTGTGCCCAAAATTCTTGTCGTACTGCATCTAAGTCTTTTCCAGAGAAATTTTCTAATTCTGAACCTATTTTAAGTCGTTTATAGCACTACTCTATGTGCCACCTGAATAGGTATGCTTTGCTGATATCGTTTGCAGTAAATTTTTCTCGATCAAAAAGAAAGGTAAACAATACATCCAGTTTGTCGTTGGGTTTGGTTTGAATTATCGTCGCACTAGAGCTACACGAGGGCTATTGGCGACGGGCGTCGTATTTTAGAACCACAGTCAGGTGACAAGCCAACACCTGAATAGGCACCCAACGCAACCGTTAAGGGCGACGTCGTACACAGCGTTAGGACTTTGAAGGATATTTAACGTGCACTCCCTTACACGGGGTATTATTCGTCGGACATTTTTGGCTGCACGGGCCGTTTATAGGTCGGCAGCTATTTTGGCGATGCCCGGACCCGAACCTGGGACCTTCCGCATGCTAACCGACTGGGCTCCCCAGCCCCAGTTTGTCGTTGGGCAAACTAAGGTAGGTAGGTAGATCGATTTGAATTATCTATTGGTGACTGGCGTCATATTTTAGAACCACAGTCAAGTGACGAGCCGGCACCTGTATCGACGCAAAAAACGCAACCGTTAAGGACGACATCGTACGCAGTGTTAAGACTTTGAAGGAAATTTAACGTGCACTCCCTTATACAGGGGACTATTATTCGTCGGACATATTTGGCTACACGGGTCATTTATAGATCGGTAGTTATTTTTGCGATGCACCGGACTTGAACCTGGGACCTTTCACATGCTAGCCAAGTACCTTACCGATTATTCTCCCTTGCCCCCGAGAGTGCACTAGTAACAAACAAATCGAGCAAATTGTAATAAAAAGTAAAAACGTCAAAAAATTACTAAATATATTGCAAGTAGAGACTGGAGAGCCGAAGCAACAACCCTTAGAAAAGCATAGAAAACAAAACATTTATTAGGCAGTAAGGTTTCTCAATTTATTGTTGCGCATCCAATACTAGTCTTATGAAGCTAGAACAAGTTCAACTGAGTGCTGCCAGGATTATCAATGGCTTGAGACATAGCTGTCTTTCTAAAAACGTTATTTTTGAGGCTGACTTGCAGCCACTCCACACTAAAAGACAAGCTGAACTTGTTAACACGTTGGATGCCACTGACTCCTTAGGGAGTCACGTGGTTCCGATTCACCGATAACAGCACATTCTGTTGAAATTCATAGTACCATTTCGCCAACCGTTCTTATGAGTTCAAGTTCGCTTATACACTTTGTAAGCATGATGGTCTAGTCTTTCCACAAACTACACAATCTAGCTCCTTCATCGATAATTTTGTGTGACTTTAATTGACACCTAGTAATGCGGGTCTCTGACCCAGCACACAAGTCTGAAAATATAAATGTCCTACCAACCAACCGCCTAGTAATCTCAGATGTGACTGATGAATTTCCACACATAAATTTTAAAGGTTATGCAGTTTTTGTGTTATTGTGAAGTGTATTTTTCGACAGGAACATTTCCTCGTATTTTTACGACTAGCTGTCGTGTAGCTTTAGTTAGCGACGTTAATTCAACCTAATCTTACAATTTTACGATCTCGAAATAAGATTTGTACTTGTTCGAAAATGAAGAATAGTTAGTTACATTTCTATTGTAACGAACAGGTTTTGAAAAACAGGATGTTCTTCTACTTCATTAGCTTGTATCGATGAAGCCTCTATCGATGATATAGTGGCACCGAATGTGTTAAATACTATATATTAAAATTTCTAGTTATGGCCTCAACAACAAAACCTCCACGTGTCTTAACAGCTCGAGCAATCAACTCACTACAATGCTGCTTGAATACTGCAAAAAGGCTCCCCAGGGTTCACTTTCCTATAACTTAAGCTCTCAAGTTAACAAAAAAAGACTACATCCTAGGCAATTGACCGTAGAAAACCTTTGTCACATTACTAAAAATGCCAGTAAAGTTGATACTGATGGGTTGTAAAATTAATAGCTTAGCAGAAAGTGGCATTTATATCAACAATCCTCGCGATATGGCCACTTTCTAATTGTAATCCTATTTACGGCTCTGTCTTCAGAAGTGAATTGATTGCAATAGACCTGGGACTAGAAGCTATTCTCTCTGAGAAGGATTATGGTGATCTTTGAATCTTTTCTAATAGCCTTAGTTCTCTATCACTTTAGTTATTGGTTTCTTTTAAGAGACAATATCTCCAGTACATCTCTTCTGACACTGATTTAAAGCTCATTTCACTTAATCATGACATCCGTTTGGTTTGACATATCGTCGCACTAGATCTTCACGAGGGACATTGGCGACCGGCGTAATATTTTATAACCATAGTCAGATGACGAGCCGACCCCAGAGTAGGAAGCCAACACAATCATTAAGGCTGGCATCGTACGTAGCGTCGGAACTTTCGGGCATATTTAACGTGCAAATTCTCTAAACGGAATATTATTTATCGGCCATTTTGGCTGCGCTTACCGTTTAAAGGTCGGCAGTTGTTTTGGCGCTGCTCGGATCCGAACCTGGGACCTTCCGCATGCAAAACGAGCGCCCTTAATCGACTGGGCTCCCCAGCCTCTAATCATGTCATTCATTTGCGATGGACACCTTCATACGTGAATATTTAGGGGAATGAAATGTGTGATTATCTTGGTAAGGATCGTTGCAAAACTCCTTCTCCACACTTAATTTTATTATCTAGGTGAAGGGAAAAACACTCGCAACACTGGTATATGGGCACAAAACCACATTTGTTACTTGACCTCCCATGTGACAGACTCGGACTGTACACTCAAGATAGGGAGGCTTTGAATGATTGTGCACTAAAGCTGCACGGGGACAATTGGCGACGGGCTTCTAAATGTAGAACAACAGTCAAGTGACAAGTGGGCACCAGAGTAGGCCACCAGAGCAGCCGTTAAGGGCGACATCGTGCGCAGCGTTGGGAATTTGAAGGATATATAACGTGCACTCCCCTTCACTCGGGATACGATTCGTCGAAATTTTTGGCCGTTTATAGGTCGGCAGTTATTTTGGCTATGCCCGGGCCCGAACCTTGGACCTTCCGCATGCTAGACGAATGCATAATCGACTGGGCTCCCCAGCTCCCACTGTACTCTCGAGACTCTCCAGCGGTCACATCAAGTGCTTCCTTTTCAATGATGTTTGGAAAACCTTCGCCACCTGCATCAAATGTCAAAATAAACAAGCTTCTATTAACACCTTCTAGAATGAAACGGACTCTCTAGAGGGGATCTATTTGGCAGTCCTCTTCTAGACTTCGACTACCTTACAGTCAACGAACGTGCGGATCCTTCTGACTCTTTTAGACAAGGAGAATCTAAGCAACATTTCCCGATGGCAGATCTCCAAGCAAAACCGACTTATAGATCAAACAAACTATCCTCCGGTCTTACACCCCTAAATAAATTATTATTCTTAGTCAGGTACTAACACGGTACATAATATAACTTAATAACGATCTATAGGCCCAGTGGCAGTAGTTTGCATTGTAGCGCCTTAGGTCCTGGGATCGAATCCCGGATTGGGTAAACACTGGGGGTTCCTCATGAGGCTGGTCAGTTTACCGGTACATAGGACTGTCACAGCAGAGACATAGTTCATGAAAGTTACGATCTGTTAACCATGCAAGTCAGCCCTTTTGTTGCTCCATATTTTTTAAGTGAAGCAGAAAATTAAGTTAGTTTACACTATCGTCCAAATGTGCCATTGATATTAAAATGAACAAGAATGAATGGATGTTTGGGTTTTATGGACTAAAATGAACAAGTAATAACAAATTTCAGTAAAAAATACCAGCAAAAAAAAAAGTATGCCCGACTTAAAATTCTACTCCTTTACTACAACATTGTAGGTAGGTAGGATTGAGTTATCGTTGCACTAGAGCTGCACGAGAGCTATTGGGACGGGCGTCATAATTTAGAACCACAGTCAAGTGACGAGCCGACACTTGGATGAGCACCCAACGCAACCTTTAAGGACGACATCGTAAGCACCGTTGGTACTTAAGAGCATATTTAGTGTGCAATCCCACCATACGGGGTATTATTCGTCGGAAATTTGTGGCTGATGCACATGCCGTTTATAGGTCGGCAGTTATTTTGGCGATTCCCGGACCTGAACCTGAGACTTTCCGCATGTTAGGCGAATGCCTAACCGACTTTGCTCTCCAACCCCCGACGATGTAGGATGGGCAGAGTGTTTGTCGCAGTATGTTTTTTTTGTTCCATTCATTGTAATAATTAACACATTCAGTATAACCTCGGGGAACGCTATAAAAGTCCAAATATAACTGTGCATTAAAAGTGATTCAATTGTAAGTTCAAAATGCACTTCACTTAAGAACCTATTTCTACACCTTAGAAACACGCGCCTGCAAAAGCATTCATCTCTAAATATAGTAACTCCAGGCTAAACCAAAAGCTTTCTTACCATTTTTAGTGGACTGTTCCACAATCAAAATATTTGAGATTAAAGTAACAAAATCGGAAACCGGTGTTTCTATCAACGTTTTAAAACTATGTTTAAAAAACATTCGAATTTTTAATTTTCAACTATGAAATCACGTAAACAAATACAACACCAAGGTAACGGCAAGATCAGCTAATAAAATTAGGACGAGTTAAATCGTGGTTGTTGATTTGATAAAGATAAACAAAAGAACTGATTTCCGATTAAAACTGAGAATAACATTTTAGATATTAAAAAGTAAATTATTTCCAATGTACCAATTATACAGGTGATCAAGATTCTTTTTAAAAAGCTTAGCGTCATCTGAGGAATGGATGTGACAAAACAATTTAAGGCGTCAGCAAATATTAAGATGTCACACGATTATAACTGGTCACTTAGGTCATTATTAAATATAATGAATAGTAAGCACGCAAAAAGTTGTTGAAATATTCATAGTGAACGATTACTTAGGTAATAAAAGAACCATCAAATTTTTTTTTCTTGAAAATCAAGACCAACCCATTTCTCAAGTAGAATTCTAAAGTCGATCAAATCAAAGGCTTGTAACCTCAACACTCGTATTATATAATCTATGTTGCTCTGCTTTATGTATATTGCGATTTGCAACATCCATGTAACCCAGCGATCGACGCGAAGCAACAAAGTTTTCAATAAAATATAAACTTGCAAGAAATGCTTATTTGTAAAGCAAACCAGGTTAGTAAGTGTGGATCGTTTGGGCATGAAGCCCATGATTAGAAATAATGCAACATAAATTATCCATGACAATCAAACAGTTACTCACCCCCCAACACAGCAACATGTTATTATGAATGTTAGTAAAAAATACAAGCACGGTAAGAAAACACTCCTCTCTATCACACACGGCCTTTCCACTCTTGTCTGTGATCCACTATTATCCGAAGTGCAGCACCACGATTTCAAAGGGGAACGCAACGATCTTATCCTATTCAAATACAATCCTTCCATCACTTGGCGAGAGGCTTGGCGTTAGTCGAGTTAATTCAAAAATAGAAGTGTTGGAAAAATCCATTTCACTCAAAAAATGTGGCTACCCATAATCTGGCGAAACTCGTGTCGCCAATTTGGCAACTTTTGAAAGCAGGCTGGTTTGCTTCTCAAGTGGCGCTAGAACTACGAAATAGGCTATCCTCTTTAAGAGAAGGTTAGAAAGTTTCAGATCACATCAGTTCAAACCAAACTTTTAAAGTATCCCTCAGGTAGGCAAATTACGCCTCGAGATATTTTTTTTGTAGATTTGAGATTGTTTGAAGGTTGTACAAAACTGTGATATTTTTCAAAGCTTTTAATTTCAAAATATTTTTACTCGAAGCGCCTAGATGTCGTTATTTTACTTAAGCATTTACACACCTGAAAATGTTTGAGTTTTAAATTGTCAGGAGTGAGTGTGACTATTGTTTCTAATTTTGGATGTTAGCAGAGGGAAAGAACACAAAGGAAATCCTATTCTAAACGTTATTATTATAGTATAAGATCAAACAATGATCAGCTTCTAGGGTTTGGTTTGGTTTGAATTATCGTCGCACTAGAGCTACACGAGGGTTATTGGCGACGGGCGTCGTATTTTAGAACCACAGTCAGGTGACGAGCCAACACCCCTGAATAGGCACCCAACGCAACCGTTAGGACTTTGAAGGATATTTAACGTGCACTCCCTTACACGGGCTATTATTCGTCGGACATTCTTACACGGGCCGTTTATAGGTCGGCAGCTATTTTGGCGATGCCCGGACACGAACCTGGGACCTTCCGCATGGTAAGCGAGTGCGTAACCGACTGGGATCCCCAGCCCCTGCAGCTTCTAGGGAATTTAGGTCATATCATTAATGTAAAAGCGGCTCCCAATAAGCCGTTACTGAAACAGCTGTTAACCAGAGACATAACATAGAGTGGACTGCGCATTCATAGCAAAGCAGCTTAGGGATGGAAAACCAAAACCGGTTTTCAAAAAACCGGTGGTAACAGTTTTGATTGAAACCCGTTTTTTTTGTATGAGGCCCTTCGGAACCGAAAACCATTTTTTTAGGGAAAAACCGATGGAAAATGGAAAACCGGTTTTTTCTTAAAAACCGTCATCCCTTGCAGATTAGCATTATGTCCTAAACATCAGAAATCGCCAAGAGGGGAAAGGTTGCTATATATGGCAACTTAACGCTATTGTTTCGTTACGAACTACTCCAAATTGTCGCAAGACCTGAATATCAGCTAGCTAACCGAAGTGGAGACTACCATCAATGTCTAAGTCACGTGGGTTTCTACCAATCACGGCAGCTTGAATTTTTTTTAATGTTTTTGCAGACGATTTTTTGAGCATTGTCGGTATTTTTCTCTTTTGGCTTTTTATAATAAATATTTAATTACATTTTTTTTTTAATCTCTGAGCATGTTAACAATCGTGAATGTTGTACTCTTAATTCAGTAACGTTTTGTGCAAGATGCCAAATGCTTGTGAATTAATAATTGTAAAGAGGGGTATAAAAAAAGGATTAGTCACACTTTCACGGGTAAAATTTATTTAGTTCTGCATACTTTTAGTAATTGTGTGTTCTTCATAAATTATAATTTCTATCGAGGGAATTTATTCTAAAAGCTCTTTTATACTGAAGAATCATATTCATGATTAAATTAACGTTGTTAGAACTCTAATTATAATAAATATTTTGGGCCAAGTCAATTAAATTAATGGTCTGAACATTGACAGCTTAGAAGTAGAATATTTTTTTTTTACAATTTGGTCAAAACGAAACCAGTTTTTGCAATCGTAGTTTTTGAGTTATTTATATTTAAAAAGTAGAGCATTTGTTGAATTTGGAATGTATTGATATGTTTTGGAAAGTTGATTTATTCCAGGTGAAATAAAGGAAGAAGCAATATTTCAAAAATATATATATATTTGATTTTTTTTTAATCGGACCGTTAGAACGAAAGTTATGGAGACGGCAGAAAATATTCACCATGTCAATAACCAACTTATATTACAGCAACACTCGACATAAAACTACTATTGTTCTTTTAACCCTTTCAGTCCCAAAAATTTACTACACTACAGAAACATCTGATATTCACAAAATAAGCTTAGTTTAGGTCAAATATACGAATTCCACCAAGAAAAAAAAATCATTAAAATTTTTTGTATGGCTTTTGAAACAATGCCAAAAATTTTTAATTGTGGAAAACAACAAAATAAAAATATATATATTACCTAAAAACACTTCGAGTTATATATTTTAAGGTATCTAACCATATTATTCAAAAAAATTTAGTAATTATTTTAACCGAAATAGTTTAAATTGTGTTTTAAATATGTGGAACTGAAGTGAACTTATCAAAAATCAAGAGAAACGCTTGTTGACTATTTTCAAAATAAAAAAAATAGTAGTTCTGACTTATAGTGAGATTAATGTAAAATATTGTCTGATAGAGCAAAGTGTGAAGAATCGAATGATGTGTGTTTGGATGTCTTAACGGGAAATAAAAATTTTGAAAAAAATATTGAAAGTGATGATGCCAAATGGCATCACTGGGACTGAAAGGGTTAAATTAATTTTTAATAAAGAGTCCACATTCAATTGTTCAATTAATCTTAAATAGACGCACAAAATCAAAGAAATAATCAGATATCTATTAAGAGGATCTTAAAATACTAGCGATTCATCCTTGCTCCTTTCCAAGCTTCTTTATCATAACATTAGATTGTCAGCCTCTGTGTTCAGGTCGTTGTGGAAAAACTCGCCAAATGGTAAACTCGCCATAGATGCGAGCCAAACGCGACACAGTCATGTGACTGTGTAAGTTAGATGTTTAGGACACTTTAGGTTTGCCAATGCGCAGTCCACTCTATGTTATGTCTCTGCTGTTAACATGAGCAATAAAAATAGTTAGAAAACTTATGCGGTAGGGTCACATGGGGGAATTATGGATCACTCTCTTTCCGGGGTAAATAATGATCACTAAGTTTTAAGGATTAAAAATGGTTTTTAGAAAAAAAATAAATTATGCCAAGTCATCCTTATACATTCTATTTTCTTATATCAAGTTCAAAAACAATGTAACTCTGCAGCAAAAAATAGAAAAAAAAATACTTTTTACACTACTATAAAAAACATCTTCGAAAAAGATTGTCTTTGAAAAACATGATTTTTTTTAAGATCCATACTGGAGAAACATATTTGAACTAACTATTTTGTTGGTGTTATTTTTCAATAGGAAAAGGTCTAAGCTTTTCAATCCGATAAAAAAAATTTCATAATTTTTTTAAATGATTTTAAAGGTATATCGATTTATCCCCCAGTTTGCTGGGGTAATTCTGGATCACTGGGGTAATTCTGGATCAGTGATATTTTTTAATTATTCATGTGTTTTTAGCTAAGTGGTATATGCCATTTTGAAGCATAAAATCAGATTAGGCTACAATCCAAATTTCATTAAAAAATTCAAATTATAAGTTTATTTAAAATTTAAATAACAAAAAATTTAATCTACATTGAAATAACATGCAAATACTATTTTTATTCAATATTTTCACTGTTGCCAAGGTCCCTGGTTCGGGTCCGGGCATCGCCAAAATAACTGCTGACCGATAAACGGCCCGTCCAGCCAAAAATGTCCGACGAATAGTACTAACGCTGCGTACGATTTTGCCCCTAACGGTTGCGTTAGGTGCCTATTCAGGTGGCTGCTCGTCACTTGACTGTGGTTCTAAAATAAGACGCCCGTCGCCAATAGCCCTCGTGTAGTTCTAGGGCGACGATAATTCAAACCTAGGCTACTGTTGGTGAGTCATCCTTCTATGCCTTAAGCATTCAAACGCGCCAGTCAGTTAAAGAAGCTGTGACACAAAAAACTTGGAAGATGATTAGTATGGATTGCGGTGTTAGTTCGATGAAAATACAGGTCCAGATATCAACAACCTATTTCCATTACGCTGTATCAGGGCATTCCTTGCTCTAGTGCGACAATAATTTAAACAACCGCCTCTGTGTTTAGTTTTGTTATAAAATACTTTCCATGGGATGAAAAGTGGATGAATAACACAAAATTGCAACTTTTACATATTGTTCTCAAGACATTTCAAATATTCATTTGAAAGATTTGCACTTTCATAATTTCGATTGTAGTGTCATTTGTTCGATTGTAGTGTGTTACTGCTATGTAATTGGAATTTATCTTTCTGCATAGCAGACAAATAAATATTTTAACAATTACATGTTTTAATCTACCAGGGTGAAAGGCTACCATATGCGCAAACTTCGCGTGGTTAACGGTTCCGTCATGCCAAGTCTGGATGGATGTTCAGGATTTATGGCGCAAGGGCATCTAAGGCCATACTGCGCCAAACACTGGGTTTTATGTAAAAAGGTTTCGGATATTTTCCAAGAGTGACACAAAAAAGTTATAGAATATTAGAGAATAAGTAAACAACTGGGCTTTTCTAATTAGATGACTAAAATGATTAATAAAAATGACAACATTTATCATGTCTGGTGTCGGGGAACAAAACGCGCCCATCATCAGGGCAGCAGAGAAAGCGTCCGACCTGATCAAAGCTGCTTACAGGAAAAGGGTGAGATGCGAAGCCAGAGGATGAAAGACAAGCATAATTTGAGTTAGGTTAGGTTTGAATTAACGTCGCACTAGAGCTACACGAGGGCTATTGGCGACGGGCGTCGTATTTTAGAACCACAGTCAGGTGACGAGCCAACACCTGAATAGGCACAAAACGCAACCGTTAATTGCGACATCATAATTTGAGTTACAGAATTCATTCAGTGAACAGAATAAAGCGACAGAAGTGTTGCTGGAAAAGTGTAGTGCATCTCTTTGCCACCTTTAAGGTTTGACTGTTGCAATTTCGTGTATTTTCTTGTGTCACGTGGAAATTTATTGGTAATTCAAAGCTATCAACTCCTCCTTAATTTTCATGTCCTTCTGGTTGACGGAGATAGTGATTGGCATGGTTATGATATTGATATAAAAATATAGGGCGTGATTGAAGTTAATATTTTAAAATCTACTTTCAAAACTGAAAATGCGTTTTCTATAAATGGAAAGTGATTTTGTATTTTCTTTTGGATCAGGGTTTGTTAGCTTTAAGGATCGCGTGCTTTTTCCCTTCGTGAAAATCTCCCAAGCTGATGCTTTTTTTTTGATGGATAGGCCCTGGATACGCATATGAATCCAAACTGATCCTGCCTTCTGTTCAACGGTTACGAGTCGCCGTAATTTTACGTTTGAAGGTCGTAAAATTGAAGAAGTTTTAAAAGCGAGGAAAATGGACAAAAATACTATTTGTAAGCGTTCTTTTTAAATTAATATTTTATTTAATTTATATGTTATCGATTTCACTTGCTTATTTTCAAACGATTGTTTTTATATCTCTTAATATAATACTGAATAAAATAAATTTTAAAGTTTTAATTTTTGTTAACTCTTTTTAATTTAATATTTCGTTACTGATTACACAACGATAATTAATTCTTATTCCACAAAAACACATTATTCATGATTAGACTGAAACCATTCTGAAAAATAAGCTGACATAATGAAGCAAGTAAAATTTCTTAGCTAAGTGATGCAAATTGCTTGATAACACTTTAGACATCGATGAATAATGAAAAACATAACTATTAATAAGTAAGTATGACATACTTATCACAAATAGAAGGTTCATGTTCTTTTTTTAAAAGAGGTATAAAAAAGCATTGTATTGAGGCTTCACTACAAATCTGGCTTCAAAAGAAATGTCTTTAGCAATCATTATTAAATTACGGTGCTGTAACGTATGTCTATGGTAATAAAATTGTGATTAAAACTGACCCGAAGTGTTTCTTGAGCTTGGCATAAATGTTACACGAAAGAAGTTTTGTAAAAGTGGGTCTGTTATGGATGTATGTGTTCAATTCTTGCTTTTGGCATCGATGCCATTGGAATTCCTACCCTGTCTAAAAACTTAAGGGGGCAGTATACATTGGAAATCTTGAATTTCGATGAAAAAAGTGCAATTTTTTTTATTGTTTTAAATTAACCACCAAGTTATAAGCTTTAAAATGACATCCACTTTATAATGAAATTCAAGATACTTTTTTTTATTTAGAGCTGTTTTTCTGTTGGCACAGCTTATAAAAATTTTAGTTTCGTTTTCAAAACATTTTCAATACTTGTTTGCTTGTAATTATTTCCGTAATATTTTTTAATTCTTTTTATATTAATTAAACAGTTTGCTTTATTGAATGGCAACAGAATGTAACTGTGGCCTTAACTGATTTCCTTTTATTTATTTATTTTAATTTTGCGATAGCGTGAGCACGTTTTATTCTGCTTTTTTTCCGAGATATTTCAACTTTTGAGTATTTTTATTGAGATATAATGGAGCGAAAAAGAGCTCGAACGGATTTTAGTAGAAAACATAAATTCAAAGGCAATAGATATACGAAGTTGAAAGAAGAAGTTCCTGTTGAAGACGTTCCAGAACTAGCCAAAAAGGAAGAAACAGCTTCGTCTGCAAAGTTGAAAAACATAACAAACGTAGTGAAACCAGCTGATTCCATAGGATATTCATTTATCATGGACATGGATTGCCTGAATTTGATGATGAGAACTGTTTTATGCCCTACTTGTTGCACTTCCAGTCTTAGTGTAGTTAGTGAACCTACCAGGAGAATGGGCTGCTCTCTGGAATTGAAAACTACTTGCTCTGAATGTGGATACTCTAGTGACGGTCAATACACTTCAAAAAGAATTGACAAAGTTTTCGAAGTGAATCGACGCCTTGTATATGCCATGCGACAAATTGGCTGCGGTTATGAGAGTGCTTCTACCTTTATGTCGACAATGAACATGCCACCCCCTCCAAATAAGTCAGCCTACAATGCTCATAACAAGTCACTTCTAACGGTTGTAGTGCGATTGGGAGACGAAATTATGACTGGAGCTGCAATAAGGGTTCGAAAGAAGCTGGGTAATTCAGCATGTGGCGTCTCGGTAGATGGAACCTGGCACCGTCGAGGTTACTCATCTTTGAGTGGAGTGATCACTACCCTATCAATTGACACAGGGGAAGCTTTGGATGTAGAGGTTTTATCAAAAGAATGTGTTGGTTGTCGAAAGTGGGGGTCTATTGACAAGGCGGACCCAAAACATGCCTCTATGATTGCAAACCATAAGTGCGCTGTCAACTACAGTGGCTCTTCACCAGCTATGGAGTCAATTGGCGCTGGACGAATTTTTCTAAGGTCAGGAATAAAACGTGGACTTGAGTATGCCGAATTCTACGGTGATGGCGATAGTAAAAGTTATGCAACAGTGAAAGAACTGAATCCTTACCCTAACATTGACATTGTAAAAAAAGAGTGTATTGGACACTATCAAAAGAGACTTGGCACAGCTCTAAGGAAACTAAAGGCGAAACATACTGGACTCGGTGGTCAAGGTAAATTAACTAAACGCTTAATCGACAAGATGCAAAACTACTTTGGAATAGCGCTTCGGAACAACACAGATTCTGTCGAGCAAATGACGAATGCTATCTGGAGTACTTTTTACCATTTGTCTGCAAAAGATTCTCATCCACTGCACAACAAGTGCCCTACTGGAGAGGAAAGTTGGTGCTCATATCAGCGAGCTAAAGCCGCCGACAAACCCTACAAACACAGAGGTGGACTTCCGTTGGAGATAATGAAGCTAGTAAAGCCCATTTATACACGACTCACAGCCCCTGATATGCTGGAGAAGTGCCTCCACGGTAAAACTCAGAACTGCAACGAGAGCCTCCACGCTCTTATTTGGAAGCGATGTCCAAAGACAAGTTTCGCTGGACTCGATGTGGTGAAACTGTCAGTGTATGATGCAGTGATCCAGTTCAATGCAGGATGCGAACCTCAATTAGAAGTGATGAGAAGAATGATGATAGTTCCAGGAAAATACATGGTGGAAGGTGTGAAAAAGAAAGATGAGCAACGCATTGTAAACTGTGAACGCAAATCTACACCAGCTGCTAAACAACGCAGGAAATACATCAGAGGCCAAAAAAAAAAAACCAAGAAGACCGTAACTGCAAAAGAGAAGGTCCCACATATAAAGCTGGTGACTTTAATTAACTATTTAAACTCGAACTGTGCCTGGTGAGTTTTACTTAATTACACAAACCTTTATTCCTAACTTTAGAGTCAATTTGTGAAGAAAAATGATTTTCCTTCGTAAGATATTCTATTGCCGGTAATAACTCTAGTTTGAATCAACCGATTTTTAATATTTAGGTGGCAAATTAAAGCTAAGAATGCAATGCATAAAACCTACTAGAATTTTGTGTCTAGGTAATGTATTAAAATAATTATGTTACTATTAAATTGACTATTTATGTCAAAAGTACACATTTCTAATTTCCTTTCAGTCAATAATTTCTAACTTTCAAAGTATTCAAGTCAAAATAATAAATCTAGTAGGTTTTAATAAATGTATTATTGGCTTCAATTTGCAATTAAAATTATTATTATCTTAATTAGAAGTTGAGTTATCACCGGTGGCGTAAGATACCAATTAATGTAATTAACCGTTAATTAAACAAGAAATATTAATTTTTTTGAAATTTTTTTTATGCAATTATTTTAGTTTAGTTATGTTTTCAATGTGTGCAAAATTTTATTTGTCTAGATTGATAATTAAAAAAAAAAAGTTCCAATGTATACTGCCCCCTTAAATAATTTGAATAGTATATTAGATATCGAATCCAATTGTGGCCATAAATTTATTCTATTTGAACTGAATTTACTAGATATAAACCATCGTTATCAGCTGTTTCAGCGGTTTGTCCGTTGTCTCTCCCCTTTAGTTTTAGTGGAAAGACCTTGGGATACCCTAGATTCAGATTTGGAAGATTTAACCTAGTTTTCGATGTTTCGGGCAGCCCATATAGGAACGTGGGGAAAACTGGAGATTATGAACTTTATAAGCTGCATTTTTATTCAGGAAGGAGTGATCATTAAGAGATATATCGGACGAATCAACAATTGTGTCGTTGAAATTTAGAAAACTATCAACTACATGTTTGAAACTCGTATATTGTATATTAGTTAAGTTAGGTTTTGAATTATCGTCTCACTAGGGCTATTGGCGACGGGCGTCGTATTTTACTCATTATCGAACTTAGTCGTGAAAACTCTACAAACTGCAAGTTTCTTTTGGACAAAGTGAAGACACTAGAAAGTTTTTTAACAACTCATAAAAATGATCTTATCTCTGTTCCAATGCAGAACATTCTGGTGGGAGAATTTTTTACGCCAAAAATTAGAAAAGTAATTGAAGAAAGCCAAAAGAAGGAGGAAGCGGAGCATAAAGAAATTATAATTCTATAAAGAAAGCTTTAAAAAATTCTCATTTTCAGATTGAAACACTAGACAACCAGGTGAAAGAAATGATAAAATCACAACAGGATTTCCTCAAAAATGCCGTATCTCTGAAAGAATCGACTGAAACAATACATAACCTGTGCAGGGACTGGGCAAGAGATTTTCGAGAATCGGCTCTTGCAACGATTGGAGCCGCAATTTCTCAGATTCGCAAAGAGCCGTAAATTTACAGCCCCTGAAAAAGCTAGCACCTCCAACTTTGAAACAACTGATGATCAAGAATTTGAAGATTTATTTCAAAACGAACTTCGAAGATGTGAAGAAATGAGCAGTGACTTAACACAGCTGCTCAACGATGTTCCAGAAAGAGACATTCTCCTCTATGACCGCGATAATAAGATACAGAAGAAGTAAAAATAGGCTGCAGGTTGTTGTGTGTTTTTTCATTTGGGTTGTTAAATTATACAAGTTCATTCAGATCTTTTTTTTAAGGAAATTAAAAGCATTCACTTATGTATAAAAATGCTTTTGAAAGAGAACTAAATAACAATGCACTGTTTTGAAACTTGTTTCGTTTATGAATAATCACATCATAACTATATAAAATTCGATAATGTGGTCAACCGATTGTGTTAGTGAATATAATTATTGTATATAAACCTTATTATAAAATTATTTTTCTCTTGAACTTAAGAAATTTGTTGTTGCATATAGTTATTTTTTTAATTACAAAAAAATTAAATTTAATTATTAGCATGTTTCTTCTTTGAGACATAAAATAACTATTTCTTATATTAAATAAAAATTTCAGTAATATTCTTCCACCATACAAAAGTATCATCATGCATCTTATTGAAAAATTATCAAGTTAAAATTTTGGAAAGTGTAAACCTAACCCCCAGCTTAGAGTCCCCCCCCCCCCCCCGAAACATCTAGAAAAAAATCTAGTTATGCTAATGTTTAAATAATAAATTGGTAATATGGATTTATTATTAGTGAAAGAGATGAATTCATTTATTAACCCTTTCAGTCCTAATGATGTCATTTGGCATCATGTTTCTGATCATAATTAAAAAAAATAATAGGGTTTTTATCTTTGGATAAATATAAAAATATTTTCTAATAAGAAAAAAATGAAGATTCGAATGATGTACTTTTTGATATCCCAAATGGTTATACGATCAGAAAAGAATTTGTAAAATGATGATGCCGAATTGCCAATGAGACTAAAATTGTTGAAAAAAATTAAACATTTTAGAAATTACTTCGAGAATTATCGCTTCGTAGTGGTAGGGAACTGTGTCTTTCGCGTTTCGCCTGTAGTTGGGGATTTCGTAGATACGATTGACCTGCTGCCAAATACGTGTTAGGCCAATGTGCGTGTGTTGGTGGGTTTGTACATCAAAAATTTGAACTCTTCATCGTGACACGAATATACTTTTTCCATGTTAAACTGGGGATGGGAAGCCCAGTCGGTTAATCACTCGCTTAGCATGCGGAAGGTCCCAGTTTCGGGTCCGGGCATCGCCAAAATAGCTGCCGACCTATAAACGGCATGTGCAGCCAAAAATGTCCGACGAATAATACCCCGTGCAAGGGAGTGCACGTTAAATATCCTTCAAAGTCCTAACGCTGCGTGCGATGTTGCCCTTAACGGTTACGTTAGTTGCCTATTCAAGTGTCGGCTCGTCACCTGACTGAGGTTCTAAAATACAACGCCCGTCACCAATAGCCCTCGTGCAGCTCTAGGGCGACGATATTCATTGAACATTCTCTTTTATACCCGAAAGGGTTAATGCATATTCTTCATGGCAACAAAATGAAGGATTTAGAAAAGCAAATCTTGGATAAAAAGAAACAAAATTAAAGGATTGGAATGTCAGTTTTCCTATAGAGATGTCACAATAGAGGATATTTGTTATGATCCGAACACTTACAAGAATGACGTAGTAAAAAGACAATAAGAACTAGCATGAACACCAGTTACAACTTAACTCCATATTCTCTTTATACATTTAATTCTCCCTGGTATTCGAAGAAGAGTCATCCACTAAGAAGTGCAGAAAATGCTTGAAGGAGGTATTAGGAAAATCGACCCATATATTAGTAATTATACATTGAAAAATGAAATTATCACAAGAAGGACATACATGTAAGATGTGGGAGTTATTTACGAATCTAATTTTAGTTTAAATTTACATGCCGGGATATTATGCTTAGAGCTTCTAAAAAAATTGGGTATCCTTAAACGAACTACATATAATTTTGACGATATTATTTTTCGTTGCAATCTCTAATATTCTTTTTCGTCCAGTTCTGGAATATAATTGAATTATTTGGAATCCTTTCAAACAAGTGTGATGTTGTATCGATAGAAAAAATTCAGAATTTTTTTTTATATTTCATAGCACGCAAGTCAAATGAGTTTATCAGACCTTCCAGTTTTACTAGAATGCCGAAGATCATTAAATGTATTTAAATTTTTTACAATATCCTAAACTACAAAATTGATTGTCCTCGCATATTGCCAGATTTTAATTTCTTTGTCCCTAACTATACTACAAGGAATAAATATGTCCTTAAAGAACCCTTTTTTCACTACAAACTATCTTAAAATTCAGCCATATATACAAATTATTAAACTGATTAATAAACTCTCAATAAGTGGTTATTTATTTTTTGACAATTTTAAGAAGAAGTTTTTGAGAACCTGAAGAAAGCTCTTACTTCAGAACCTGTACTGGGAATGTACGACGAAAATGTTCCAACCGAAATTCATACAGATGCCAGTGAGTATGGCATTGGTGCAGTTCTGGTGCAGGTTTAAGACGACAATGAAAAAGTGTTAGCGTACGAATCCAGAACTCCAACAAATGCCGAAAGAAATTACTCCACTATGGAGCGGGAATGCCTTGCCATCGTATGGGCAATCAACACATTTTGTCCTTACCTTTTTGGAAAATATTTTACCATCATTACTGACCATCATTCACTATAATGGCTCATGAGTCTCCAGAATACCAATGGAAGATTGGCCAGATGGGCCCTTCGCCTTCAATAGTGCAATTTCACAGTAAAATATAAAACGGCAAGAAGCATAGGGATGCGGACACTATCCCGAAAAATCCTGTTGAAGAAGAAACCGACACACCAAAAAGATATTTAGCTGTTGCTACGAGCGTGAATCTTGCGACATTAACCTTTAAGTTAAAATCAATGTATAGAGATAAATTAAGAGAATACTGACATTTCCACGAATAATGACTCTAATAATTAACTTGTTAATATTAACACCTGCCTTCTATAGAAAAAATTTACGCCAGTGACGTCAATTGTAACTTATCAGATAACTCCGTCTCGGATATCTTGACTAGTTCTATCTCATGTACCCGTGTCGACCCCTTTACAAATCACCGTGTTTTCAACTCTCCTGTTTTAAATTATAATTGTGCTTTGAGTCTTGAAGAATCCATCCGTGAGATTTCGTTAATTAATGAAGACCCTGACTTTAATAACTATTTTTAGCACTTTAGAAGTTTTATTTGATTTATATTCCTCAATCCCGACCGGCCCATCTATCATTCTTTTACAAATTTTTAACAATATAAAACGTCACTGACTTTGCTTTACTTTAACTCGGTATCACGGCTGCGCTGGACGGCATTTCCCCCAATCCTCAACCAGTGTTAAAAATTACAAACCCCTTCCGAAAAATGTATGCTTATCTAACAGACAGCTCAAGAAACAAAAATATGCTCCAACACAAAAATCATTTAAATAGAACCCTTCTGGATGTATTAACAATATCCTTGAGCCCCTTTCAAACATCTCCTGGGCAAAGGAAGATTTTCTTTGGTTTTTGGCAGAGTGATTTGGAAACGGTTTAGCGAGGCTCCAGAAAATTCGGAGGTCATTCTCAACCAAATGTTAACGGTGAATCCCCATAATTCCAAAACAATATTGTCTCGCATCTCTTTTTTTTGGTTTTGGTTAGAATAATCGTCGCACTAGAGCTACACGAGGGTAATTGGCGACGGGCATCGTATTCTAGAACCACAGTCAGGTGACGAGAAACACATGAATAGGCACCCAACGCTACCGTTAAGGGCGACATCGTACGCAGCGTTAGGACTTGTCTCGCATCTCTGCAGACTGTAGAGGAAGTTAGTAAAGCTCGCCCTAAATTGGCACTTCACCGGGACCAGATGGCCTGACGGCTGCCGCTCTAAGAGCTGCGAGGGCTTCTTTGATTTATATAATTCTTAATCCTTATATTGCGGCGGGGGGGGGGGGACCTTCTCGTTTTAACGAATCTAAAACTGTTTTCATCTCCAAGGCCTTCGTGTCAAGGGCCCCCTAGTGATTTTCTCACAATTTCCTCTACCCTTTGCCAGTGTCTCCACAAGCTTTTCACTTATAGATCAATTGATTTCATTTAACTGGAGCACGAGCGAAGGGGTGTGAGAGTGAGAACATCTTTCTTCTGGAATTTGTGTTCTTTAGAGCAAAACCTAAGCTCAAAACTACCCATGTGGCGGCCATTAACCTGGTCAAGGGCTTTGATTCTGTGTCGCATGATTGAACAGTAAGGTCACTCTCGGCCTGGGGAGCGGACAGGCGGTTCGTCGGTTACATCGATCACTTATATTCATCTTCCTATACTAAGTTTTGAGTGAACACCCTGACTTCAGACAATTTCACCCCGCTTCCGGGGTACGTCAGGGTGACCCTTTGTCACCTTTATTTGGTCATAAACGGGTTGGTCAAAAACATTAAGAGCTCCCCCGTAGTATTGGGAAGATGAGAATAGATGATATTATATTGATGGATGGATGGATGTGTGGGTTTTATGGCGCAAAGACATCTAAGGCCACACTGCGCCAAACACTAAGTTTATTTTTAAAAAAATATTTTAAATAGGACATCTCTGCCAACGCCGACGATATCGTCCTGTTTACTGGTACAAAACCGGATTTACAGAGACTATTGGACAAGTCAAAGCATCTTCTGTCCGCTAGTCATCCCAAAATTTCCGGCTCAAAATCTTTCTCCCTCTCAATTTTTGCTACCGTTTAGCGTAGGATTATCTAAAATAAAAAAGAGCGTAAGATTATCTAAAATAAATGGTGGCTTCAGCGTTTACAACAAACCCATTCCGGCTCTTAAAATCGAGTCGGAATTCAAATATCTGGGGTTACGTTTCAATAACAGAGGGCTTGTCCAGGCCAATCCAACAAGAACGCTTTCTAACGATGCCGACAAGCTTATGAAAGCCCCTCTAAAACCCCAACCAACGATTATATGCTTTTCGTCTTGCCTAAAACCCTTCACTCCAGTTTCCTTTTTAGAAGTTACTTAAATTCTCTTCGGCTGGCTGACGTCATTATTAGAAACTTCGTTATACAAGTTTGCCACCGTCGAAGGATAGCCCCCAATAATTATATTCATACAAAGATCTCGGGGGGGGGGGGGGGGGGGGGGGGGGCAAGAGATTAGTAGTATCCGAACCTTTATTCCCGAGTTACGAATGAAACGCCTCAGCAATAGATACTAGGGAAGAAATAATTGACCCGGCCTCTGTTGAACCTGCTACACGTTCACCAAATACCTTCACCAAGATAACGAAATTCTATTAGAGCAATATATGGAAAGCAGAGTTCAAAAGTGAGAGGACATGAACAGTCCAATTGTAAACGTATTCGGCGACGATCCAGCGTGATTAGGTAAGGTATGAATTATCGTCGCACTAGAGCTACACGAGGGCTATTGGCGACGGGTGTCGTTTTTTAGAATCACAGTCAAGTGACGAGCCGACACCTGAATAGGCAACCAACGCAACCGTTTAGAGCGACATTGTACGTCGCCAACGGTCAACCCCCGCGAATACACCTGCCACCCCTCTCAAAATCGGAGAAACGAACAACCCTGTTAGGGGTCAGTTCAAAGGAAAGAAAGATCATTCTATTGCTAAGGTCGTTACACTAGTTCATGTCCAGTTAGGACCACTCCAATACTTCGATAATAATTTACTGCATTTAAGTCAAATGCCTGAGTGTATAAGAAATTAAATAAGTGCTGTTGATTGATGTAGATGAAGAATGGAGGTTCAAGTGACATGGAAAAAGTATGATTTACATTAAGATGCTGTGTGTGAAGCCGTTTAAGGAAAGAGTACTGTATGGTAAATGATTTTTGTTTTGCTGTTGTTTGGTTTTCTATTTTTGCAGTTTATATCGATTGAACTCATTTGAATAGGGAATTTTTAATACGGAATAAATGAATAACAACAAGCGAGTGAGAGTTTAACCGTTTAGAAATAACAAATTCTATTATTCCCGAATACAAAGAAATTAATTGCCCCTTTCATATGTTACCAATCTGTTTACCACCTTGCCTAGAGTTCTAAGGGATAAATAAATTGATGAAAATGCGATCTTGTTTTTACTACATAAGTTTAATTAAGTTCCAAAAAACTATACAATTCAAAAGGCCGAACGAGTGGGAGCAGGCACCCAAATGTATCCCGTGTAGAGTTTACGGCGTTAGGATTTTTTTTCACCATGTTAAATTTAACTTGAATCAGCATCTACAAAGAGTTTTTGATAGGATGTTTAACCGCACAATTCGCTTTCGGGATGATAGTTTCAATCACATACATGCTGGGATAACTATGTTCTAAGTTATTGTTAGTAGATAGTTAATTTAGCGTTCAATTAGGATTTTTTTTTAAATTTGTGAAAGCTTTTGCAGGTAAACGGAAAGAAATATTTAGCACCTCATGGAAAAGAATCCAGATAAAATCCCGGTGAGTTTTCCCATTACAATGAGCAAAATGAGTTATTTTTTTAGATATTTCTAAATAAATAGCAATGTCTTCGTGAAACGCAAAGTGAAAGGCCAGACCCTATTGTTATTTTCGAAAAAAATCCTATTTCAACAAAAAATTAATAAAAGTTACTTTTTTATGTGGACAGAATATGAAAAAATTTGAAGTCTTATATGAACGTCACTTGCTCCCAACATATTTTTTTTCAAAAAAAAAAAAAAATTTGGTCTTAAAATATTTAGATTTTAAATAGAGTTACTTCACTGACCTTAGAGCTAAGGCTAAACCAATCATTGTAAAATGTGGAGTTAAATTTAGATAAAAATTTATAGTTTTATATAGGTAATCGATATGCAGGTAATCGATAATGATGATCATACCTCTTCCAAGCCATAATACTGAATTCAAATATTTTAATATCTTTTTTAATTATGTATTTTTCACAGGTTATAATTGAAAAGTCACCATCAGAAAAAAGCATATCAAGTTTGAGAAAACATAAGTTCATCTTCAATAGCTGTTTGACGATGTCACATGTTTTGCCGATAATAAGGTAAATGAATTGTCATACTTTTTCTTTAAATCGTAATAACCTCCTAAGACCCGAGCAAAATCTTACACGTATATACTTAATCTAAACATACTTTTCAGATACATATATGCTAAAAAATATGTTTTTCAAAGAAATAAAAAAAAATGTATAATAGTTACTTATTGACATGCCTTAAACTCTAAAAATAGAAAAAATACAATTTTTTTGCTCTACAAGTGCAAAAAAAAGCCGCATCACTTATTTGTAGTTAACAGATTATTTTAACATTGTTTTTAATGCAAAATGCATTGAAAATTAACTACTAAAAGAACTTCTTAAAAGTTTGACAAAAATAATAAAATAACTTTTTTATGAGCTCTAATATCGTATTGACCCTCGTTCAGCTTCATTTTTCATAGAAATAAATGTCTAATACCTGTAATCAAAGGTTGAAAACAAATATTTTGATCTTCTTCTATCGGACCAGGTCAATTTCGTAACTAATTAAAATTTTCATTGTTTGTGGGGAGGTTTTAAAAAATGTCCCCAAATGGGTACGTCAGGTCGCAAGAGGATAATTCTCGTTGCATACGTAACAATATTTTGAGTAACTTTATTCGTTAAAATTCCTGGACCGTCGAGTTTGCAAGCTGCCATTGACAACAACAGGTCACCGGCGGGGACCATGCTCCCTGAATAAAGACTCATCTACAGGAAAAATCGTAATATGTGCAACCAGATAAATTGCTAAAAATATCATTTGCGCATGCGTTATTCTCTCGAAAACCTAATTATGACGCCCGACAGGTACTGGCACCAAATTCAAAGTCTGCGCCTCTTTACGTTTTTTAGAAATACCTTAAAAAAAAAAAAAAGATTGTATGGCCTCTTGGGAATGCGCCATTTCCTCGAAAACCTTATTATGACATCCGACAGGTAATCGAATCTGGCTTAACATAAATTTGGAGTCTGAAGCTCTTTTGGCTCGAGCTGTAGAGTGGTTTCGTCAGACAGACCGTCCAATGTTAGAAGTGATCTACTTGTTAGAATGATCCAATGTTAGAATGAATCTAAAGAATCTAATCTAAAATTCTATATTCTAAAATTCTATTGATTTCTATAAAGCAATGTTACATCAATCTGTCGCATTTCGATCTTCCTGGCTACTATAGATTAGATCCCGTTTAAATAGGAAATTTATGATTGCCCTTTAATACACGGTGGTCGCAATTAAAAAGGAGTTTTCTCTTGAGCAAACTAATGGGTGGAATTGCAATAATTTGGTAAAAAGACTATCGACAAAAAAAGCTAGTTCCGAAAATTTTCCCACAAGAGAAATTGGCTCTACTTCAAGGTTTCGAAGCTTATACCATCATACAGTTGGGTTAAAACGTTGTAATTTAAAACTTAGGAGTAAAAAAATTGAGTTTTTTTTAAAGTTTTAGATTCGTTTTATGGGGCTTGAAATAACAGCAGTAGCGCCGAATATTCCTTATAGAAAAATTTAAGAATTAATTTCTTTTAGGATTCTCTCACTTTCGTCAAAAGCTTTCCTACCAAATGAATGACAATATCACCCATTAGTTTTCTCTACAGTAAGCTCTAAGTACTGACATATGTAGGAAATGTACATATACGATATTAATTAATCTTTACATATGTAATTGCTGTTTATAGGAGTCAATTGAAGCTGTCCCACCAGGTCGCTTTTCCTGTCTCCAAACAATGGCAGGACAATGGTATCAAACTCGAAGCCTCTCCACGAAGTTTACGAGGAATTCAAGGATCCCGATGGGTTTCTGTATATCACGTACGCATCAGAGAATGTGTTTGATTGGCGATGTGATTATTTATGAGAGGTGAGTACTGGTACTGCAGGATGGTACTTTTAAAAGTGGCCCATCGGGGCATGACTTACCTAACTTTAAAGCCACAGAAGCTTCAGATTTGAGCTCATCGAAATTCTTTGTGACGTGACGCTATCCGCTTCGTTTCCGATTGCTAGTTATTCCGAAAAAAAGTAAGAAATCTATTCGCGCACTGCCAACTATACTTTCCAAGTTTCGTTCCTTTCGAAACAGCTTACAACCCGAACCGGACGGTTAGTGTGACTTCACCGAGATAGGTTAGGTTAGAATTATCGTCGCACTAGAGCTACACGAGGGCTATTGTCGACGGGCGTCGTATTTTAGAACCACAGATAGGAGACGAGCCAACACCTGAATAGGCACCCAACGCAACCGTTAAGGGCGACATCGTACGCAGCGTTAGGACTTTGAAGGATATTTCACGTACACTCCCTTACACGGAGAATTATTCGTCGGACATTTTGGGCTGCACTGCTGTTTATAGGTTGGCAGATATTTTGGCGATGCCCGGACCCGAACCTGGCACATTTCGCATGCTAGGCGAGTGTCCAACCGACTGGGCTCCACATTCCCAACGTCACCGAGAGTTTCTCTGGTCCTTTTAGTTGAGTCTGTTGTGCCCTGGGAGAAGAGAGTAATAGTGAACAGTGAAGTGTCCTAATCAACAATTCATTATACGTTTTGGTGCATCATTTTCTCTAAGGAGAATTATGACCTATGGATTTTTTCTGATGGGTGCTGGAGATAGCTACGGATTAGTTATTAGACACTTGTAAGAAACAAGATCACCCAGTAAATCTCTCCTGACACTGAACTAAAGCTTATTTTACTTAATCAGGATATTAATTTGCAATGGATACCTTCACACGTGAATAACTATGGGAATGAAATGGCTGATAATCTTGCTAAGGATGGTTTTCAATAAGTCCTCTCCACTTAAACCCTCTCTCCCCATAATTGGTACATAATCTCAAAACCAAGTTGTCCCTTGACCTCTCGTGAGACAGATGTTCCCGGACTGTACTCCCAAGACTCGCCAGCGGTCACACCAAGTGCTTCATTTTCAATGATGTTTGGAAGACCTTCGCCCACCCTGCATCAAATGCCAAAATAATCAAGCTTCTATCAACTCCTTATAGAATGAAACGAAGTATCTAGAAGGGATCTGTATCCTCTAGTCCTCTTCTAGTCTTCGACAATCTAACAGTCAACAAACTTGTGGCTCATTTCTGACTCCGTCAAACAAGAACGATAAGCAACGACAACTCCCAAAAGCTGATCTCCAAGAAAAACCGACTTATAGATTGAACTCGCTACCCGTTATCACATTATAGATTGAACTCGCTACCCGTTATCACATTAAACTCACCGGTCTTTCCCTCCCTAAAGCTCCTAAAAAATTTATTATTCTTAGTCAGGTATCCAATACCTTATATAATATAACTTAATAAAGATCTTTAGGCCCAGTGGCGGCAGTTTGCATTACCACGCCACAGGTCCGGGGATCGAATCCCGAATTGAGTGAGGTTGACACATCCTTTCAGTGGGTCGATAAAATGGGGACTAAAGCCTGTTTGGGAACTAAACATTGGGGTTTCCCGATAGGCTGATCACCTTACCGGGAAATAAGCCTAGAACCCCATAGCTCTAGGTCATTAAAGCTAAAATGGGCACGACAGGCCTTGGCAAAGTAATGGGCTGTTACGACGAGGAGTTTAGTTTAACGATCTGTCAACGATTCAAGTCGGCATATTTGTTGCTCCATATTTTTTAAAGTAAAAACAGAATATCAAATTAGTTTAAAACTATCGTTCAAATGTGCTATCGATATTAAAATCCCAGTTTAACGGGATTTTTGCTGAAGCAGAGTCTGCCCTCAATCTCACTTAAGCCGGTAAAGAGGATGTTGACTGAAATACCTTTGCAAATATTTGAACCACAGTAGCTTTAATTTCTTCGAAATTTTGTAAAAACAGAAGTTTAAATGATGTTTTATTAAATTGAATTTAAAATATGAAACTGCACAAAAGAGCAGTAATGACAAATCCATTTATACTTGTCTTGCTTTCATTCAAAGTATTTACAGGTATAAGAGTCAAGTAACTTTAAAAAAATAGTGAAAAATATTAGAGAATTTTCGTTGACAAGGAACTTATACTTTAATTCTTTATTAAAAATTGCCTTTATATTAATACTAGAATTTTTTTGCACTTTCAATTATGAACTTTATGTGCCTAATTTATTATAACTTTGTAAAAGATCTTTTGTGTTTGACTTACGAAGTATGGCTTTTTTAACGTCCTTTTTTTGGTTGCTGCGGCCCATTTTTAATACGGTTTTCATGGAAATATCTCTATCGTCCAAAGAATTGTCACACTAGAAAGGCAACAATACAAGTTAAATATTAGCAACATTGCAAAGTATTCAATTTATGTATTGATCTAGATATATTTTACTAATCTCTTATACATAAAAGCGCCATCGGTCAATCCCTAATAGAAATACAACGAAGTTATTTTCAGGCTTTAGAAAATGGATAACTTTTAAAAGTACGGTTCATTCGTTTGTATCAATTAATGATTGCAAAGAAGTTGAACGTCTTCGATTCAAAACCCGACTTTTCACAGTACGACATCGGACCTTTACCATCTCCATCCGAATACAAAATAGAAAATCCATTGGTACCTAAGAAATTTCAGGTAATATAAATTACACTGCTCAAAAGAATTAGGGGAGCTCATGGTTTAAACCCTTTCACCCCCATTGATTCCGGTTGGAATCTTCAGCTTGCGATTTTTTCTCTCGCTAAGTTGAGCTCGCACTTATTTATCGTTAAAAGGTTAGGTTTTGAATTATCGTCGCACTAGAGCAACACGAGGGCTATTGGCGACGGGCGTCGTATTTTAGAACCACAGTCAGGTGACGAGCCAACACCTTAATAGGCACCCAACGCAACCGTTAAGGGCGACATCGTACGCAGCGTCAGGACTTTGAAGGATATTTAACGTGCACTGCCTTACACGGGGTATTATTCGTCGGACATTTTTGGCTGCACGGGCCGTTCATAGATCGGCAGCTATTTTGGCGATGCCCGGACCCGAACCTGGGACCTTCCGCATGCTAAGCGAGTACTTAACCGACTGGGCTCCCCAGCCCTCTTATCGTTAGAAGGAAGAATAATGTCTTTTTGAAGCATTAAATATTGTTTTTTTTTAATTGAATGAATATATGAAAAACATAAAATAAAATTCTCGACCAAAAAACAGATTTTCTTTCATTTGGACTCCATCTATATTCATAACGCCTTTAAAGAACCAATGTCTACTATGCTCACTGTTGGACTGAGCTATATATATAAATCAACTGTGTTTTAAAATATGTATTAAAATAAAGATCCCAATTATCCATTGCAAGACCCAAGTTGTTGCTAAGTTCTTCTCCAAAGCATCTCGCCCTTTACCTAATATATTTACCTCCTCCTACGGCAGTGGCTTGAAATCAATATAAAAATTTTCTAATGGTTTTTCGGAGATGCATTCTGTCATCCTGTCGAATAATAAAGGGGCAATTGTTGCTCTGATATCATCATTACACTTACAAGACAGGTGGAAGACATACCTGTCAGCACGTTCGATTCTTGAGACATGTAAATTGACTGACTTGCAAATTGAAACAGCATTTGAAGAAAATGGGGCTGGAGAACGTAAGAGACTTAAAAAATCCCTACAGATGCTAAAAGTGTCGAGGCAAAACCAAGGAACGAAACATCGATAGGACTAATTTTGGAGGTATTTCTGAACTTTATGTTAGTGCTAAAAACATCTCAAAAATTAAGAACTTCATTTTTTAACCCTCTAATGCATAGTGTTACCGTTCGGTAACAAGTTACATAATCCACTTTATTCTATTAAAGTAGACCTCAATCTCGACAAATTTGTATTTTTTTCATCTATTACATTCCATTCTGAAGTTTTTGTTAATAATAACCCTCATAAATGACAGTAGTAAAAGTGTATTCAAAATTAAAGAGTGAGGTTATTAACTTTTGTGAAATTACGTTTTCTGGCGTAAGTCAAAGTAGAATAATTTTAGTACTAAATACAAATAAATTGTTTTGAGAAATTATATATAGTTAAAAAGGGTTATTTTAAAATATATTTAGTAGTTTTCTAGTCATTATTATCAAAATTGGAATTTTTAGTTGGTTTTTGTCACATGGAAATTTTTTTTTAAATTGAAATTATTTAAAACCTAATGCAGTTAAATTTTTTTCAGTATTTTTCCCATAATGTATGAGTATTGAAGATACATATATATTTTTTTGGGATGAAAATAAAAAATCATGCATTAGAGGGTTAATTCAAACAATCAAAATTCAAATGTTTTGTTAAGACAAAAAAAAACATAACAGAATAAAAAGTAATATTGGCATAACTAAATCCCTCCTTCTTGATCTTAATAAATACGGGTTACATACTCTTACACAACCTTTGAGGAGTATCAAGACAACATACTGAATACTTTGTTATTGATTTCCTGGATAAAGATTTTGAGTGTCTAAAGCATCCTAAGATCATGCACGACTACAATAATTTCCTGTTGAGTTCAGAAACTAAATTTACAGTTGCGTTTAACTATCACAAGATATTAGGAAGCCTGGTTTGTAATTACAATCTCATCACAGTCAAAACCTACATAAAATCAGTAAGCAGGATCACTTATACAACTCTGATGTGGATAAGAGTTTAGGATATGCCATATGTGATTTGAATATTATCAAGGATACAGGACTCAGAAATATGTTAAGTTTGAGCACAAAGTTTAGATGTAGAAAAAATAAAGTAGGTCTAAAAATAATATTGGAATCAGTATGTCAAAATCTTGACATTTGCATTTCAAAACTTGGTATTATTGGAAAAGTAAAAGATAACCATTTACGCCTTGGTGGATAACAATCATTTTTATTGTATAGCGCCAACTCTTAGTAATTTTTTTTTAAAGGATTATCACAATTATTGAAAAAGCTAGCTCATAACTTAGGGTTTATTTGTAAAAAAAAAAAATAAAGTGTTATTTTCAAAAGAACATACCAACAATGAAACACGAGATATACAAATTTCAAATTTGTTTAGTTTAAATTATCGTCACACTAGAACTACGAGGGCAACGGGCTTCGTAATTTGGAACCACAGGCAAATGATGAATAAATACAAATTTAAAAAGGATGAACTGGATAAACGCATTTTGGAATTTGGTAAAAAGATTCAATTTTAAAATTTATGGTCTTAAATATCCTTATCTGTTCTCCACGATTAAATTTCACAAAGATCTTGTAAAGTGCAGGTTTGTAACCTGCTGCACCAATTGCTGTAATAATAATTTGACCAAGAGATTCTTCGACAATTAAAAAAAAAAGTCATGTACCAATATTGAAAGACCGAAAAATACATTATGGTTTGGTTTTGAATTAACGTCGCGCTAGAGCTACACAAAGGGCTATTGGCGACGGGCGTCGTATTTTAGAACCACAGTCAGGTGACGAGCCAACACCTGAATAGGCACCCATCGCAACCGTTAAGGGCGACATCGTACGCAGTGTTAGGACTTTGAAGGAAATTTAACGTGCACTGCCTTACACGGGGTATTATTCGTCGGACATTTTTGGCTGCACGGGCCGTTTATAGGTCGGCAGCTATTTTGGCGATGCCCGGACCCGAACCTGGGACCTTTCGCCTGCTAAGCGAGTGCATAACCGACTGGGCTCCCCAGCCCCAAAAATACATTATGATTAAATCAACCTAGATGTACTAATCTTCTTAAGGACCTACAATATTAGGTTAGATTAGGTTTAAATTGTCGTCGCACTAGAGCTACACAACGGCTATTGGCGACGGGCATCGTATTTTAAAATCATAGTCAAGTGACTAGCCGATACCTAAGTAGGCACGCAACACAACCGTTGAGGGTAACATGAAATTAAAGGATACTTAACGTGCAATCTTTTACAGGGGGTATTATACGTCGGACATTTTTGGCAGCACGGACCTTTCATAGGTCGGCAGTTATTTCGGCGGTTCCCGGACACAATCCTGGGACCCTTCGCATGCTAGGCGGATGTCTAAACGAATGATTTAATGTAACAAATGTCCGAACCTCAACGCTGAGAAACGGGAAATATGAGTTTATAGCATTACCCATGTTCAAAAAATCCCAGCAACGTCTGTGTACTTCAAGCTGGATGCATTTGCAGGTGTCATAAAAAAAGAACAAAGTCGTCATCGCCTGGCAAAACATTCTAACCTACAAGTTACTAACACTGTTTGCAGCTGACACTGGGTTTGACGAGTCTTTAAATTTACCTGCCCCCGCTAGCCCGAAGCAGGGTTATTGTCAAGTTAAACATGGATTCGATCGAGATAAACATTGTGAATCTTTTACTCAAATTTTAAAGAAGAGACTAAAAATTAATTAGAACGCAGAGAGCAACACAAGTAGAAAAGGAAAAAAACGGTGTCGAGAATTTGACGAGGAATCCACAATCTATGTAAACAGCTGTAAGAGGTTTACCCCAGAAGCTGTGGCAAAGAGACTCGGAGATAAGAGATATGTGAAGAGTCTCGATCTTCCTTGCTTCTAGTCACATCGTGTCGCCACAATACTATTCTAGGTAAACTTTGAACAGCGGGGACAAAGGAAAACAATCACTAAAAATATTTCGAGCAAGCTCCTAAATTAGATTCTACTTAATAAAACAGATGGAAATGTAAACACAAGGTCTAGATTAGGAAAAAAAAGACAGTCACCTGAGAGATTAGAAAAGTGTCTGGGCGCTGGTGGGCTGCAGCAGAGGGATAGACCCCGGCAAGGAGACCTATACGCTAACTACTGCTAAGCATAGCGAAACGGTGGTCACAGCGAAGATCGGCCTGTGGAGGACAGCAACATTGTTTCAGGATTCCATGAGAAAATCGGACAGTTGTTGGGGTATGATATAATCTGTAACAGGGAAAGTAAAACCAGATTGCAGAAATGCAAACACTTTTCGATTAATCCTAGGAAATTTCATTAACAAGGCAGGCATAATTCTGCACACTGGGGCAGATCTTACACGTAACCAATCTTAACACTTTACCTACGGGCGTCGACTGACCCATAGACTAAGAACACTCTAAGTTTCAAACTCTCATTGGAGAATTTCTACATTGAAATTGACATAGAAACTAGCGCGCCCCCTTTGTGTCTAAGGGAACTAATGTAATGGTTTCTGGTTGCCTATTTGCAGTCACCTTTAGGAGATTTAACAGGGCCAATGACATCTCGTAATTTGGAACCCTTATCAAGTGACGATAGGGATCTATTTTTTACTACAACTTATTTTCGACTTTATTTTTGAATATATACAGCTACTCATTGACTTTTATATCCCTCGTAGGCCCATCCTCAAGATATTTGACCTTGTGCTTCTTTTTCTCCATTAATAAACCTACAGACTGACTACGCTTGTCATTTTAGACATGGTCCCCCAAAGATCCGCAAGTGATTCGATTGAATAACTCGTCAAATATTCATCCAAATGTAACAAAAACTTAGATTTAGGGGTTTTCGAGGGTTTTCCACATTTCTAAGTAATTAAAATTGGGTGTTGCTATTGAAAATTTTAAAGTTCGTAACATTTTTAATATTAAGACGGACCCTTATGCAAATTTAGTGTCATGCAATTAACTCAAAATGTTATTTGTTCACATAGTCAAAAAGGTCCGATGTAAAAGGATGACTAACGGTTGAAATAATCACTAGTGGGTAACTTTTTTTTTAACAGAGAACATTCGGAAGAAACAGTAGCCCTACAATTGAAAGTACAATTATGCCAATCAACAAATCAACCTTTAATAGTGTTTTAGTTGCTTTCGGCACGTTAGAAGAGCTAGGCATTAGATTAAGTTGCTGGTCTAGAAGAATTTTAGTCCACGGGTCAGTCGACGCCCGTAGGTAAAGTGTTAAGCATGAAATTCATAAGATCCTAGTCTCAAGCCGCGATAACCCCGTGTGAAGAGTGAGTGATCAGTGTTTCGCGCCTGCGCACTGACTTCGCAACAGATGTTGCACATGCGCACAGTTGCCCTCATAACACGGATCCAACGAAACAGCTCATCAACACGATACCGTTACAGACTACCTGAACTTAGTAAAAATCTTGGTAGTTGGTTGGTTGGTAGACATATTTTCAGGTTTGTGTGCTTGGTCAGAGACCCGCTTATACAGGGTGAGGCAAACAAAACCGGCCCCGAGATGGAGATTAGAATACGACAGAAATGTTGCCAAGTCTAAAACCAATACAAAAACAGGCTTACTCACTGAAGCTATTGATCGCTTCAATATTAAGCCCAAGCAAACGCTTGGCGACTTATTTGACGGCAACTACGCTGCGCTTTTAAGGGGTCATAGGAGTCTTAAAAATGTGCAAAGAAGGTACTACAAAGCATAGTTTGATCTTTCATGTAATTTTTTAACTACTCAATTTATAAGTATATTTTTTTATATGTAATTCTATAAGCTTTATTTAATATAAAGCAAATTTTAAAATTTATGAAACTTTAGCCAAAACTAAAATAAATGATATTAAACATAAAGCTATTTGAACACATTGTGATTAGGCTTGCGCGGCAAATTTTGAGGGCAAAATTGAAAAAATGACTTAGAAAATGACTTTATATTGTACAAATATGTACAAAGACTTATACCTAAATTCTCAGCTCAATTTTAATTGGAAATTATTTTAAGAACTTTTTCTAAAAAAAAAAAAAAAAAAAAAAAAAAAAAAATTAAAATTTTGATTTTAATTTTTTTAAAAATAATTTCTTATTAAAATTGAGCTGAGAATTTAGGTATAAGTCTTTGTTTATGCATATTTGTACAATATAAAGTCATTTTCTTGGTCATTTTTTCAATTTTGACCTCAAAATTTGCCGCGCAAGCCTAATCACAATGTGTTCAAATAGCTTTATGTTTAATATCCTTTATTTTAATTTTTTGGCTAAAGTTTCATAAATTTTAAAATTTGTCTTATATTAAATAAATCTTATAGAATTACATATAAAAATTATAGTACTTATAAATTGAGTAGTTAAAAAATTACATGAAAGATCAAACTATACTTTGTAGTACCTTCTTTGCACATTTTTAAGACTCCTATGACCCCTTAAAAGCTAGTTGAAATGGAATATAAACAAGGTTAGTAGAGCTGATCAAGATTTAGTGATTATTTGATTGTTTCGATCGTTATTTATCCTAGAGAATCGGACCCTTTTGTATTTGGTAATACAAAACATTCTAAATTGATTGCAAGACCCTAAATTTGCATTATGGGACGTCTTCATACAATACGAACTAAGATCTGAATTCGCCACTAGTCTATGAGTAGCTCTAATGTGAAGCTAATCCGATCCAACCAATGCAAAAACAGGTTTCAGGCGGCTTCAAGAGTTTTTCTCGCCAAGCATTTTAACGTATTCAAATCTCTAGCTCGGGGCCGGTTTTGTTTGCCTCACCCTGTAGTATAAACCTTAGTTAAGTAAGACAGACAACACACACACTCATAAGCGACAGATGCTGCCATCTATCGCGCACCACCTTCACAATTTAGAAATGTCACTGAAGAAAAAGGAAAGAGTCTTCAGGGAATTGTACCCGTGGGAAACTGCGCAAGGACCACCCACAAGACTTTCGGACCAATCAGATTTAACGCGCACATACTCCGCATCTAGTCGACAAACACAAACATCCATGACTTATCGGGATTCGAACCCGGACTCAGAAGCTCCAAATTCTAGCACCCTAAACATAATAATTTAAGTGTTCCTTAAACTGTTACTTGCTTTTTCAGTGTCCATATCTGATTTTAGTCATTGCCTGCCGTAATTTTTTTATATTTTCACTGATATATTTATTTCTGAACCATTCCTCACGATGTGCGAAGGGGAACTTACAAGGGCAAAGTGAGAGGACTGGAGTTGCCAAACTCAATTTTGGTTGTTACTGTTAATGCCGGTGACTCTAAAATGTGGAATTACTAAAATATAGTCGCCTGAACATCCTAAATTATTTTAAATACGAAGAACCTAATTTCGAACTCAAACTGAACTGCGAATATAAGCTATTTGAAGATAGAGACGGACTATTTTTTTCAATTCACCTTTCATGAAAACAAGGCAATTATGGGATAAATTTTAGAAGATTTAGTTACAAAACTTTTTTTTAAGTGATTCAACAAAAAATCTGTGAGAATCTTCGGCTTTGACTTTCAACTTTGATACTTCACCTTTCAATGAAAAATATTTGTTTAAAAAAATTAAATTTCATTATGTAATAGCTATATTTGCTTTAAAATTTTATATTCTGCTATTTTTCTGATTGCTTTTCCAATTCCGGAGAAATTAAATTAAAACAAATTTATCGTGTCCCATTAGCCTTGCACCCTTTCCATCCACATGTTTGTTTAAAATGCTGAGCAGCTAAAGTAAGGTTATGTTTTAAGATCTATCGAATGACTTTTTAAGTAAACGAAAGGTAAATTTATGAACTTGTAAAAACGAAATTAAAATTCATATATTTTTGGTGAAATACAGAAGTTGAAATAAATTTGACCCAATAGGCCCCTCCCTTCTCTTACATTTTGAAGATACAAAATTACATTTCAAAAAATAAATTAGTAAAATTTTTGCTTTAAAAATAAAAGCGAAACTTTAAATTCTAAATTTGCATAAGAAATTTTTATTGTATTTTTTTTTCATTTATATATAATGAACCGTCTTTATATACATGAATGAATAATTTTATTGCGCTATTACAACAGTCCAAATTGAAAAATCCAACTGAGCAACGTTATAACAAGACTATAAGAATGCAACATCACAACCGTTGAACCGAGTCAAAAGTCTCCAGGTCTTCTTATCTTTCATTTGTATACATTACTTATTATTTGATATTATAACTTTCTTGAATTATGTAAATTTAATTTCATGTAATCTTACTTATGGGAACTTAAGATTTGCATATAATTCCTCACGCGAGTATATTATTTATAAGCGAGTTACTTATCCCAAGTAGGGTTGTACTTGTAGGGAATTAATAAAGCTTGGACTCCTAAGATCTCGTGTGCTTCTTACTACGCAACATTATCTACTGCAATTACGTTCATGTTTTGTACATGTGAATAGTTGTGTACTTGCCGCCTCCCAGAAGCATCACATTATGCTTTAGCTTACCATAAACGAAACAGTGTAGTCAAAATGAACTGTTCAGAAAGTGAACCGTTTACAAGTGATCCCGAGACTACTTGTATGAGTTCGGAATGTGGGCCTTTGAAGAAATTGGTATTTTCTCTTAGATCTGCACTAAACGGTTTTTTTTTCAAGCCAGTAAATGACAAAGATGCTATTTTTCTCGAGATAGACTCGCATCAATATATTAGAACACCGTTTAAAATGAGAAACGACTGTTCCCTCCAAAACAAGAATTAAGATGAGCGTTTTGAGAACACTTCTAATTTAATCCGCCATTTACAGCGACCCCACTCCTCTGGAAACGTGGAAGAATTCATAGGTAGTCTTTCATCAGCTAGGGAAGGTAGGAATTCGTAACCACGACCCCCGCCGGACTCGCAAAACTCGTTACCATGAATCCTCATCCATTTCCCCAACTATTATTGATTACGTCATCCACGCTACGGTGTCCCTTCAATCGGTAGATTATACAACGTTCGACAACATTTTCAATTTCTTTAACTTAGAAAATCGAGGGTTGAAGGTTATGAGCACGCGGATACAAAATATTCAAAACACGTTGGGGGCACAAGAGAAACATTAAAGTCTGTACCTTGGCTAAGCACAGCAGCTGATATCTGGTCCCCAGGATAGATGATTTTATTGAGATCGCAGTAAATTGCAATGACAAAAATACCGAAAGGAGGTTAACAGCTCTAGCGTGCAGCCGATTCAAAGGTTCGCCTACATACGATCGGATCACTACCACATTCCTTGACCCCAGAAAAGATCGTGGCTACGGTAACCGATAATGGGAGCAACTTCATAACAGCTTGTAGAGTTTTTGGACTTCCTCTGAGGTCAACTAACTTTGAAGACAATTGTGACGAAAACTTGATGATCGGGGTGACGACGATTACGAATTGTGGGTGTCTGTTGATGATGACATTGTCACATCATTGCCTTTTCATATAAGGTGTTTTGCCCACATCTTAGCATTATGTGCAAGAACTGACACTCAAAACGCAATCAAATCAAGTTCAGGCCTGTTGTTGCTACATGAGTCAGCAATGAAAAATTAAAATATCCTGTGGCGTATTTCAAACAGGCGAAAAACAGCAAAAGTGCTTGAGCAGATTATTGGTCTATCCCTCCCCATCAGACAAACCGAAGCCCGGTGGAATAGCCTTTATGATTCGTTGAAGGTGATTGGGGCTATGGAGGAAATTAATCAGAAGTTGCATATGGCGTGTTTCTTTACCGATGAGGAAAGAAAACGACAACCAGAAGAAAACGACAACAGTAAGGAAACATATCCGCCCTTAAAAAACTTATGATTTTGGGGCGAACGAGAGCGACACTCCATCTCTCCCTGACGACCTTATGTACAACGTTCTGTGGCGCTATGATGAAACAGTATTTTGCACCAATATGTATTATATGATATCTTGCTTCTGTAAAATGCAAATTCTGATTAATTTTGATTCTCAATATAAGCGTGTTCTGCTTATGAGGCTTACACATCAAATTGTTTTTATTCGTTCGCTTTGGTTCGATACTTTATCTAAAAATGAGTAATGCAACGTTTTCTGATTTATTCTTAAAACACAACTCTAATGTTCAAGCAAATGTGTGCCACCCCTTAGATCAACTAATACTAAAATTAGATGGTGACAGCTCGTCAAACTCCGTGTTTGTTGTGGACATTGCGAAAAAAATGGAGAAATTTTTAGCGTTTCATAGAGAAGATCCTATGTGATATTCAATGCAAAACATCGTTGCCGGTGAATTTTTTATTCCCATCATTCAAAAGTATCTTCGAGATAGCGAGGAGGACAAGAATGAAATTGCAAAGTTGAAAGAGGATCTGCAAAATGCTCGCATTCAAAGTACAGCACTTGAGAACCAGAACAAAGAACTGCTTCAAATACAACAACAGGACCACTTGAGAAATGCTGTCACTCTGAAGGAGGCCATGGAGGGAATGGAGCAATTTTCTAGCAACTGGGTGAAAAAAATAGAAGAATCAGCTCTAGCTGCGATTGGGGCAGCCATATTGGAACGTAGTAAAGAACCAGTGAATCATGCAGTCACCGAAGATGCTGAAACATCCAACCCTGAAGTCTTTGATGTGGAGAGTGCTGCTAGATTTGAGGAACTCTTTCAAGAGGAATATCTACGTTGTGAAGACATGGAGAGTGATATCACGCTGATCAGCAACGTGTCAGCCAGCGAAATTCCCCTCTCCGAGCGTTAGAATACTGTTTGAAATTAAGAACTATGCTCCCTGTCTGGAGAGTTGTCTCTATAGTGGCTTGATGACGAGAAAGTGCTTCTACGGGAGCTGTACACATTTTTCTTACTTTTTCGATGGTGCCTGTCCTAGTTACTTGGTTTTTATAGACCTAAGGTCGCAGTGTTCGGCGAACTTGCCCCCCACCAAAAAAGTCATAAGTCATACTTGGTTTTTGGAATCTGTATGATTGTTTTGAACTATGCCGATAGTCAGGAGATCCTCTGTCATTTCTGTTACGATTGCTAGAGAAATGGTGCATTCTTTCTTCGGCTTCAACAATCATAGCATCTAGCGTGTCTAGAGACTGGCAACATTTAGTGTAATTAATAGTTTCATAAATGAAGTATATTTGTGTACGGGTTACGCATGTAATAATGGGTCTAACAATCTATCCAACTGATATTTAAAAGATAGCTAACACAAAACATCAGTCCCAACATAAAAGTAGTTCTGAAAACAGAAACCTTACTTCTAAACAACAGAGTTTAATAGTTGTACTTACAATATAAAGTCCTTTTATTATAATTAAAACTTAAAATTTTTAGTAATAATTAAGATTTATCCCTTTCCGACCGAGCTATCATGATCGTGGGGGTATAAAAGAGAATGTCCAAGCTCTTCAAAAATATTGATACCGAAGCAGCTGACTTGTACGTTATTTGTATAAAAAATGACTTGGTTTTGGTGGCATTGATGCTGCTTAAGGCATTTTTTTTCGATAAGACTCCAAATTTAGTCTCACAATTTAAAATCAGCGTCATCTGACCGCCGGTCTTAAAGGGATATCGGTGCTCAAATGACAAAACTTGTGCTTTTATAGTTCTCACAATGTTGGTCCCACCAAATTTTCCAAGTTTTCTGTCAATTTCATAGTTATAAAGAATTCTCCACTCATTGTTCTCCTGAATAAGTCCGATTATTTTCCCTAATAATTTCCTTTCAAATATTGGCAACTTTTCTTCCACAGTTTTATTGAGGGTTCATTATTTACTTCCATATAGGACAGTAGTCTTATGAAAGTTTTATAGATGCTCAACTTGGCGTTTACAGAAATAAACTTAGACTTAAATTGGCTTAAATAACCGAACACTGCAGCCTTGAAAAATAAAAAGAGCAAGAAATAGAGAGCAAAACTTCACCCCCCTTATTTTCACAGGAGCGAGAGGGAAGTGGTAGTAATCAAAAGCATTACCTTTCGGTCAGTCCTTCTTTTGAATCCAAATTCTTCTCTGGACGAAGTAACGGGTCTTTGCTGACCGCTACTATCGATTTTCGTCAACATTACTCGATGAGTCTCCCGAGGCTTATTGTGGACTGTTTCTTCATCCCGGGTTGGTTTAACGTCGCCCCAAAAGTGCACCTCTCATGCGTTTCGCGGCCAGTTGGTTGAAGCTCTTGTTTGAAGTATCTTCTTTGTGTGAAGAGGAAGGCATTTGGGGGCTTTCTGGTGAGGGAGAATCTTCTGAAGCAATAAGGTGTAAATTTAGTTTAGTTTGAATTAACGTCGCACCACACCCTTTGCCAACCTTAGTTGGATAAATCGAAATATGCAATGGAGAAGATCCTTCGGTGCATGTAAAGAGTTCCATAAATTATTTGTGAATCCATCCAGAAAACATGTTTCAAACATTTATTTTGTTTGAGGTCTAACAGATTAGAATATTATTTGAGAAAAATTGACAATTTTAGTAGAATGAAAAGCGTATTTTGGTTAAATTGTACTAAGAACATTTTGTATGTAAATACAAGATATAAGAAAAGCATAAGCAATGCGCAATATATAAGAAAAGCATAAGCAATGTGCTTTATTTTTGCCAGAGGATTAGAGATGCCCATAACAAAAAACCAACTCATCACACAGTTGCAGCGTTCTTGGACCTGTCCAAGGCCTTTGACCGAGTATGGATACAAAAACTTATTATTAAACTCTTTGACTCATTTGGAATTCACGGTAACGCCCTTACTTGGATTTACGACTTCTTGAGAAATATACTTTTCAAAGTTAAGTTTAACAACACTCTTTCAAAGAACTTCAAATTGTCTCAAGGTGTCCCTCAGGGATCTGTCCTAAGCCCTACTCTATTTACTTTATTTATGGCTGGCCTTGAAGGGATCATTTCTAAGAGCTGCGAGGTGGGTTTGTTTGCGGATGATATTGTGATTTGGAACTCTGGCACTGACATTGAGAAACTGGAGACCAACATTAATTCAACCCTTGATGATGTTTTGATGTTTGCGGATGAACATAAGTTATGCTTCAATACCTCCAAATCTTTTGCTTCCTTTTTTACAACTAACAGGAAACTTTTTAATTACCAACCTAGAATCCATATGAATGACCAACCATTAACAGTTGATAAGCACCCCAGATACTTGGGTTTTGTGTTGGATAGCGAGTTTACCTGCAGTAAACACATCGATCATATTATTTTAAGGAGCAAAAAGCGCCTTAATATCCTTAAATATATCTCTGGGCGGGATTGGGGTGCAGATGCTGCTACCCTCAGAACTACATATACGACTCTAATTAGGCCTATCCTTGAATACGGCTCCGCAGTTTACTGCTGTGCTTCCAAAACAAATCTACAAAGACTTGAGAGGGTCCAGCTCAGTGCCGCGCGTATTATAACTGGACTTCGTAATAGTTGCCCTAGTGAAATTGCTCTTTTTGAGGCTGATTTACAACCTTTAAGTCTCAGAAGAAGTTCGGGCCTGACAAAGTACTTTTCTAAACTTGCCAGTTTTGGGACTCAAAATCGAACTTCTGAGTACATGCTGGGATGGAGTAACAACCAAAGACTACGAAGAAACAGCCCTCTTAGCTTAGCATTTTCTGAAAATTTGATCCAGAAGGACGTCTTGCATCATAGCTTGAAACAGTGCCTAAACCCCTCGTTAGGCTTATACCGAGTCTTCTTCCACACAAATATTCCCACCCGGGTTAGCAAGAATTCCACAAATCCTGCCTTTTTGAGACAATTGGCCCTTGAAATAATCCACAATATTCCTAAGGATTGTCCCGTAATATATACAGACGGAAGCAAAGATGAACGTGGCTGTTCAGGCAGTGGAATTTTTATTTTATCCCAGGGAGGCAAGAAAATGATTAAGAGGAGAAATCCAGACCATTGTTCAGTTTTCAGGAGTGAACTGATCGCCATTAATGAGGGCATTGACTCAATTCTCTCCTTCCCTGGCTCATCTTCTGTCTGGATTCTGTCTGACAGCCAAAGCTCCATCCATTACCTTTCCAACTGGCTAAAGGTGCGAGATAGTACTGGTATGGCAATTATTAGCAAACTCAAACATCTTTCAACATTAAGAGAGGTTCATTTTCAATGGATCCCTTCTCACGTAGACATTTATGGCAACGAGAAGGCAGACTTACTTTCTAAAGAGGGTTGTAATGAACCGCTTTACACCTCTGATTTGTTGATCCACCCCGAGTTCTTTTCGAGGGCTATGAGTCTTCATAATGCCTCTTGGAAAATTCCTCCAGTGCACCACTGGTACCTAGGTAAGCGACCCGGAGAGGCTTTATCCCTAAAGTGCTGCAGAAGCGACCAGACGGCCATTACGAGACTTAAAAGTGGACACATTAGATCTCTGTGTTACACGAATGGGATGAAGACCTTTCCTATCTGCCCGAAGTGTTCCAACAAGCAGGCGGCACCCGACCACATCCTGGACTGTCTGGGACTTTCCAGACATGATATGTATAAAAATCCAGTCATGGTCCTAGACTTTTTATGAGTGACAAACATTATAGACCTGGTTTAGCTCTGCTAAACCAAGGAGATAAGCAACAACAACAACATAAGCAATGCTCAATGATGGCAAAATCTGTGAGTTTGCATTTTGCAAATGAAGTGCCATAAATCCTCATAACTTGGCCATGTGGATTTCAGGCAAAAAAATAAACAATTTATAAGTTGCATGCAAAAAAGAGGAAACAACATACCTTAATAACTTTACAGCAATTATAGATTTGATATATTATATATAAGAATATGCATATAGAAATGAATACATTAATTTAATGAAATTATAAATAATTTTCGACACATAAACACTAAATGCAGGCCAAAATATTTGTAAATAGTGCAAGATGTAGGCAAGAGTTGAGTTGTAGACAAATTGAAAGTTTTGTCTGGTTTATTTTTTTAAAGAGCCCACTATTGAAGAGTCTAAAAACACTTTATTTTTTTTTATTTTTTGGGAGAATTAAATTAAGTAAGTATTTGCTGAAAATCACTGCCCATGCTGTATGGAGAGGGATTGAATGTAGGTTAAAGAATTTCTTCTTATAGGACAGAATTGCCAGTTAATGGTCCTATTTCAGTAAGTAACCTTATTTTATTTAAAAGAAATGTCGTTAGTATTCATTCGTAAGAGCCTTCTAAAAAGATGCAAGATTTTTTACACGAATTAAAGACATGCGATGTTTTGATGAGGAAAGTGATGAAGTTACACGTGGGTACAGAAATTGCAGAAGGGCCTTGTGGTCTTGAGGAAATTGGAATTTTTGAACGTTTTTTAGACGTCATTTTTAAGTGGCAAAGAAATACAAAATATACTTGATTTATTCATTCATTTTTCCCTTACTATTAAGTTAATATATATAGATGCTTCGGGGTCCCAGAATTCAAAATTTTTTTATTGAGTAATTTTTTTACAGGTATCCTGCAAGGGGTCGGAAAGACCACGAAAGGTGTACCTATGGCTGAACAAAGAACACTACGCTTTAATTAGATCTCCAAAAGATTTTTATGGCAGTGATTTTTATTGCGAGGAATGCATTGCACTCTTTTAGCGTTTGATTGGGCATATAAGCGATGCTATGTGTGCCGATCATCGAATTGTCCCAAGAAGTCACCCGTAAGATGAAAAGATTGTGATTGTTTGTGTCAATCTGAAGCATGCTATGCATAGCATAAGACAACATGACCTTGTGCTAGTGAATTGAACGATCTAGTACAGTGAACAATCTCGACCAATATGTAATATGTTATTTTACTTCTGTAATATGCAAATTCTGATTTTTTTAAATTCTCTATATAAGCGTGTACTGCTTATGTACCGGCAGTCTCGATAACTTAAGTCTAAGCTTAGCACTGTGCCCTAAGCGCAGTTTAGGATGGATGGATAGATGTTCGAGTTTTATGGCACGAGGGCATCTAAGGCCATGCTGCGCCACGCACTATGCTATTTGAAAATATTAAAAATGGAACATAGTACAAAACATTTAAAAACAAAGATATAAATCACAATAGGTTTTTCTAATAGAATGTTAAAAGGATAAAGCGCAGTTCAGTTTCTTTTATTTATTTCTTTTAATAAATTATACATTTGTTCCCGTTCATAACTAGCCTTATTTCAAAAGTTCAAAACCTTCAGCTAAAATAACCTTCTGGTCCAGAGTTATGTAGACTACTGTTTAGAAGCCCATCAGTAAATCTACAACTTATTTATCCAAAAAAATCTTATTTATCCTGGTAACTTATTTTATATTGGTAATATTTTTTTGAGTGTAATTACGTGTGTTTCCTTGCTTCAGATCTATCAATGTCGAAAATGTTGTAAACGCATTGAAAGAAGAGAGTGCCCTAGAGAAAATCATCTATGTGTGACGAAATTAAATGCCGCGGTTGCAAACAATATATAAATGGGGACCATCTATGCTTCATAGAAAAGAAAGAACAAGAATCCTAACAACCGTCTTCTCTTTTTCGATCTAGAGACAGATCAAAATAGTGGAGAGCATAAAGTAAGCTTTGCCGTTGCACAGTATGCGGACGGATGGCAAAAAGTGTACGAGGGTGAGACTGCTCTTCACGACTTGTGTCACTTCCTTTTCAATTCAGGTCACAAAGGTTTCACCTGCACAGCTCACAACTTAAAGGGATTTGACGGTCAATTTATATCGGGCTGAATATGGATACCAGCCTAAAGGCATTCCCCAGGGCAGTTAACTAATGTGTATTGAGGTGACGGCTCCCCCCCCCCCCCCACATGAGGTTAGTTGACTCGTTCAACTTTTTACCAGTGGCATTATCGAAACTCCCCAATACCTTTGGCAAACAAGAAATGGCTAAAGACCACTTTCCTCATTTGTTCAACATCGATGCTAACCAAGACTACGTGGGGGTACTACAAGCCCCTGAATTCTACAGCCCGGATACAATGTATGCCTCTGAAAGGGACAAATTTTATAAGTGGTATGATGACAGGACTTTTTAGGTTTGTAGTTTTTTTAGGCATGTAACTATTGCTTCCGCCTGCTTGGCTTCTTTCAGTTAGGTTATGTTTGAATTATCGTCGCACTAAAGCTACACGAGGGCTATTGGCGACGGGCATCGTGTTTTAGAACCACTGTCAAGTGACGAGCCAACACCTGAATAGACACCCAACGCAACCGTTAAGGGCGACATCGTAAGCAGCGTTAGGACTTTGAAGGATATTTAACTAGCACTCCCTTGCACGGGGTATTATTCGTCGGACACTTTTGGCTGCACGGGCCGTTTATAGGTGGGCAGCTATTTTGTAGATGCCCGGACCCGAACCTGGGACCTTCCGCATGCTAAGCGAGTGCTTAACCGATTTGGCTCCCCAGCCCCTATGGCTTCTTTCAGAGCTCACCATATACCACAAACAAAAATCGCCATAATGCCACTGCATAGGTATATTAACAATATAACTAGAAGTGCACATTCAGATATTGACTTGTTCCTCAAGATTACCAATTAAGTCCCAAAAAATTACTTTACTTCAACACCTGCCCGAGTTCAGAAATGGACCTCCATTTTGAAAATTCCATGCATAACTAGACAAACATATAGTGGCTTTTCCAGGAATAATTTTTTTCTGGTAGGGGTATGTGGACTATGAGCTATATGATCTATTCATTACCTATTTAATTCAAATAACTATGCATTCAATTAAGTAAATACTTATTATACATTAGATCCATTGGAATTATGTTGATTTAGTGTAAGAAAAGTTCCATCTGAGTTATACTGAGAGCACTCCTTCCTCTAGTGAAGCTTTAGTATTTATGACACCCTTACCGAGCATCAAATTATACAAGGTTGCATATGCTAATGGCTATGCGTAAAACATTAATGTGCACGTAGGAAAAGATAAACTTTCGAAAACGGGTAAAGATTCAAATGTGTGCCATAATGTAGTAAAATAAATGATTAAATGCTTAAGTGGTAGTGAACATAAACTTTTTACGGGCAACTACTCTACTCCTCACCTAACTTGTTTCTGGAATTATCGGAAAAAGACAAGGTGAATTGTGTCGGCACGATAAAAATTAAAAGAAAAAAAAATTGTTATGAAAGACCTCGTCGCCAAAAAGATGAAAAAGGATGATCTTAATGTGAAATGTGGTATGGGAATGATTGCAATGTACTGGCTTGACAAAAGGGAGGTTTTAATGATAAGCAACCTGCACCACCCCCAAAAGCAAAACACTGGAACCGATAAAAACGAAAAACCTACAGCTGTAAAAACATGCAATGAGCATATGGGGTACGTTGATTTAAGCGACAGGATGGCGCGTAGCTACACTTTTTATCGTCTTTCAGTAAAATGGACAAAAACTATTTTTTCACTTTTCAAATACGACTATATTGAATGCCTACACTGTAAAAAATTTGGCTTGAATTTACTAACGATTACTTAGTAACTTTACAGGTTTTCACCATTTACTAGAAAATCATCTGTAACCTAAAGAAACTACTGTAGTAATACTAAACAATACTAAGTAAATTGATGTAACGCTTACAGCGCCCCTGGCTATCTTTTCTAGAGATTATGACGAATCGATATCGCAACGATAAAAAACCTAAAAACGTGGTTTTTTTTTTATTTTAGTATATAAAAACTACGTTAAATTATTTCGAAAACTTATCCGAACATATCCGAAAAAAAAAATGAATCTTAAAATTTCTTAATCAATAACATAAAACGCCTTTAACGATCAAGATTTTAACCTCTTTATTTACACGCAACCAAAATGCAAGTCCCCGATAGCAGAGAGGACTAACGCGCTGTTCCACGGATCCCGATAATCTTGGGTTCTGTCCTCGGGAAGTTCGAAATAAAACCTGACTAACAGAAAAATTAGTGGCGCCCTCTGGTTTTAAACTTTTGTAACCAGTTTACTACCAGTTTCTTTGTAAACATACAAGAAAATCCCCTGTAAAATCTACTAATTTTTCTTAGTATAACTTACTAAGCTTTATTTAGTAATATATACACATATTTCTTATGTAACACTACTAAAAAAACTTATGGAAGCTGAGTTTCCTAGAGAATTCTTAGTAACCTTACAGATATTTTTTAGAGTGTACATCTTATAGAGGGTACAACTGAAAAGTTAAAGTAAAAATACCTTAACCCACAAAGACTTTCGCAAAGAGCTTAACCGAAGTATGATAAGTTTGGAGACTAGTGGTACCGGCAGTGTGAAAAGGGTTTCGTTGCAAAGTCAACGGATTTCAGCCTCCCCCAGAGCAAAAAGCTGAAAGGCTAGCACCATTGGAGAGCCTCCCTTAGCCAATTTCGATGTGCAAAAGGACAATCCGCTTCGATGCTACAGATGTTCAACTCGATCTCAGAGTATATTTTAATTACAAAGCCAAACAAGTTTTTAAATTAAATATTTATCATACAGTTTAAATTTCTAATCAAAATCATCTTTATTTAATGATGTTTTCCAAAACTTGTCTAAATTAAGTAAAATGCAGCTGTCTAATACATTTTTGTTACCCAATTAAAGTTTGTTACCAAACCACATCCTTCAGAACTGTGCTCTAATGCTGGTAAACTTATCTATCGACATGGCCACCTTGTCAATTCCCTCCGATTGCACTTAGGGTATAAATCATTTACTGTACATAAAGTGTCAGCGATTGATACTTAATGAAGGAGGAAGTACGATCTGATGGCGATAAAAACAACACAGCTATTGTCATTTATTCCCATGTAGTGGGGGATTCTGTTCACCTTCGTCGGGCTGATAGGGACAAATTACTACGGGGGAGAACAGGGAGAGCCAGGATTGTCTGGAAGTTATACTGCACTAAAATTAACAATGAACAGCTTCTGAAGCTGAAAGTCTAAAAATTCTTAAAACAAAAAACTTGGAATTAAATATGAAACTCTTCAAACCAAATTTTATTGGGCATTTAATTTAAATATCGAGCTTCAAAAATCTCGTTTGGAAACGAAAAAACCCAAACCATTACCACTATCATAATCTTCCAATCGAGCTTCCTACGATAGCCCCCCATTTGGAATATATGCTTCCATCAGCATGATCAATTCCGAATGTGTCTTTAGTCTGCAATGAGACATTCGATGATATCGAAAACAAGAGAGAAGTAAGTTCGGAACTCGCCGGCCCGTCGGCGCAATCGCTGGTGTGCTAGCCTTTGGAGCTGCTGGGCTCGAGATCTAATCCCGGTAAAGGCATGGATGTTTGTGCTTGTCAATAAATTTTGTTATTTGTCTATGTGTTTGTGTCGTCATTCCTTGTGTGTCTCTTGTGACTGTCTCTTCTGGCAAGCTGGGTAATGGGCTTAAAAGACTACACTCTCCCTTCTAGAGGGCGCAATCACTGTCATTTGTCATTGTCAAGTTCGGAACTCTACCTCTTTATTTTTGTATTTAGTTTGTAGTAAATTTCCCACATAAACATAAAAAATACTATTTTTTAACAATTTATAATTTACATTTATTTTTAAATTTCAAAAAGAGAATTTAATAACTTGTTTTTAACATTTAATATTTTAAACAAGATGATTATGATAAGACTATCTTTTAATTTCTATTTAGATTTTTTTTGTCTTGGTTGTAAAAAAATGAACTGAATGTAGGTAATAACAACCCATTTCGAATTTGGTTTTGAACAACAAACGTGTTTAATAACAACCGAAGTTTTTTTCTCGAATTGCGACTAAAACTTCATTGTTTATTTTGTAAATATCTCTCTTCGTATAGATAAGAAAATGATACCATTAATAAGACCTAATACTTCAAATTAAAACTGGTCTCAATTATTTTTATATTATAAATTTCCAGATTTGGGGTACATAATATATTTATTATTTGATCTGTCCAATAAGTGTTATCAATCTGCAAATTTTTCGTTATTTATCATTATATTATTTTAACACTAAAAGAATACAAGCAGCTGTGTTATCATAAAAAGAAAAGCTACTATGCATCTATCCAAAATCAGTTGGTCAACTGTAATGACTCTGCATCCTTCTGGAAAACTATAAACAAATTTAGAAAAAAAACCTGTCATAACACCTAAAATATCTCCTCAAAATTGGTTTGATTACTACTCAGATATTTTTTCTAACAAAAAAACCAACGCAGTTGCCATAATTGACAAAGTTACCATTTACACTATCCCAAATTCTGACCCGATACTCGATGCAGATATTACATGTGACGAGCTAAAATTTGTATTAGATAATTTAAAAAACGGAAAATCACCCGGTGTGGATGGATTGAGACCAGATATAATTAATGAAATTGCAGGGAAACATGAAAAATGTGTGCTCAATAAAGCTACTTGAACTTTCACTTATCACACAGCAAAAAAGTTTTAAATATAGTTTTAAAAAGTTTTTGGCCACTTCGCTGAATAACATATTAGAGATTTATGTAGATTGTTTCAGATAAGCATATAACGCTAGGTTTATTTGTGTCAATTTAGACCTCACAGTTTCTGTCCCACTAGACCCCCACAGTACTATTTTTTATAAATATCCAACACAGAACCAAGTGTATTCACCACAGTATTTGACACATAATATCTTAATCTTTGAATGTCTTCTATTTAAAACTAAAGTTAAATTTGTGAAAAGTTTTTATTTGACACTTTAAAAGTGAAAAAAAGTTATCTTCTTTAACTTTGGATTCTCCAAAATAACAAATCATCTCTACGCTTCAACACATGCTTTTAATGGCTAACATTTGACTTTTAAAAATGTGAATTCTAACTGCTACAATGTTGTAGTGTATAAATATTTGTAAAAAAAGTATATTTTTCTCCACTTTTTGTCCCCCTACTTATAAACATATTAAAGAAATATTATTGTGATTATTTGATAATTGAAGCACACAAGGCTTTTTTTAAGCAAGATAAGATCAAAGATTTAAATACATGTACATAAAATTGATCTTCGTTAAAATGTGATCAAACTAGCGATAGATAGCCAATACCTGGTAACCTGAGAAAACTTGTCCTCTGTTGTGAGCAACTAAATAGCCTTTCATGCCTTTGTGGTTGAGGCGTCTTTGGAGATACTAACGTCCGAAGAATATTCTAAAGATATCTGTCAAGCTTAGTCTGGAAGATACGTTGGGATTGGGGTAGATAAAAGGCTCTCCAAATTTAAAACCTTGGCATAAATCTCTTGAGCTTTGTATGAATGGTGCCTGACTCAGCTGTAGTACAAATTTTTAATGAGCATCGTTTTTTTAATTTCTCTCATAAACCCGTATTCACTGATGGTTCCAAGTCCTTTTCACATGTTGGCTCAGCTGCAGTTTTTAGTGACATCACCATAGCAGAAACACTTCATCCTTCATGCTCGGTTTTTACCTCAGAAATATATTCAATCCATCTTGCCCTCCATCACATAGCAGATGAAAATTATAAATCATGGATTATCTACTCAGATTCTAAAAGTGTACTAGATGCCCTAAATAATTTCTCATATAAATCTCATCCCCTAATCTCAATAGTTGTAAAGCTCCTCTTTAAACTCAAACACAATAGTTTTAAAATAAGTTTTTGCTGGGTGCCGAGCCATGTTGGTATTCCGGGCAATGAGGAGGCGGACCGCGCTGCGAAGACTGCTAGTCAAAGCAGTGGTGCCCCCCTTAACTTGCCCGATGCCAAGCTGGTTTGCGCACATTCAATCAATACAGTTTGGCAAAAAGAATGGGACATTTTAACCGAAAATAAATTTCATAACATTACCCCATCCATAACCTGGCCATTTTTTCCATCACCGAGCAGAAGGCAGGAGGTAGTGCTGGCGCGCCTCCTGATAGGGCATACAAGACTAACACATGTGCATCTTTTGCTGGCAGAAGATCAGCCCATGTGTGTCATGTGTGATGTCCCGCTAAGTGTTCACCACATCTTAGTAGACTGTCCGGCTTTTACACTGAGCAGACTTAAATATTTTAACATCTTAAACCCATCTATCCATCAGATTATAATTCATCCCCCATATCATGCCTTGTTTTCTTTTTTGGTTGATATTGGCTTTTATTCTTTGATTTAAATGTGTCACTGTTCTTAAATGTTATGTGCTGCTTTTAATAATCATTGAAAACTTTTTGTTTTAAAAACCTTGTGTTTGATTTTGGACGTCTAATTGCTTTTAAATGTATTATGTTTTATGTTTTTTTTTTAAAAACTTGTTTTAAAAGTAAAACCTATTGTTTGGCGCAGTATGGCCTCAGATGCCCTTGCGCCATAAAACCCAAACATCCTTTGTATGAATGGCTTTTTGGATATCTTTCAATGGTCGGAAATATCAGGAAATTCTGCAACCATGTTTTACCCACACATTTGCTTTCTTGTTATCTTTGGTGTGGGCACAATAACTGGGTAGCCATTGGAAAATTTTCTAAGGTATACATTTGAGCTTAAATAGTTTTTGTTTCACCTCCTCTCCTTGTGCCTAATTCCAAATCTGAAGAGAATGGCTGACTGTGTATCGACAAGAAAAAGCAGCATGTAGTAGACAAATGAGATGCTGCTTGTCTGATAAGTGTATGAATTCTTTGAAAATTAGAAAGAATAATTTATTTCATATAAAAGGCAATACACTTTCTTCTTATTTTTTTTAAAGTTAAATATTTTATTTTTAGAAGCAAGTCCAAGAAGTCAATAATGCATTAAACTCGTCGAATGAGAAATTGAAAGTAATGAACCAAAAAAATATAGAAATGAACTATCAACTGATGTTGGAGGCTTCCAAAGTTCACTGTCTAGAGCTTTGTATTGAAAAAGAAAAACAAACTAGTTCCTTAATGGAAGAGAAATTAAGGAACAAGTTCCTAGAATCCGAGAAATTCATCAAGATTTTGAAGGCTGACCATGAGGTAAACTTCATAATTTTTATTTATACCTGTATTTTTTAAAAATATCATCGAAATGATTATTATTTTATTTAGGAATTCTGGCTGGAGGAGAGCCTCCTAGAAAAAGTATTGTTTCGAGTGAAAGCTGGACAACCAGGTGACAGTGTTTTCGTAAATAACCTCACATCAGCTGTATTCAGAGATGAAATTTAATGATGATCTGGAAAACAGTTACAAAGAAAGAATGAAGGCCCTAGAGGAATCTGCTACAAGCACCATAAAACAACTTAAAGAAGACCATAAAGAAAAAGTGACCTTTTACGAAATGTTAAAAGAAATGAAAATTCGAATAGCCCAGATCTTCGACGAAGAACCCGCCATCCCGAAGACCCGTGTTTGACAGTGTAATTAAAGGAGTTACAGAACGTGAGGAACACAGACAACTACGGTTCGTGCTATAAATGGACTATGTTGAAAAAATGAAAGACTCGTGGCTAAAAATCTTATTTGTCAGAAATTCCTTTCTGACCCAGACACTTCTAGGTGGAAGCGAAACATGTGCTGTCCCAAGTGGAAATCGACAAAGCTCTGTTTCAAGTAGAAATTTATACATTTCTACTACTACATCGCAACTGTCATCTGAAAGAAGCAATCCAAATGCTGCTGTTCCGAGTGGATTACGTTCAAATCCACCATCTAGAAATCAAAACGTTCCATGTTTTCCTGCTCGAGTTCCACAGCAAAATTCTTCAAGGCTTCCACAATAGAAATAATCCAAATCGAACAGTTTCGAATTCCGAAAGACGCGGAAATCCATCAGTAGCTTTTCCTATGAAAAACGCAAAAGTATTCAACTATTAGTATGAACGTTAGCGTCAAGCACTGCAAGGTTCATTAAAATAGTATTTATTAGTATTAAGGGAAACATATGTTAATCATCAGACATTCAATAAACCTTTGAATCATCATTTCATGGATTTGTGAATTATTAATTAAACCTGCTACATTAAATTCTTAAAATCGCCTTTCTTTAAATGCACTGGTATTTAAATCATCATCTTGCTTATTCTTTTTAATTTAATCTCAAATACTTTAACGTTGTGTGTTTTTTTGTCATTGAACTTAGAGAGTGATTAGAGTTTAAAAAAAAAAATCCAAATACACTTAAGCTTTATTAAGTAATATTATTACTTTGAATCATATTTAACTCAAAGTGTTTCAATTTCGTTGAATAATTTGCTCTTTCTTAAATTTTAATGTGTTGGAGTTAATCTTTCATGAGTAAAAAAGAACATTACTGCTAGTTGATGTGTCATTATTTTTTTAAATCTTGCACTTTATGTATTTCCCCCCCTTTTCTTTGTATCAAAAGTATGGGTCATGTGTTCATTTGCTATCTTTTGTTAAGAAATTTCTTTCTGTGCATAAAGTGATTTCGGTTTAAGTTTACTTTCATTGTTAACTAATGAACTCATTATCTCTTTATTCATTAACTAGTGAATGTTGAGATCGATTGTTTGGCTTAATAGCTAAACTCTAATTGTTAACAAGTACCCCCCCTCCCATCCTGAACAATTTTACTTCCAGGCATACTTTTGTTTTTTTATACTTTTATGTTATTACCTCCAAATAGTTGACAAACGTTTTTGTTCAGAGGGGTTTTTTTTTACTACATCAACTTTTGATTTATTTAAAAGGTAGGGCACTCGTTGTGGACTGAATATTTTTAATACAGGTTGGAGCCTTGTCTATTTTACACACACTTATAGAATTATTTGGGATGGATGTTTGGATTATGGAGGGTGGTGTATTTGTGAGAGAAAGACATTCGATAAGCCCTACACATCTTCTAGCTCAGAAGATGAATCAAGTGATTATTAAATTAAAAAAAAAGTGACTTACTAAGGTGTCATGGTTTAATAACTTAAACTGACTCTTTTAGCCATTAAACAGCTACCTTG